>JACEEZ010004837.1:0-7500 GCA_016584305.1 Chionoecetes opilio | reverse complement strand
GCTCTAAGCATGAGCGTCACTATAACATCCTGCCCTGTGCCCACGTTCTCTGGCTAACCATCACAGCCTTGAAGCGACCTCCAGTGCCATGAATCAGCCCTGAGTTATTACATTTATTGTCTTACAATTGTGTACAGTACATTTGCTTACAATACTATGGTTACATGAAGGCGCTATAGCATAGAGTAAATATATATATATATATATATTAATGTATATATATATTTATATATATATATATTTTCTATATATTTCTCTATAATAATCTTCTATATAATCTGTATATATGGATATATAGATCTCTAATATGTATTTGATATATTTTAATCTGAAATATTATTATCATTATATATCTTTAAATTTATATACTTATATAATATATAGTATCTCTATATAGATATTATCTATATATATCTCTATATATTATATAGTATCTATAATATATACTCTCTAATATATATATATCTTTTATATTATATAATATGTATATCTGCTACTCTAATATACTATCTAATCTATCATATATTATATATAATAGAAATACATAATGTATATATTTATATGATCTCTCAGTTGGTATCTATGTCTATAATCTCTACTAATCTCATCTCCTATATCTGATATAATATATATTATTATATCTATTCTATAACTCATGTCTATCTGAATAGATTATATATATATATATATATCATATTCTATCATATGTATATGGATCTCATATATCTCTCTTATCTATATGTATATATATATATCTATAATATTAATCTCGTGCTATATCCGCATTATCTATATATATAATATGTTCAGTATGATAATATTATATCATATCTATATATCTACTTATGTATCATAGGAAATATATGTCTATATATATAAAATATTAATTTGTATATATGATATTATATCTATAGATAATCTAATCTGTATCTGAATGAATATCTATATATATCTAGTAGTATATGTATATATGGCTATATACTATCGATATATATATATCTCTAAGTATATCTTGTATCTCGTAATATATCTCTCTATACTATATATATATCTTATATATATATATCTATATCTAATATATGTCTATATGATAATAGTATATATATATCTTAGATTCGATTAAGATATATCCTATATATACTATATATATCTGTATATATGATTATAATCTCTCTATATTATAATATATATATATCTATAATCTGGTATATATTAGTCTTAGATATATCTTCCTATATATGCATACTATCCTTATATATTCTTATATTTATATCGATGAGATTATCGTGTTATATATAGTTCTGTCTATATATTATTGTATATATACTATCTATCTATTAATATAGTGTGTATATATATATATCATCTATAGTAGATATAGATATATCTATATTTGTAGTATATGATATATAATTATATATATTATATATATATAATATGGTCTTATGATATATATAATGATGTATATATAGGTAATCTAGTAGTATCATTATATATCTATATATATCTATATTTAATCTTATATATCGATATATATATATAATATATATTTATAATAGGGATATATGATAATTTTATATTTATATTATATTATATAATTGTAATATATGTATTATATATTTATATATAGTAATATCCTCTATACATATTACTATAATACATAGATAAGATGAATTTATTATATATGATCTAGATAATATGATATTATATGTCTAATTATGATTGTATTATATATATATATGATCTATATATATATGAGATATATAATATTATGCTATCAATATCTATATATATTATGCTTATATATATGAATTTATATATATGAGATTTATATATGATTATGATATCTATATAATATATGATATATATATATAATTTGAATATATTTATGATGATATAGTATATATCTTATATATCTGATATATCTCTATATTATGATATATCTTGTTATATCTGATATATATTAGTATATATGATCTATAAGTATCTTATATATTATATATATTTCGCATATATCTATATATCTATATTATTAATATCTATCTAATCTTATATACTATCTATATATCTGTATAGACTCTAGATTATGTATCCTAGGTTCTAGATAATGCTATATCTCTTTATATATTAGCTGGATATTATATATATATTAATACTATGTATTGATATACGGTATATATATATATATATATCTATACTATATATCTATACTCTATATATAGATATATATGCTATATAATATGATTATAATATATGGATACTATCTGAATATTATATATTAATGATTGATATTATATATGTATCATATAATCTATGATATATATATAGACTATGATTAGTCTATATAATATTAATATATATATATATATCTATATATATATATCATATTAATATTTGATATATATCTACTGTTATATCTATATATATAATATTATATATATATAATATATAGATATTAGATGATATATTATTATATATGATTATAATATATATATAGTTATATATATATCTATTATAATTCTATATATTAGATCTTATATATATCTATATAATATATATATATATCTATATATTATATATATATATATCTATATATACTTATTAATAGATATATAGAGATATCTCGATATGATAGTATAGTATATATTATTTATCGCTGAATCGAGATATACTATATATATATATTATAGTTAGATTGATATCTCTATATATATATATATATTATATATATATCAATGCTATATATATCTAGATATGATATTTAATAGTACTCTTGATATATATATATATATATATATATATATTATATCTAAATATAATATCTATATATATATATTATTATATATATAAATCTATATATGAGATATCATCATATATATATATATATATATATTCGATATTTATACATGATATTGTATATCTGAAGTATATGATATTATATATATATTATAATAGTTATATATGATATAATATATAACTTTTTATATATGATATATATATAATATATATCAGTATTTCACTATAATATGTGATTTATCTAATTTTATATTCTATACTATCTACTATTACTTTATATATATTATACTAATCATATATCTTCTATATATAATCTTTATATTGCTTATTATATATATCTACTATCAATTTTATATAGGATGATATATATATATATATAATGATTTATATATGATATGACTAATATATCTATTATATATACTATTTAATAGTAATGATATATATATATATTAATATGTTATATTGATATATATTATATCTATTATGATATATGTTATATATATCATATAATATATATTATCTTATATATATATATAATATATCTATTTATGTCTTCTGACTATATATATAGATATATGTATAGTCTGATATAGATCTATATTACTATTTATCTAGATATACTATATGTATAATTGTCTATCGTATGTATATGTATATATAATATTATATATATAATTGTAATCTGATATCTTATATATATATCCTTTGTCTATCTGATATATAATATACTATATATATAAGATGTATATCTGATATATCTCTATATATATTATAATATTATATATGAATTATCTATATATCTATAATTATGTATATCGATATAATATATATATCTCTTCTACTCTGTATCTATGTATTCTATATGCTATATATATCTAATATGTATATATTCTAATATATAATTCCTATATAGGATTATCTTCTCTCATATTATACTATATATTATATAGATATATACGATATATTCTATTATTTATTATGATTATCTTATATAATATTATATATAGTATATAGATAGATTATATCATATATATATATATATATATATATTATCTATGTATATATATATAATTATGCATATTTCTTATAGGAAATATTATATAATGATATAGATAATATTATTGATATATATAGTATCTATATATGCATCTATATTATCTATATATCTATAGTAATCTATCTATTTGTGTTAATGCTAGATATGTCGTATATCTTATATGAATATGATTGTATATAGGAATATATATATATATATATATATATATAATATATTATATATATATATATATCTTACTCTTCTAATTCTATGTATATATGACTATATATATATATATTATCATCTATATATATATATATAATATGTATAAGGATGATATATGTTATATTATATTCTATAGTTATATATCTATTTATACTCTTATATCTATCTGTCTATATGTATTAATAGTATATCTCTATATATGAATAAGTTCTATATGATATCTATATACAATTTATATATATCAATATCCATATGATATATATATCTTATAATATATAGTTCTCTACTAGGTATGATGATGTATAGTATATATATATCTAAGATATATTATATATATATATTATCTATATTATATCTATTAATAATATCTTATAATATGATATATATATACAATTATCTATATCTATATAATATAATACTATATATATAAATGTATATATGATCTATATATATATAGATATTATATCTATATATTAATCTGTATATTGATATATTATATCTGAATATTCTTGATATACTATATAGAATATGTATATCATGATATATTTATCTTATCTATATATATATATTATATATGATATATATCTATATATATATATATATATATCTATTAATATAATATATTATTAATCATATTCTATATCATGTATATATATATATCTAATAATATTATTAATATATCATATATTATCTCTATTCTATATATATGCAGTATATATAAATCTAATCATTATATATATAATATAGTATAATGATTATCTACTAGATATATATAAATATTATCTGATCTCATATTACATATCATATATACTTATCTATTAATAATATATATGTGATATAGTAGATATATAGTATATATATATATATATTTTATATCTATATGATACATGACAGGGAAGGCACTTAACATGCCAGTCCCCATGAATAAATAAGTAAGAGAAAGAAAAGAGGGGACCAATTTTATTTGAGAAATGTTTTGACACTGTTGAAAGAATTAAAATCGTAGGAAGAAACAAAACTAAAACAGGAAGAATGTTCCAGAGGTGCCAGTTGAATTCAGGATGAAAGTAAGTAGTGGTTATTTTTGCATTAAAGATGGGCACAATAGGGATTAAATTTAGTAGAATGTTTGGTGCAGCGGTCCGCAGGATAGTTTCGAAGAGCATAAGCACAAATCCGATTGTAATAGCAAGAGAACACATTGGCGGGGAGTGGGGGGGTGATTTAAGATGATCAGTCAGTCAGAGGAAGGAGTTGATGAACGAAAAGACTATTGACTCAACACGGTATAATTTTTTTTTTTTTTTTTACGTTGTAGCCTATAGAGACTGTATGCAATCTATTATGTTTTTGCTTGAGGGCTCAGGTGGTTAACACTGCACATTCTGGAGGGTCATGTTTGTTGGGTCTCCGCCAGTTTAGGCGCAGGCTGGATTTTTATAGCGGTAAAGAAAGGTATAGAGGCTGTTTAGGAGAGGTATATGAGTGGATCCCCCATAAATATGTGAGACAACTCCATACATGGGCAGAATAGGCCAATGTACAGAGCAAGCAGCTGGGAGGTAGAAATTAATGGACGTAGACGCCTCAGGACACCTAACCTCTTAGTAGCTGTTTTAGCAAGAGATATGGAGATTTCCAGTTCAGATTTCCTAGATAAGGTCGTCCTAGATTTCTTTTGTAGAAAGAGATAGTTGAGTGTCATTGAAGAATAGGGGATTGTTATCTGGTAGGTTTTGACGTGTAGATGTTAGATGTTAGATGAAGAAATTGGGTTTTTGAGGCATTGAGCAAAACAAGGTTTGCTTTTCCCCAATCATAAATTATAGAAAGATCAGAAGTTAGGCGCTCGGTGGCATCTCTCCGTGAATCACTTAGTTCCTATTGAGTTGGACGACAAATAAAAATTGTTGAAAACTAGTTCCCTGAATTCCTTCCCTGAATGCAGGGAAGAATTATCAGCGTAGGAGTGGATAGGGCTTTGAGTTAGACCTTGAAATCATTAATGAATAATAGAAAGAGAGTGGGTGATAGAACAGAACCCTGAGGACACCACTATACATATTTTACTGTATATATTATTATATATATTATATATATATATATATATAATATATATATTATATATATTTATATATTAATATAATATATATATATATATTATTTAAAATATATATTATATGATATATATATATATATATATATAAAAACAGGTTTGACTATCACAAATCCGGCAATCAATTCCGGGTTCCATCACTTTCCCGGGCATGAATTTCAGAGCGCAGTTTTCAAATTTTCCCCGGGGTTTGGCGCGCCACTGTTTTCGGGAGGCCTGTTTGTTCTGATGGCGCTGTACCCAGAATCAGCTGTAGCTCACGCTTCCGAGAGCAAACAGGCATTCCTTCTCATTTATTGCCGTAATTTTTAAAATCTGCTGCTGTATAGCCCCATCTGGATTCGGCGAATAAAAGAAGTGGCCCTAAAACGCAAACATCGCTCGTTGCGATCGCAGAGAAAGTTGAACTGTTAAAAAACTTGATAGTGGTGTGTCTGTGCGAAGTGTTTGTGAAATGTACGGCATTGGGGCTTCAACAGTCTATGATATAAAAAACTGCAAAAAAAGTGCTAAGTTCTTTACTGACAGTGGATAAAAAAAGCAGATGTTTGTAAGGAGTCAATGACAGAAGGAAAAAGTTCTGATCTGGACCCAAATTTCTGATAACCTGGTTTAATCTTCGTGAAGTGAAGTTTTGAAATTTCTGGAGACTAGTCATTTTCTGTTACAATATATACAGCATAGTAGAGTCAGGGGACAAAACATCAATAATCCAGAATTTCGAAAATCCGGCAGTCCTAAGGTCCCTGGTTGCCGGGTTATGATGGCAACCTGTATATATATATTATATATATATATATATATAATATATATATATATATATATATATTATATATCTTGATATTTCAGGGTGACAAAGACACTCGTCATACTAGGGGTTGTTTGCGCAACGTTTCGCCAAAGGCACTTGGCATCATCAGGCTAAAAATGTTAAAAAATTTTAAAATATTGCAATGCTAAAAGCGAACATCTAAAAAATATTTCTTAAGAAACAATAAATATTCCTATATTATCTAAAATTACTAACTAATAAATAAAATATAATTTGTACTTAACGACCCCTTTGGGGTGTATGCTTCCTGAGTTTTTAGAGGATGGAAAAGAACACTAGTTTCGTGGGTAACTTTCAGCTTGTGTGGGGCGATCGAACCGAGAGTCGGCAAACGAAACAGTGATAGTCATTTGAGTATATGTTTTTGGTGGGGAAGTGACTTGGTTATTAAAATCAGGGACAGATGCTTGATGTGTATGATTCTAATAATTTAGTGTCACTAGGGGAGTGTGCCTTGGATAGGATACTAAAGTTTTTTATTCATTATAAAAGGGT
>JACEEZ010004835.1:70000-110649 GCA_016584305.1 Chionoecetes opilio | reverse complement strand
GTATGAACGTCCGGTGGGGGAGCCAGAGATTAAACCCAAAGGACAAAGCTTTATCAATAGATGCATAAAACGATTGCCGGGGTTGAAAGGCTTTGAGAATTGAAGTTTACCGGATTATAAGGAAAATTGCTTGAAAATCCCTTATCATTGGTCCCTTATCGCAGGCGCAGCGGCAACAGTCGTACGCCATCAATGGTTTTCTTGTTGTCACGTTAGAAAAAAATAAGTTAATAAAAAAAACATCAGTAAGTAAGAGTTTTCCGCGTAAATATTTAGCATAATGCCTTAACGTAATACCCAAATATTCCCTTTATCCCTTTCTATGAATTTAGTCCCTTCTATCTCTCTCTCTCTCTCTCCCCTCTCTCTCCTTCATCTCTTCCTTCTTTCCCCTCCCTCTCTCTCTCTCTCTCTCTCTCTCTCATCTCCTTCCCCCTCTCTCTCTCTCTCTCTCTCTCTCTCTCTTATCAAGAAAGTAACATTATTTTTTTTTTTTATAAGAAAATTAGCAATCAACAAAATATCGTTCTCACATGTACAATCCAATGCAAAACTTGTTTTCGCAAAGAATATGAAAAAGCGTCATCAAAAAAACATAACATTTGTGTTCAGTAATCATAAGGGACCTGTGACAAAGCAACAGCCAGGGGGCACACCGCGAAACCCGCGTCATCGCCCTCGCCTTGGTGGCTCAGTGGCGGGAACGTGGGCGGAACCCAGGCTGTGGGAGGCAGTGTGTGGCGGAAGATTTTACACAGATACACACTTTGACGTTGCAACACACTAACTGCTACACAACGCTTGTGTTCATGAACTAAGGGACGTTTTATACATGAATTATGTTCCGAAACCAAAACTTATGGGGGTTTGTTTCCTATGCAAATATCCTATTCTTTTTTTCCCCCTCTATGACACCTTTTTTTGTTATTCTTTGTGAAAACAATCTTTGAATTATATTATACAATGATAACAGTTAATGCAAAAACAGGATATCAGTTACAGTGTGTGAAAACCGCTGCTCTGCGCGCCCAAAGTAAACCATCAACAATATAACACGCATTACCTTTCCCGCGAGATCGTATCCTACACGTGTTGACACTCCTGCTGTCATCCTCCAGGCCTGACTTCCTTTTTTCTGGGAATATAACATAGGCTGCGGCATCTTCCTCGAAATTTTTCCCACACGCCACGAACATTGATAGCACGGGCGTGTTTTGGTGTCATTCTTCCTTTTGGGCAATGGAATAAGGAAGAGAAATATTTCATATACAAACTTATCGACCCAAACGAAAAGACGAAAACAGAAGCAAGAAGAAGAAGAAAAGAAGTTGGGAAATTTTAAGAGAAAATATAAACGGATGAACAAAATAATAAACAAGGCAAGAGAATGAGGAAGAGGAAAAAAAGACTATGACAGAGAGTGAACAGTTTCAGTGAGAGAAAGACCGGAGAGGAAAAGTCAGTAAAATAGAAGAGTGGCAATAAATAGGAGGAGGAGGAGGCTGTGGAGAACACTAAACAAGGAAACAAATATTCTCCAGATTAAAAAATTTTTAAGAAAATCTTTTAGAAGTTTTTGTGTTTATATTTGTACCCGTGTTACAGCTGCCTGTACACTTTCCTTTCACCTGCATTATTTAAATTTTTAAAAAATTTTAAGGAAACAACTCATTCTTATTACCACAGTCTCAACTTGCCTCTCTGTCCCCTTTTTCGTCTTTCTTCAATTATTTAAAGAACATTTACCAGATAAAAAAAACCAAAAATTCCTTAAAAGGCAATTATGTTTATCCCTTAAAGAAAAATCTTCAAAGAACATTTCCCATAATTATCAGCCAGATTTATTCCTTAAGCGGTATTTTAAGGGAGAAAAATTAACGAAAAAAATACACAAATTTGAGAATTTTACCCTATCAGCCCGGCATTGAAGTAAAAAAGGGAAAAAATATCTAAACAAATATTCCAATTTATGTTGGAATACAAATTGATTACAAAAATCTGAAATGCATGGGGTTTCATCGTGCAACTTCCCTTTTTCCTTAGAATGGATGGATAAGGGGAAACTACCCCAAAATAAAAAGGGGTTCCCTTTTCGGAAATAAACCCCCGGGGGGGGGTCTTCTTCAAAAAAAATTCCCACACTTTAAAAATGGGTGTTGGTGGCATTTTCCGGGGAAAAATTTAAAAAAAAAACATAAACCTTCCCCAAGGGCCAACGGGGGCAAAGTTAAAATACATTTTGGGAAATTTTAAAGAAAAACAATGAAAAAAAAATTTAAAGGCCAAGTTGATAGCGTTAAAAAAAGACAAACAAGAAAACAGCCAGTGACAAAAAAACCCGCAGACCTCGGGGGAATGAATAAAAAAGGAAAAAAGTTATGGGAATTAACCCTCACGCCCAATTTTCCTGCATTATAAAATTTCTTTGTTGAACTTCATACGCCTATGTTACCAAATTGTGTCCCCCGGTTCTACAGGTCCTGTTAAACACTTTCTTCTTTTCACTAAAATCTTTAATTTTTAAAATTTACAAGGAAAACCCTAAATTTTAATAAAAATCATATGTCTGTTATTTTATATAATCATTAATTTTAAAAAAACGATAAAATATTTTTAAATGATAAAAATTAAGAAAATTATGTTTTAAAAATTCTTTAAAGAAAAAATGAAAAAAAAAAATTTTAACTGTAATTAATTTTAAACAATTTATATTTTTTCCCTTATATCAATTAAGTAAAAAACAAACATTTAATGATTCAAAAACACTGAAATAACTTTGAGATTTTATCAGCCATAGCTATTCACATTTCTTCGACAAGGGCCCTGACCCGCGAGGGCGTTTTTCCTTTCTTAACGAAATTCCCTGCCAAGAGGAGTGTGAGTGAGCGAGGGTTCCGAGGACAAAAATTACATCTCGCCAAAATAAAGAACATGGAAGGCTGCCACTCGTGCACACGTGGTGGGCTAAAGTTCTACCTCACAGGACAAGTTTGGGGCAATTTTAATAGCTAAAAGGCCCAATGAACCAAATATATTCTGATTTTGTGACCAGTTAGTCCTTCATCTTGTATCGCGTTGAAGTGCAGACAACTAATACAAACAACACAGGACGCAGCTGACAACACTACCCTCGCAGTCACTCCTCGGCGTGGTACTGATAATAATACTAGGAAAATGAGAATTAGTTAATGGTGATATTAACCCCTCACGCCCAGATTTTCCTTTGCCATTAATAAATTGTCTGTTGTCGAACCATATCTTACGCAAAGAAACGAATATACCAAATTAGTTAGTCGACAAGGATACTACAACAGGTGCATAGCTATAACACAGTAACACATTGCTTATAATCACTAAAATCGTCTAATGGTAGCCAAATTTCACATGGAAACCTTACGTCTGCTGGGCCTCAAGGGGTATAAATATAATCATAGGATGATAATGATAATAATAATGATAACTAATAGTAGATAATGATAATAATAGTAATAAACGATATAATATATTAATTAATGATCAAAACACAAAATAGATATAATGATGACACATAATAATAATCTAATAATGACAATGTAATGAAGTTATAGCATATTGGAAGAACATGGTAATATAAGACTTTTTTTACATGTATTATATATATTTTCTATAATTCAAATTTTATTAAAACAATACTACCACATTTGCTTTGTAATACGAAGTCAAAGGAAACCACCTGAATTTATGACACATTTTGAGATTTTATTATCATGTCACTAAGGCTCTTCACATGTGGGCTGCCGCCTGCAAGGCCTATCCCCGAGGCGTATTATTCTGCTTCCTCCGTGAAGTGACAGTGTCTGCACAGGGAGAGGCACAGCTACGCCTGCACAGTGCAGGGACACAGGCGTATTATTCAGATTCCTCCGTGAAGTGACAAGTGTCTGCACAGGGAGAGGCACAGCTACGCCTGCACAGTGCAGTGGACAACAGGCGTATTATTCTGATTCCTCCGTGAAGTGACAAGTGTCTGCACAGGGAGAGGCACCGCTACGCCTGCACAGTGCAGGGACACAGGCGTATTATTCTGATTCCTCCGTGAAGTGACAAGTGTCTGCACAGGGAGAGGCACAGCCACGCCTGCACAGTGCAGGGACACAGGCGTATTATTCTGATTCCTCCGTGAAGTGACAAGTGTCTGCACAGGGAGAGGCACAGCCACGCCTGCACAGTGCAGGGACACAGGCGTATTATTCTGATTCCTCCGTGAGTGACAAGTGTCTGCACAGGAGAGGCACAGCTACGCCTGCACAGTGCAGGGACACAGGCGCATCAGGTGTGTAACAGGTTAATGCACTACATATCTGACCAGTCAAGAAAATATCACCCTGGCGTCAAACGCAGATGTATTGAGGAATAATTAAGTTGTTAAAGTAACGAAGAGAAGCCGTCACGGCAACCAAACAGGACGTGACGTCACGGGCGGCGCGGAAGAGAGGTAAAATGTCGTGAGCACAAAGCTTCCGCAGCACTCGCGTGTGTGCTGCTCCGGCTGCTGCAGTGCTGTCTCTGCCCCGGCCACCAAGACTGTGAGTGAGCAGGTGCTGGTGGGGGCGAGATGTGGCTCAGCACACTGCTGGTCATTGGTGGCGTGGTGCAGGCGACGCTCCAAACACCCAACACTTCCCCCACTTCAGGTGACAACAACAAACCAGGGCTCATTGTAGTATTAATCAAATAATACTGTATTCAAATAATTGTATTCCTCATTTCGAAAACAAAATACATTCTTGCAATATATATATATATATATATATATATATATATAATATATATATATATATATATAATTATATATATATTATATATATATATATATATATTATATATATATATATATATATATATATATATATATATATATAGTATTATATATATATACTATATATATATATATAGTATATATATATATATATATATATATATATTAAATATATATATATATAAATCTTTCTAAAATCTTTCAATTTCAACATCAAGAAATGTCAATATTTAGGTATATCATTCTTTCCCTTACTGTTTCTTATGCTCATGTGAGGTAAGCTCGTAGCCTTCTGCCTGCCCTGCTTCCCTCTCGTACAGGCTCACTACCAAGACTCATTTCCGTGTATTCCCATCTCACCAGTGTAACAATGCAGTGATCTTCACTCGCTCGTCTCCACACTGGTAAACCATGGAGTATTTAACCCTGTCCACATCTCTACGTATTACACTCCCTTAAAAAGGAACACGCCTTGTACAACACGTTCATTCTCTTATTTTATAATGTGATTTTACTGACTATGTTTATTTGTAGTAAGCGGTTTGGGCCCTTTTTGATGTAATAATATTGATGACAAAGAAAATAATATTGGTATGATTTTTAAATGATAAAGAGATTTCTGATTTAACTTAGCTAAAATAATGATCTTTGACTTCAATTGTTCATTTTCAATAGGTAGGTTACGAGGGTATTTTAATAGAGCTGTTAATTTTTCCATGGTTTTGATAACGTTAATACATATAACACTATTTAAATATTGAGGCAAGCACGACACTATTATGGATACAGATCATTGGTTCGATTTCGGTTACATCAAAACAGTTTTTTAATAGAATTTGACTTTCAACTCTTTCCATCATTGTAATGTAATTAGATGGGAAACACGACGAGATAAATTTAGTATCAGCTGCCCAACTTCATGACTTCGGTCCTGCGTAAAATTCTACGTTTTCGTTTTCTAGCTTTAGTTTAGTTTTGGTAGTTCGTCTTCTTCAACCTTTTTTTCTAGATGCCAAGGTGTATTATCTCAAGGTGTTTTATTAAATTTTTCCTGCAGGCTTGAGTTAGAGGATTGGGAATGGGGAGGACTTAAATTTGCATCATTTTGCTCACACGTAGAACGTTTTTTTTATACTATAAGAAACAAAAGATTCACCATTTACTGTACAATGTTATTATCATAAATTAAAATGTAATTTTTAATATCTACACTGGAATTTTCTAAGAATGATCACTCATCCAAATTCAGATACTCATTCGGGTTTACAATTTATAATGGAAAAAAAATCATAATTAAGCCTATAGAATATCTTTTGCTAAGGCCGGCTGCCTGATATTTATGTACTTCAGAAATTATCTACAAATGTTTATCAAAAGTTAAGAGAAGTGATGCAAATTCTGAGATAAATTTGATATTTCATCAGAACTAATATCTGTGGACGCCCGAGTAAGCCACAAACCTACATACGTGAAAATGAACAAAAATATTAGTTATATAATTTAAGAAAAAAACTTTGGCAAGTAACGCAACTTTTAATATTCTATTTGTTTCCCATTTCCTTGCAATCAAATATTCAACATCTTTCTGAAGTAACTATGACATACAATGGAAAATTGCAAAGTTATTAAATTTCAATACGGAAAAAATCCTAATTTTATTCAAACACATTCTTTCAGTCTTACAGACAACCTCTACATTTACTACTACATATTTGTCCTCTTATTTTAGTAGAATTTCAAATACTTGCAACATGTTACAGCACAAGGAAAGTTAAATATGATAAATATATACTATCTTCCAAGACTGCCACGTTGCTTTTCTTCAAACCTGTTTTGCGCCAAGGAACTACAGCAATTTTGGGTTTCATTGATAACGTGAAATGGAGCTTCATGAACCACATTTCAAAAATAGAAAACTCATTAAGGACATACCCAATAACCCTAATGACAAAACATAAATAGGAAAAGCGAGGAGTTCCCTTGGCAGCATCACCACGATACCCCTTGAGTGAACCACCAAACCCCTCGCCACATGCCGACGACCTGCAATAGCTGAGCCGTCCCTCTTACTCCACCGTACCACATGCAGCTTCTCATCAGTAGCTTTGCCCGCCGGGCCAAGCACCGTAAATGGCAACCGGATTTCTAGGGATCCATTACCAAGATTTCCTGGATTCATGTCCCAAAACAATATCTCACCTGTTAATCACAAAACTTATAATGTAACGGCTGATTTTAGAGGGAACACTGCATTTTGGATTGGGATGACCACGTAGTGGGACCGCTAGGGACGATTTTCCCGTAACGCCAAACACCCCTCAGACTCCATTGGAGGGAGGCGGATCCAGAATGGAAAAACTGTCATTGATGCTATCTTGCTAAAAAAAGTGCACCTCGTCACGTCTTTTAGGCCAAACCCGACCTTTGCTGAAGTTAACATTCAGCTTGGCCAACTCAGGCAAACTCATGCTGCACATCCCTGCGACGCGGATCCCAAGATCCTTTTACCCCTTTTGGTGATGGAAAAATTTTAAATGTTAAAACCTCGACCCTAAAATTAAATTTGATCTTTCCTTTTTTCAGATTCTTAAGGGGGGCCTGAAGGGGCCGCTTTCCCGCTCTTTTCGTAAATCTTCAAAATTTGAAACCCTTTTTTTTTCCGCCTCCAGTTACGTACCACCTCAGCATTCCTGCATCACGCGTGAGTACGGCCCTGGCGAGCAATGCACAGTGAATGTGAACCGTGTTTTAAGGGAACAAAATGGTTTTAGGGAAGGATGCCAACACGTCATGTGCCGGCAAAAGGACGAGAGTCTACGGAAAGAATATATCACAATAACAATTATCAAATGTAGGGAACAGATTGTAGAGGGAAAAAATGACATTTATAAGACTCTGGATTGACACACGAATACACAACACTAGCGGGCGAAGTTCACCTTTGTGCGCCACAACCCCACAGAACGCCCTGTGGAGTGGAAGGCGGCATCCCGAAGGACATCGTCGTACCAATGGCAGCCTACACTCAGCTGCAGTAGCGTCCTGTACACCTTGCTGACAGTCGAAATGTCAGCCTTCCTCTCAGTCGCTCTCTCCAGCCAGCCCTGCCTCAGACTCCGTGAAGAGCACTCCTGGAGTAGCTTCTCGAGTGGTGAGTTGCCACATTATCTAACATTTTGGTTTGGGATTCCACTCGACCCCTAATGTCAAATTGATCTTTCCCATTGTTTCCATCAACAGCAGACTCTTCATTGCCATGTAACAGCCCCCTCCCTGCCTTTATGACACTTGCTCTCCCTGCGTCAGGTGTCTGTAGATGTGTGGAGGACCGTCGTGGAGGTGGGCTCTGCCTCGTCGACTTTCTCGCTGTCAAGCCCCAAAGACACCTTCACCCTGCTGCAGCACCTCCACCTTCAGGAGGGCCAGGCCGAGACCCAAGACTGTAGAGAAACTGTTCAAGGTATGATGGGTCTATTTTCTTTTTCTCTAAAAAAAAGGTGCATTTTCCTGTTCTGTTTTCAAGAGTTGTTCTATAGGCTCGAATACCCTTTTGAACCTATTTAGTTATACATGTATATACATTTATGGCTCATGGAAAAGAACATCAAATGATAGTCAATACTTTCAACTGGCTGCAACATTTCCCTGACGACGTGGGATCCCAGAGGAGTCTTTATGTCACCTTCTTTGCCATAGTAGATGGAACAGTTGTAAAAAAAGTTGAAATAGCCATCGCACCACATAACATATACATTATGTATCGAAATCTTGCTGGCTTGTTTCTTATGGATTGCTTAGCATTGTGGTGACCGTGATAGGGTGTCACAGCTTCATCAATGCTCAATATTTTGTGAAATACTTCAAACTTCTGACAATTCCTTTTTGAACATTTCAAGCAAAAGCAAGACTTTGACCATGTTTGAGGCTGCTAAGTTGCGGTTATCAGCACGGTGCTGATACCTTTTGATGTCGAGATACCTTGTTGATGTTTGGGCCGAGACCCAAGATTGTATGTGACTGTCAACAAGTAGTTCAGTTTTCCATGACAGTTTCTTCTTGACCTCCCATGCCATTACCATTACAACCATGATTCACTTTGTATCGTCTTTTCAAGGCAAGAAATTATAAACCTTGAAGGACCAATGTATCCTGAGAAAAACTAGAAAATGTTATATTTAGATTCTTTCTTCTGCAGTAAACTAAAAGAAAATTTGTTTTATAAATTAAGCTTTTCGGAATATTAAATTCGCACAAGTGCTAAATATCTAGCCTTTTAAATCATGTTACTTATTATATATATTATATATATATATATATATATATATATATATATATATATATATATATATATATATATATATATTATATATATATATATATATATATATATATATATATATATATATATATATATATATATATATATTATATATATATAAATAATATATATATTATACATATATATTATATTTATTTATACTATAATTATATAATATTGTATATATAATATATAATATATTATATATATTATAATATATCATATAAAACAATTTCGTCTGTGGTCAACATTCCAAAAATTTCTATATTGTTTTTCTTTGACTTTATTCAAATTCTTAAAAATAATTTGGGGTATTTATGCGTCACCATTCCATAAACTTTTGTCGATATATATTTTATACCAGCGTGACATCATGATAATTATAACATCTTGTAACTGAAACACATTTATCGTATGATTTTGTCGATAGTATGAAATACAATTTTATTGATATGTACTCAGAGATAGCATTGAAATAGGGGGGGGGGGCACTCAGTAGAGCGCATACCTCCCGCCCGAATATTTCATCAATTGTATATGAAATATAATAATATAAATATATTATATCTTTATATATATATACATTACATATTTATAATATTATAATATTAATATATATTTAACTATATATAAATATATATATATATATATAATATATATAGCATTATGCATCAGTATGAGCGCATATACCTCCGCCGAATATCTTCATCAATTGGTTCCATGCAACATTACATAGATTTCATCCAAAATTATATTCTTCTTCCTTTTACCTTTTCCATTCTACTGTAATAGACTTGGTATCACGATTTGGTCCAAATCTATTCGTAACTTTTCGAGAATCTGAAAACAAACAGACAGACAGACAGACAGACAGACAGATCGGGGGAAAACATAACCCCTCCAACTTCGTTGGCGGGGTAATATGAAAAGCTGCTTTTAAACCCATGAATCTTTGGTCAATATTGACCTAAACTCTTTATAAATATTCTTTCAGGTTCTGGACTTCAATCTACTTTCTCCTTATTTCTGACAGCAATGGGTTGCACTTGTGGCCATTGTGTGTCCCTTTGTGCATCGTACTCTTGAAGACGAAAAGGTCAGTTGTTTAAGCAAAAAAATGGAAAATATGCATAATAAAATGACGATATGCCTTCTCTATAATTTATTTAGCATGTCGAAGAGAATGTTATAGGTAGTCATCAAATTCTCATCATATCCTAATAAAATTTTCCTACAGATCCCTGAGAGGACAAGGGAAGCTCCTCGGAAAGTCCCCGAGCGTGCCGTTATGACACGAGGGAGTCACAGCTGTACATGGAGCCTCTCCCCGGCCCCCCCAGGCTTTTGGCCCGCATAACCCCCATAATACCAACAGCGCCCCCAATCGCCGCTCCACACACGTCTACGAAAATGGGGGACGGGTCTTCCTCAATTTTTACGACGACTTTGAATTTACTCAAATTTTTATTCTTTCCCCATCGTATGTTGACAACACAAGAAAAAAAATTTTTCCATTTGCCATCTTCATGACGATGTTTCAGAGTGTAAATACACAAAATAGTAGGGAAATTCCCCTATACTCCATTTTTTTTCTTTCTGAAATGTTTCCCATTGTTGCCTCCCCCAAACAAGTTGGGGGGGTTTTTTTTTCCCCCCGATCTGTCTGTCTGTTGTTTTTATGTACAGGTTTTCTCGAAAAGTTACAAATAGATTTGGACCAAAATGGGTATAGCAGGTTTTTTGGAAAAAGGGGAAAAAATGATTTAATTTTGGAGAAATCTTTTGACAACGTTGGCATGGCAACCAAATTGTAAAAATTTTCGGCCGGAGGTAGCGCTCATTGAGTCCCTTATTATATATATATATATATATATATTATATTATATATAAAATATAATATATTATATAATATATTAAATATATATATATATATATATATATATAAATAATATATAATTTTTTTTTTTTACTTTTTTTTTTTACTTTTTTTTTTTTTTTTTTTCGGGCAGGTATGCCTCTACGAGTGGCCCCCCCCCCCCCCCCCTAGTTTTCACTTTTTTTTATCCTGGATGAAACGTGTTAAAATGTCCGACACAGGCGACCCCTTTGATCCCCCCCTGGGAGGAAGCTGTGACGGGCCTAAAATCATCACAGGCCCGGGCCACCACCCCCTACCTCGAACGTTGATGTGTTTTCTGTCATCACGGGGGGGACGCCACCCAATCAGCCCCGGCCGTGGGTTTCCCCCGGCGGCTCCGTGGAAGGGCCCCTAAGCCGAACAGCGTCGCCCGCGGAGCTCGCCCCGGGGGCCCCATGGAAGGGACCCAAACCCGACAGCGTCGCCACGGAGCTGCTCCCGGGCTCCGAGGAGGAGGCCCTGCATAAAATCAAAAGGGTGGGTCGGTTAGTGAGCACCAACACTCATACGCTGGGGACCCCCCCCCCCCCCCCGCCGCGTGAGGCAGGTCGCTGCAAAGGTTTACCGGAGAGGTGGAAGAAATAGAAAAGGAAGTGATCTCTACGAGTAACCCACCAATGTATTTCACTGGACCACACGAGCTTTGACCTGAGTAACTGCTCCGACAATACGCCCCAGACATCTCCTGATCAACGGACACGGACTGAATGACGAGACTAGCTGAAAATTCCCGGGGACGGACTTATAAACAAAATCTCAGCGGCGAGCCCATGGATGGGGTCGCCATAAGGTCAGGGGCTCGTACAGTGCAGGGTCGAGGATGATTTTTTGTCCGAGACCCTCGCAATTGAGAAAAAATCTGAGGGACCTGTCTTCATCCCACCTTCCCTTTTCCCCCAACGCCCCTTTTCCTCCCTCACCCTGACTTCTTGGATGTTAAGACGAACCCCCAGTTTTCATTGCGGGGGATCTGAACCCCAGACCCCGCCCTAGGACAGACGACCAATAAAAACGGCGTGAGGCGGGGCCTACCTCAGACGCAGACACCCCAACACCTTGGTCCAATTTTCCCATTTACTAGGGGCCCTCTTCTGCTACTTTCCGGCATTGTTCTTTCTAATTCCGCTAATTTTTTATATCTTCCCACCCGGGCCCCTTAACCACCAGCGATCATATTCCTTTTATACTCACATATCCACTTCCCCCATTCCCAAAACTGTCCTAACCCTTCCCCTTTCCCCGAACTGACGGGGGACACTTTTGACGGGGACGAGTACTGAAAAATGGCGCCCCTACCTGACGACCCCGGGGCGCCCTGGACGATATTGGGACGGGCCTTGACTCGTGGTGCCCCAGTCAAACTTGCTGGGGGACGACACATACCCAAGATGCCACAAGACGCCAGCATACTGTACACCCTCCAGACTGACAAGATGACACGTATACAGTTCTAGGCTCTTGGGGCCCCGGGCCGGAAGAGCAGGTTGGACTTATGACAATTACAGAGTTACTTCATTTACGCTTAACATAAGGACCGACGTTTTAAACCCCGGCGTCCTGGGTTAGTGCTCTAGCCAGAGTCGGCTTCTCACAGGGACCCAAAGTTTTTTGGCGAGAAATAAAGAGGACTTTCGGGGACGCGCACAAACAAAGACACTTTTTAGTAGACCCCAAACGGACAAAACACCACTCGACTTGACAAAGCCGGCTGCAACCTCTGTTTGGGGGGGACTGTTACCGGGAACTTTGACGAGGGGGACGACAATGACATTGTGCTGGATTTAGACGAAAATTACGGGGTTTTTCGACTCCTTATGGTCGGGGGGACACGACGAGGAAAAGGGGGCCCCTCGGAGCCGACTCCCTGATCTCTTCAGGGGAGCTTCGGGGGGCCTGAGACAGAAAGAGTACTCCCCGGGGCGTCAGCGGTATTAACAAATTTATTCTCTCCACACCCCAGATGGCGTGGATCGGTTGGGGACATCCCTAAAAACGCGGCTCTTCGGGGTTATTTCCCCGGAACGCTTAAGGAAGCGGAGATGAGGTGTTGATCAAGGGGGAAAGGCACCTACCCCCCGACAGCATCGCCCCATCTCCCTCCTGGAGGTTCCGGGAAAGTGTTTGAGAGAGTCTCGTGGGGGCTCCGCAACTCCCTGGGGGAAAAAACGGCCGTACAACGAGCGCAGTAGGGGTTTTTCGCCGTGGAAGGGGAAACCCCCCCCATCGCGGTCCCCCACGGGGCCCTCGCCACCCCACGCCTCCGGCACAGGTGAAACCCTGGTCCCCCGGGGATGCCGCAAGGGGGGTTGAAAAGGTGGGGGACCTTTGGGACCAAGTACAAGCGCTTCACTTGGGGCTCCCGGGCCTGGTCAAGCTTTTACTCTGCGACTTCCTGGGGGATCGGCGGCCAAAAATCAAGGTGGCACCCAGGTTGGCCCCCCCTTCCCCTGGGACAGGAGTACCGCAGGGTAGTGTTTTCCCCAACCCTGTAGCCTGTACACCAGTGACTGCCCGTCGTCAGTGGGGGGCATGAATGTCCTGTCGGACATGTGCCCCAGGTCGTTTTCCATGGGACGATCCGGCCATGTCAACGCCCCACTGAGAGAGAGGTACCCCGGGTACCCTTCAGGGGGGAGTGGAGGACCCAGCCCAACCTCCCAAGTTCAGCGTCACCATGGCGACCCAGAACCCCCCCCGCAAAGGGGGACGGTAGAGGGTGGACTTCCAGGCCCAGCGCACCGTCCCTCGGCCCGCAAGTATCCGCGAGGGTAGTGTCGCACGGACGCCACGAGTACGGCGCGCAAAGTCCCCCCTTTCACCCTCTCCCGGTTTCCCGGGCCTCGACGCTGGTAAAGCTCCCCCTCGTAGGGCGGGGCCCTCCCTGTCCTCCCCTACCCCCCGATACCGCTGACCCCCTGAGCAGGAAAGAAATCAGTAAGCTCCCAAACGGGTGCAGAACGCTGCTCCAGGTTCGTGGTAAACCACGGTGGGACGACTTCTGAAAAGGGAGTCGTTAAAAGGTCCTCGACCCCCAGCCATCAAGTCCGCCTGATCACATGGCCCCCACAAGTGTGGCCCGGAGAGGAGGAAGGGGGAGCAGTTTCTGGTCCTGCAGGAACTAGCGCGCGGCCCCGGATGTTCCCAGGGGGGTTCCCCCAGGAGCCTTTGGGCCTTGCGTGATGACCCCCGATCCCCCCCCACGTACTCT
Source organism: Chionoecetes opilio (assembly GCA_016584305.1). NCBI lineage: Eukaryota > Metazoa > Arthropoda > Malacostraca > Decapoda > Majidae > Chionoecetes > Chionoecetes opilio. The sequence continues at coordinate 96,407 of JACEEZ010004835.1, read as the reverse complement.
TAGCCCCCTTTTATGTCCTCACGTTTTTGTTTTTCTTTTTCGTCAAAAAAAAAAAACGTTAATCTTTTAATTTTGGGTTTAATTATTTCCCCATGTCAAACCCACTTATTCTTTATCTATTGTTTACCGTTTTTTGTTTTTTTTTTAAAGCAATTTGTTTTCTTTCTGTTTGTTTATTTCAAAATTTTTATATGTATATATCTGTCTTTTAATTCCTGTTCACTTCATCCTATAATTTTTATGTGTTTATATCCTTTTTTTTTATGTTACTTAAAAAATTTTTGATTGAATTTTTTTTTTTTTTGAGGGGGGTTTTAATGTTTGTGAATTTTTAACTAAAAACAAAACCCCCCCCGGAAAGCCCCGGCCCCTTTTTCTATTTCTGTATTTTTTTGTATTCTGTACTTGGTATTTTGTCCCCCCTCCCTTTTGTAACTTCCCCCCCTTTTCTTCAATCACGGACATCCCGGGAACGAGGAGGCAGACGCGGGCCAAAAAGCCCTTTAAAATTCCCCCAGTGAGGCACCCATCCCAGAGCTTTGGCACAGATCAAAAACCGTTCCCAGCAAAAAGCCACCCTCCAACACGCATCTCGCGCTCAGCCTCCGGCAAAACGGCGGTTCCCCAGTGCCTCCTGGTACGCAAGGGAAAAAAAAACATAGCCCCACTTTTAGACCTCTAAACGGTCCCGAGAGGCCCTACACAGATCGGCTGGGGTTTCAAGTGTCTGGCGAAGTGAGTGCGGGCCCCTGCCGCACCAAGTCCTCACTGCCGGACGGTCTGTAACATCTCCAACATTACGTTGAGGACGCCTGAAGACCCCACCCTTTCTATGTAAGGATGGGGCGGTCACACGGCACAAATAATACAACAAACACCGTCTGAAGCGCTACAAAAAAAGATTAGGGGCCGCACCGCCCCAAGGTAACACTAAACTTACAAAAACTAAAATCTTAATTTAAAAAAAAAAAAAAAAAAAAAACCCAAAACAATAACCTACAATTACGGCACGAAGACAACAGCAACCCTCATCGGGGGGGTGCATCTGACCTACAATAGTGGGGAAAAACTCCCCTCTTTATGAGCTCGCTGGACTGTTGCCACTGAACCAGTCAATTTTGGGCTACCAGAATTCCCTGGGGGGCCCCCTAGAGGTAAAGGCCCCGTCACCAAAAAAAAATTGGTGGGCAAATCTTACTAACAACTAAATAGACTTCACCCCTTTTGTCCAGCACCCCCGTCTGTCCGAGGTCACCCGTCAAACAAGGCATTTCTGGCTGTCTGCGCGGCGCCCCCGATCGGCCTACGAGAGAAAAAGGCCCGTTCAGGGGGGTAATACGCACGCAGTGGTGCGTCAGTTTAGGGTTTGCAGGGTGGATTAACTCCTCCCCTGTAAAAAGCTGTGTTTTTCCGTTTTTAAGTAATCGTATTTTTTAATATTCGTTTTTGACAAAAAACTAAGAAAAAAAAGGAAACTACAAGAGGGCCCTGAGACCTACACGAAATAGTTTCCCGTTACTTTAAATCTACCCATAACACCTCTTTCCCTACCATGAATTTATCCAAACTCCTTTTAAAGCCCCAAAAAACTCCGCATTGACCACCTGACGACTTTGTCCATGCCAATCTTCACCACCCTATTTTTGAAACAGTTTCTCCCAATTTTCCTTTTTTAAAACTACGCTTTCCCGCTTGAATCCCTTACTTTCGTTTTACCCCCGCTTACTAACCCCTTTAAAAAAACTTTTCCTAATCGCCTTATTGTATCCCCTTTTTCCAGTGGCGTCCAGAAAATTGAAAAGGGGGGGCCAAAATATATTATAATATATATTATATATTTATATATATATATTAAAATTTATATATATATTTTATATATATATAAAAATTTTATTTAATAATATATATATTAATATAAATATATAATATAAATTAATATATTATATATATTAAATATTATATATATAATTTAAAAATAAATAAAATAAATATATTTTTTATAAAAAAATAAATATATATATACACAGACCACTATATCTACTGGTCTATGATATTATATATTAATATAATAAAAATAATATATATAATAATATTTATATAAATATATAATCAAAGACCACTGTAGTATAGTGGTCTGTATATATTATATATTTATTTTTTATAATAAATATATTTTTATATTATTTATTTTTTGCAAAAGGGGGGCCAGGCCCATGCCCCCCCCCCCTCGGTACGCCCCTGCCTTTATCCATTAAAAACTGTGTACGTGTCTACGTTTTTGTTTGATGATAATTTTTTATAATTATTATTAATGTTTTACAAAATACATGCAGATTAAAGCAACCCCCGCAAGGAAGTACAAAAAAAATTATCATACATTTTATACATTTTTTTAACATGCATAATTAGTATATGCATCAAAACCAAAAAAAAACCCAAATTAATAAGACAAAGCATAATTAAAAAAAAATAAAGCTAAATAAATCAACATGTAACGCGACATAAATCCCCCTCTTTCTAAAAAACCTACTTCAAAGCTTTGATTTTTTGTTGTAAAAATTGGACACAATACAATAAAAAATACTAAAGTTATCACAAGATTTAACCCCCGGCTATTAACCTGGGTGGGCGGTCCACCCAAAAAGGGGGACGAGACTGGTGAGGGGGGACGGGGTCTTTTGGGGGGACAGGTGGGTGGCGAATATGGCCCGTGTGGGATAGATCAGGGAAAATAAATCTAGGGATAAAAAATAGGTCAAGGGGGGAATATTTTACAAGTATTGGGGAAAAAAAAGGTTTAAATGAAAGGGGAAAAAAATTAAAAGCAAAAAAAATTTTTTAAAAAAAGGGTGGGTTTGGGGGGGGTTCGGGGGGGGGGGGGGGGGGGGGGGGGGGGGGGGGGGGGGGGGGGGGGGGGGGGGGGGGGGGGGGGGGGGGGGGGGGGGGGTTTTTTTTTTTTTTTTTTTTTTTTTTTTTTTTTTTTTTTTTTTTTTTTTTTTTTTTTTTTTTTTTTTTTTTTTTTTTTTTAAGCCCCTTTTGAAACCAAAAAAGGGTGGCCCCGGCAAAATGCTTTTTTGGGAAACTGGTTTTTTGCAGAAACAGGGGAAAAAAAGGAAAAACAGACCAACTTTGGGGTACCCAAAGTCCCCCCTGGGGGANTCCTTTTTCCGGGAGTAAGAACCATTTGAATGTGCTTTTTTAATAAAACCCTGAAAATACTTCAAATCCCTTTGTGAACCTGCGTTGTAGTAGGATACTGTTGTAGTGTGGATACTGTAGACCCGAGAGCCCTAGATTTCTAAGGTACCAATTTATTGGAAATTTCTTTGACGGATGTTTGAGTTCCTCTTTTATGTAGTTTTACCCAAAATTACTAGTAAACTTTTTTCATTAAAAAATATTTTATTCTAAATTGATGGCTTAATCTTTTAAACATACATAAGAACCTCTGTACGAGGTTCAGAAGTTCTTTAAAAAATCGCCCATGATTTTACTGCCAAAATTTGGTCTTTGTCTTGGGGGTCATCATTTACATCGTTAAACTCCGGTTCCGTAAGGACGCTCTTATATATATTTATATATATATATATATATATATATTATTAATAAATAATATATATATAATATATATTATATATTATATATATATAATAATATATATATATATATATATATATATATATATAATTTATTTATTTATTTATTTATATACGTGCACACACACACACACACACACATACACACACACACACACAGTATAACAATGTTTATTCTTTTCAGATTCCTCACACACCAGCACGAGAGCAGGTCAGTTTTTTTCTTCACATTCGTACCTATAGCACCTATAGGCAGTGACCTCCAGGGGTGGGATGGTAGGCCCTGGAGGTTCACTTGAGGGCTGTGATGGTTGGCCCTGGTCCATGGTGGCGCAGGCAGGATTTTTATAGAGACGCCTGTAATTAGAAGCTCATGCCGCCCCCCTGTGTCCTCCTATGCACTCGCGATCGAAGGTAGAGTTCAGAGTACCAATAGACATTTCAATAGACAATAGGCATTTCTGGTACTTTTTTCATAGTAGCACACTCTTGAGTTAAGAACATCAAACCATGAACCAGCCATTGAAATAAATTCGCTTGTACAGCCCCAATCTTTGGATTCTAATAAATTTTTTTCTCCAAAGTATTTCACAGCTTTTGCCTTAGTTGCTGAGAGCAGCTGAACTGCTAATCTTACATTCATTCTGGTGGGGCCAGTTACATGGATATGTTTATCCGACAGACGGTGTGTCACTTTAAAATAATCTTTAGACCTATTTATAAGCTCTCCTACGCATGCACTACGTACATGCTTCCCAGCTGTCATCAGGAATCTGAGTCCAGAAAATTGTTTCTTATAAGTTTTATAAAATGAGGAGCATCAGCAAAAGACATAAATTTTCCCATCAGAAGTTGCTGGATTTGAAAATGATGTCTTTACGGGTGATACTCATACCTGTATTCCATAATTTTATGTTCTTCGGTCCAAGACGTTAACAATTGCTACAACTGGAAACCGGCAGATTCTACGTGAACAAGGATATTGAAAAGTATATCTTTTGTCACTAACAGTCAAAAAACATAGAAGACTATTTGCTTCCAGGGACCAATTAGTCCCCTTATCATTAACACATTGCCAAATTTTTTTGGGTTCATAAGAATATCTGCAGCCCTATCGTATGACCATGCCCTTGAGATGCTACACTCATCAAAGACCAGTACAAATACGCTTTCTTGCTTTGACATAGTCTCTGATTTACATTTAAGAATATTTATAACACACAATAAAATGCCTGGTTCTATACCAAGTTTTAAGACCCAACGATTTAAAGTTGATTTAGATGGCAGAGGAAAATGCCATTTATCCCTAAGGAAAGCATATGTTTTATTGCCTAAGCTCCTCAGAGTTAGTGCTCGGCTTATATCATTTTCACTCCACCTACTGATACATTTTCCTAAAAAAATATTCAATTTGTGAAGCTGAGAAAATTTGACAAGGGTTCTTTTTTGCCCTAATTATGTCATCTTTGACAATTTGCACTATGTCCTTCAATCTTGATATTTCCTTAAAATGCTCACTGCACTCAAGTTCCTTCTCAGTCTTTTTAACACGAAAAGAGGTCTCTGCATTTCGGCAATGACGTTTAGTAAAAACTTCCTTTCCAATAAAAGCTGCAGAACGTTGAGCTGTGGTTCATCAACTTGCACTGCTTGATCCGTAAGAATGAACATGAATAAATATTTGTATTACTATCGAATTCTTTCTCTCTCTCTCTTCACCTCTCCTTCTCTCCACCCTCTCTCTCTCTCCCTCAGTGGATAAATATTTGCCTTATTTTTACACCAGAATTTATCAGTCTCTCTCTCTCTCCTCTCTCTCTCTCTCTCTCTCTCTCCTCTTCTCCTCTGCTCCTCTCTCTCTCTCTCTCTCTCTCTCTCTCTCTCTCTCTCTCTCCCTCTCTTTCTACCTTCCCCCTTCTCTCTCTATCTCCCTCTCTCCCCCTCCAAAAAAATGCATTAAATGTTAAATAATAGTATTATTCAACAAAATGAGTACTGGAAAATGAATAGCAGAAAAACTATCACTTGATCTCAACGTATTGACCAATCTTATGAGACAATGAGGCTGCTGCACTTGTAGAGGCATTTTTATTATTTTATTTTATTACATCTATTACAGTTTGACAGAAGAAAAACAAACAAACAAACAAACAAGGGCTAGAAACATTAAATGAAAAATAAAGAGAATAATATATATATATAAAATATATATATATATATATTATATATATATTATATATATACTATATATATATATATATAATGAAGATATAAAACCAGCGCGGGTAGAAACATCTTGATTGTTTATTCGAACGTTTCGGCTATACATAAGCCATCATCGCCCTAAAATCGGATACAAAATTTTTTGTTAAAAATGAAAATATACAAGTTATAAAATTATTTGCACATTTAAAATGCCTAACCTAAAATATAATAAAATAAGAATAAAAATTATAAAACAGTAATAAAATTAAAAATACTACACATACCAATCAACATCGCAGTGGAGTGTGGGATTCCCACATGGTCTAAAAGCACAGGAGCGGGGTATATATATTAAAGTCTTGGTTTGTTATTGGGTGGCCTGAGGCTTCGGAATGATCCCGAATGGCTGAAAATGGTGGTTTGAATAAACAATCAAGATGTTTCTACCCGCGCTGGTTTATATCTTCATTATTAGATCTCGATTCCCTCATGGAGAAAGTATTGCCTCTATATATATATATATATATATATATATATATATATATAGCTGGGCAGTATTTAAATACAATTGTATTTAAATACGTATTTAAATACATTTGTGTATTTAGAAATGGATTTATAAATACATTAGGTTGTCATGTATTTAAATACAGTATTTAAATACTTTTATGAATATTTAAATACATTGTATTTAAATACATTTAATATAAAAATGTTAATACTTTTTTATCAGTTAATTTGGCCATAAACCCGCCCAACTATCTGGCAACCCTGATGTTACAGTGAACCAGTGTTTCCACTGCCAAGGAAATGTCCTGATTTCAAGGAAATTTAGGCCTGAGAAGGAAATTTCTAAGGAAACCCAAAATCTAAGGGAATCATTGCGAATCCTTGCAAAATCTAAGGATACATTGCGTATGGTGTATCTATCACCAGGGTATTTTCTATGAATATTGATAGAAAAAACCCTGGTAATAGATACACCATACGCAATGTATCGCTGATAAGATCAGTAAGTGAAAAAGATCTTGGAGTAAGGGTGAGCCCAGACCTCCGACCTAAGAAACAATGTATTGAGGCCAGAAATAGAGCTAATAGAGTGTTAGGATTCATTACCAGAAGTGTTAAAAGTAGAAGTGCGGAAGTTATTCTAAAGCTTTATCTGGCTTTAGTCAGACCTCACCTAGACTATGCAGTTCAGTTTTGGTCTCCATATTACAGGATGGATATAGCCTTGTTAGAATCAGTGCATAGAAGGATGACCAAAATTATTCAAGGGATGCGTAACTTTAGTTATAAGAAGAGATTGGAGCTATTAAAGTTACACTCAGGGCCAGTTGCAAGAAGGTCTTGTCGTGTGTCCTATAGGGTCCCAGCGTGGAAATGCCCGACTGCACAGGTTCAAGAACAGCGTCATTTCACCCTCATCGTGTGCCCCATCGGAAAAAAATCGTCGGGCCGTAACCCGCTACTGATGAGATAATCGATGAGCACCATATATAATCAAATACCTCCATTGAACATCAATAATCAACATATTCAATATGTGACACATTTCTGAGGAAGAATCAATGCGGTTACTAAGCCGAAAAGGCAGCTAATTCATCATTTCCAGTTGCCGTGAACTCCAGACAAAATGGATGGATGTCCGCGCCACCTATTGAAAGCGGCGGGTGATATGGGGCGGGTGGGCGGGGCGGGCGGGAGTCCATCCAACCTCAGCAGTTACCATTTTGAAATGATAATAAGTAATATAGCTAAATATACTGACTAGAATCATCTAGAAACGCAAATAAATTGTAACCATGAGAGAGAGAGAGAGAGGGGAGAGAGAGAGAGAGAGAGAGAGAGAGAGAGAGGGGAGAGAGACGAGAAAAGGAGAGAGAGAGAGAGAGAGAGGGGAAAAGAGAGAGAGAGAGAGAGAGAGAGAGAGAGAGAGAGAGAGAGAAAAGAGAAAGAGAAAGAGAAAAGGAAAAAGAAAAGAGAAAGAGAGAGAGAGAGAGAGAGAGAGAGAGAGAGAAGAGAGAGAGAGAAGGAGGAGAGAGAGAGAGAGAGGAGGAAAGAGGTTCAGCTGGAATGCCATCGGGGCGTTGTCATGGTAACTCAAATGGACCAACCTCAGAACTTGTAAAACCTTTTCGTCCCGCCTCTTTCTATATAAAACAGCATTGCTAATACAAGTATTAGTTTTTTTTTATGTTATAAAAAAACATAATTCATGATAGAAATGACAGGAATGAATTTCTTTATAGTAGAAAAATATTATAATTCTATTTATCACAGGGTTGGTACACCTCGTCCCGACGTCGGGACATTATGCCGATCGGGGCAAAATCAGCCGTTCATAAAAACTCATCAATGGAGTATCACGACGGTTGGGCGCCCCACTCACGTCGTGTACTCGATGGAAAACGTCCATTTCTTGCAACTGGGCCCTCACTCGAGAGAGCAGAGTAATGGGCGATCTGATAGAAGTTTTTGAGTGGAAAAAGGGGAATTTAATAAAGGAGAGGTAGGAAAAGTTCTTACGGCTATTAACCCAGGGTGAAAAAAAAAGTAAGGGTTCCCCAAGCGGGGAAAAAAGCGTAGTTTTTAAAAAAGAAATAGGGAAAAACTGGTTTACAAATAGGGTGGTAAATGACGGGAAAGGGGACTCAGTAGACAGGTAGTGTGTGGAGATTGGGGGTTTTAAAGAGGGGCTGGTAGGTTATGGTGGGGATAAAAAGGGGGACGTAGATAGTTTATTAATAGGAACTACCCTGTAGGCCTCCCCCGGCCCCTTTGGGAGTTCCATTTTTTTAGTTTTTATGTTCTATTTTTAAACCCAAAGAAATTCATTTTTTTTCGGACATGTTAAAATTTTTGGTTTTAAAAATGTATTTACAAATTTTTAAATACAATTGATGTTTTTAGTTTTTAAATACTTTTCGTAAAAGTATTGATTAGTATTTAAATACATTTTCCCATGTATTTGTATTTATATTAAATACATTCAATTTTTTAGTCCCAACTTGTATATATATAAACATACACATCCCCAAACATACTACACATCTATCTTTATAATAATAAAGCGAAAGTGTGTCTGTCTGTCTGTCTGTCTGTCTGTCCGCCCTGCTGGTGTTTGTGTGTGGTGGTATAGGTTTCCGCCCCCCGTGGCGCAATCCCTATATGGAAATTTTTTGGAACCGGGTTTGACCAGGGGAAGGTCATAAGCCCACTTATGGATTTCGACCCCTTTTTTTTTTTTTTTTTTTTTTTAGCAGCCTATTAGCATAATTGTAAAAAAAAAAAGGGGGTTGCGAGAATTGAGGAAACCTGATGTGGGGTGATGGGAATGGGTGAGTGAAGGTGGGGTAGGGGAAAGGGGTGTGGGGTGATGGGTGAGGAAGGGGGGGGGGTGAGGGGTTGGGGTGATGGGTGATGGGTGAGGGAAAGGTAGGGGGGTAAGGGTTGGAAATATAGCAAAAGTGTGTCTGTCTGTCTGTTGTCTGTGTATGTGTGTGTGTGTGTATGTGTGTGTTTCTGGTATGGGTTTCCGCCCCCCGTGGCGAAAATCACCTCATAGGAAAATTTTTGGAAGGGGTTTGACCGGGGGGAAGGTTTTCCCCCAAATTATGAGATGACCCGATCACTTTTTTTTTTTTTTTTGCAGCCTATTAGCGATAATCGTAAAAAAAAAAAATGGGTGCGAGAATTGAGGAAAACCTTTGATGTGGGAGGGAGGGGTAAGGTGAGTGAATGGGGGGGATGATGGGTAATGGGGGGGGGGTGAGGGTGAGTGATGGGTGGGGGTGATGGGTTGGGGGGAGGGGTTTTGGGGGGTGAGGGAATGGTGGGGGGTGAGGGGAAAATCTATCTATAAAATTTAAAAAGCAAAAAGTGTCTGTCTGTTGTCTGTCTGTCGTCTGGGGTGGTGTGGTGTGTGGTATGGTTCCCCCCCCCGTGGGCAAACCTCATAGGAACTTTTTGGAAGGGGGTTGACCGGGGGAAAGGGTCAAACCCACTTATGAGAATTTTCGATCACTTTTTTTTTTCTTTTTTTTTTAGCACCTATTAGCGTAATTTAAAAAAAAGTGGGTTGCGGAATTGAGGAAACCTGATGTAGGGTGAGGGGAATGGGTGAGTGAAGGGTGGGGTATGGGAAATGGGTGTGGGGGGGAGGGGGTGAGTGAAGGGTGGGGGTTGTGGGTTGGGGGGAGGGGTGATGGGTGAGGGAATGGTGGGGTAAGGGGTAATGATAAATATAAGCGAAAGTGTGTCTGTCTGTCTGTCTGTCTGTCTTGTGTGTTGTGTATGTGTGGGGCTGGTATGGGTTTCCGCCCCCCGGGGCGCAATCCCCTCATAGGCCATTTTTGGAACCGGGTTTTGCCAGGGGAAGGGTTTTTAAGCCCAATTAGAGATGATCGATCATTTTTTTTTTTTTTTTTTAGAGCCTATTAGCGAAATCGTGAAAAAAAAAGTGGGTTGCGAAAATTGGGAAACCTTGATGTGGGGTTTGGGTAATGGGAGGAATGGGTGGGGTGATGGGGTAATGGGTGTGGGGTGGGGGTGATTTAAATGGGGGGGGGTGATGGGTTGGGGGTGATGGTGATGGTGAGGGAATGGTGGGGGTGATGGGTAATGGTAAAATAGCGAAAGGTGTCTTCTGTCTGTGGTGTGGGGTTTGTGTGGTGTGTGTGTGTTGTGGGGGGTGTGTGTGGGGGTGTGTGTGTGTGTGTCTGGTATGGGTTTTCCCCCCCCCCGTGGCGAAATCCCTCAAAGGCACTTTTTGGAAACCCGGGTGCCCGGGGAAAGGGTTTTTAACCCAATTATGAGATGATCGGATCATTTTTTTTCTTTTTTTTAGACCATTAGCGTTTAATTTGGAAAAAAATGGGTTGCGAGTTTTGGGGAAAAGTTGTAGGGTGTAGGGTGAGGGTAAGGGTTTGGGATGTAGGGGAGGGGGAATGGGTGAGTGAATGGGTAGGGTGATGGGTAAGGGTGGGGTGTTTGGGTGAGTGAAGGGGTGGGGGTGAGGGTTTTGGGGGTGAGGGTGGGGAAAGGTGGGGGGTGATGGGTAATGGGTGAGTGAAGGGTGTGTGGGGAGGGATGGGTGAGTGAATGGGTGGGGGGTGATGGGTAAGGGGTGAGTGAATGGGGGGGGGGTGAGGGGAAAGGGTGAGTGAAGGGTGGGGGGAATAATACTTTCCCTAATCCATGTTTTCAAAAAAGTTAAAGGGGCTACCTGGAGAGTCCGGGGTTTTGGGGGGCCAAGGGCCCCACCAAACACAGGTGGGGGGCCCGAAGGCCCCCAAACCAATAGCCCCCCAGGAGTAGCCAAAATCGCCCGGGGGGCGACTTTGCGGCTAGTAAATATAAGCAAAATGTGCTTTGTCTGTGTTTTTGGTGTGGTATAGGTTCCGCCCCCCCCGTGGCGCAAACACCTATTGGCAATTTTTGGAATCGGGTTGACCGGGGGAAGGTCATAAGCCCACTTATGAGATGCCCCCCGACCTTTTTTTTTCTTTTTTTAGCAGCCTATTTTACAGAATTGTGAAAACAAAAGGGGTTTGCGAGAATTGGGAAAAGCCTTGGTAGGTGAGGGGTAATGGGTGAGTGAATGGGTGGGGTTTAGGGAATGGGTGTGGGGTGAGGGGAAAGGAATGGGTGGGGGGTGATGGGTGAGGTGAGGGAAAAAATGGGGGGTGATGGGAAATGGGGAGTGAATGGGTGTGGGGTGAGGGGTAAGGGGAGTGAATGGGTGGGAGGTGAGGGTAATGGGTGGGAAAGGGGGGGGGGTGAGGGAAGGGGTATGAATGGGTGGGGGGTGAGGGGAAAGGGGTGAGTGAATGGGTGGGGGGTGATGGGTAATGGGGAGGAATGGGGGGGGGAATACATCTTTTTCTACATCCATGATTTCAGGAAAGTTAGAAGGGGCTATGGGAGAGTCTGTGTTTGGTGGGCCAAGTCCCCCCAAACACAGGTGGGGGGCCCGAAGGCCCCCCAATGCCCTCCGCAGGAGCTAGCCAAAAATTCCCCCCGGAGGGCGGTTTTGGCGGTGTATATACAAAAAACAGTAATAGATGAGCGGGCATAGCCCCCGCGGGAGGCAGCAACATCAGGTACAGGGGGGCGGGGCGTGAGGTACTCCCGCCCCTTTAGTATTTTGTTCATCGGGGGGGGGGTGGTTTCTGCGCCACCTCCGCAGGAGGGCATTTTTTCCCTGAACCTGCCGCAGCACGAGGCAGCCGCGCCTCCGCGGGCCACGCGCTGCCTGAGCCGCCCGTGGGGGGAGGACAACAGGTAGTGGGCCAAGGTTGGGCGGGCCGGGTTGGACGTGTTCAAACCCCCGATCCCAAACCCCCTCCCCCCATCTCCAGGGTCCCCTAGCCAAGCCGAAGTCGGGAGGAGGGCCTCCTCGGCTCGGGGCAGCTGCTGGGTTGGGCGTTTAAAGGGGTTTTGTTGTCCGTGGTTGGGCGTGCCAGGAAACCCCCGAAGACTGCACAGCTGGCGATATGTGCCGGGCACAGGCGAAGCACGTCTGGCCCGTTCTTGGCCCGCTGATGTGGGAAGACAGTCAAGGTCACCGCTGGATGTTAGTGGCCTCCCCGGGCCCCCTCTCGGTGCCCTTGTTACCTCGGAGGGCTACGTGGCTGGGCACCCATGAGCCTTATGCGGACCCCTGCGCGGCAGGCCCTGGATTTTTGGCCCCGGATGGCGGTGGTGACGCACGTTTTCCTCGGTTTTTGCAGGGCTGCCGTAGGACTGCAGGGCAGACATAGAGTCGGTTGGGAAAACACCATGACCCCCCCGTCGGCCCGGTCGTGCTGTAAGCGCGTTTCGCCCCAGCCCCGTCTGCGCGTGGGGGCAGTGGTCGGGGTATTCCAGGACAGCCCTCACCCCCCCGTAACCCCCACAGGCCTGTTGGGCCCCCCTCAGGGTCGAGGCCCCGGTGTAGTAAAACGGCGACGCTGCTGGGGATATTAGCGTGCACCACCGCTTCAGGGGTGCTGCCTCAGCTCCCCCCGCGTGCACAAAGCTTTACCCGCTGGGTGCGGCGATAATCACATGGGGGGCAGGTTGCTTGCCCGGGGCCTTACCCGAGTGTGAAGGTGAGGTCCGGTCAAGCCACATCCCCCAGGTACTGGGAAGGGGGGGTCCAAAACCCGCCCGACGCCCCGTATCTGTAGAAGACAGACCGGGGGGGCGGCGGCCCTTTAACACCATGGCCCTTGGATTCTCAGCCCATATTGAACCCCGCTCTTGCACTTGCAAATGACCAGGTCAAGGGGTTGCTGGGTCCGAGACACCCCCGGTCACCCCGGCCCGTGACGACCAGGACCCCTCGTCGGGGTAGGTGAGAAAGGCCCTGCCCTCCCGGAAAGGCAGGCTGACCAGCTGACCATAGGAGGGTTTAAAAGGGTGGGGCTGAGGACCCCGCCCCGCGGCGTGCCCTTTCCAGCTCCTTTTTCTGGGGTTGTGCCCCCTTTAAACCCGACCTGGCGCGGCGGTGCAGAGGTAATCCCAATTAGGCGAGGAGTCTGCCCCGACGCCCCCGCCGCACAGCCGGCCAGGTGGCGTGGGCGTTGGCCAGCTCAAACGCCTTTTCCAGGGGCGAGGGGACGGGAACAGCAGGGCGGTTGTCGATTTGGCCCGGAGGGCCCTACGTGTTGGAGGTGCCCACCCCGTGGTGAGGCCCAAGATGTGTGGGTGGAGGTCTCCCCGGCCCACAGGAAGGGAACCAGCACAAACCTCTCCCCGTCTTGGCCGTGCAGCTAATCAGGGAGATTGGGGGCAGGGTTGGTGGGTTTTTCCCGAGCTTAGGATGGGCGGATGTCAGCCCCTTCCACGCAGAGGGAAGGGGACCCCCAGGAAGAGTGATCAGGGGGCCAGGGTGCCGCCCCCCGGCCCCCACCAGCGGGGCTGCTGGAGTAAGTGAGCCGTCAGCACCCCGGGGCGGTGTCCCCTCCCCCTTCCCGGCTCTTACCAGTCCGGGGGTCAAGGGGTGATCACTAGCGTGGGGGGAGCGTGTGCGGGGCCGGACAGCCTCACGTACAGGTTGGAGCCGAGCCTGCCCGCCCCGGACCAGGGGGAGAGTTGGTCGTGCTACCCCTCGAGGCAAAATCCCCCCCAAAGCGCTCGGCCTCTGGGTTAAAGACTGGGGGTGGGGGGGACGGGGGGAGGGCCTTTTTCCCATAGGCAGTCCTCACCTTGCCCCACAGCTCGGTAGCTTTGGTGTTGTTAAAATGGGGCACCATTCGATCCCTTTGCCCCCCGCCCCCCCCCCCGTGGGCCTGCCGAGGTGCCGCACCCCTCTCATGTAGCAGCTCCAGATTGGGGACGTCGGCCGCCTGCGGTACAACTTGCAGTGAAGTTAACATGTGGTTTGTTCCCCCACCCCTGGTTGTGAACAAAAAGTTTGGTTGACCCGGGGGCCGGGGGCCTTCTGTGGTATGGCCGCCCCCGCCCCCTCACGATGGCCACCGTCAGGTCGCGTTCTCGCGGCCCGATCCTCCGGGGGCTCGTAGGGGGCCCACCCCGCCGGACGGCCGAAACAATAACCCCTCCACCCGCTGTATATTCCACCGCGGCCGGGGGGAGCTTTTTGGGAGGGGCCGGGTGACCTCAGGTAGTGGCGACTGCGTAGTGGGCGCTGGTCAAAGTGGGGGGACCCACCAGGTGGCGGCCCGGTCCAGGTCACTGGAGACCAAGGTGAGGTCCGGCCACCCCGGGGGGGTGGGTTTCCCGGTGTTTAGGAGGACAATTCCCCCGGGACCTCCCCCACACCGCGGCCAGGTGGCGGCCCGCACGGTGGTGGGGGGGGACAGCGCAGTATCGGGGGGTGGGCGTTGAACGCCACCCCCCAGGACGCTGCTGTGTTGGCGAGGGGAGAGAGCTCTCGGCCCCTAGGCCTCCTCCAGCTGTGTCAGTTTTTACACAGTCGCGGGGGGGCCGGGAAGTTCCAAACTGCACTGCCATCACCCCCAGCCCTTGCCACAGTGACGAGTCCGCTATCCCGCGGTCGGGAAAGTGCGCGTAACCCCAAAGCTGCGCGCCCCTCTCGCCCCACGAGAGTGGGCACCCTGATCCTGCTATCCTCCCTAAAAAGGCTCCGGCGTCAGCGTCTCCTGCAGGGAAAAGGGGCAAGGTCCCTCCTCCACTATGGCCGGAGACCTAGGTCTCTTGCGACTTGCCCCTGAATGTTCCATTGGGCATTGAGCCTGCCCGGGCGGGCCCCGGGGGGGGAGAGGTCAGGGCGCCTCACCGTCACTTCACGCACTCAGCTCCATATAGAGACATCAAGCCTATCATTACCTGTAAGAAAGAAGTGGATGAATACTTTCATTACCTTGGGGAATTTAATTTATTTTTATTTAATTTATTTTTATTTTTTTAATTTTTAAAAAGCGGACCAAGAAACGTAACGGGGTAAAAACGCTGTTACCTAATTATATTTCACAAATGATAATATCAAAAATTCTTCCCTACCCTAACTTAAAGGGCGCTGAAATTTACAATGTATTGAATGAAAAAAATCGCCATTTTCCTTTAAATGAAATTGAATTTTTAAATTCAATTTGTGATGATTTCCAATGTCATGTATGTATTACAAGAACCGTTTGTAACTATTATTTTTGTGACAATGAAATTAAACAACAATTATCTAGTTCTAGTCTTTAAAATTTGTTTATAAATTTGTGTATTCCGCTTACTCTGTGCTTTTCTTTAGCAAAGTTTGGACCGATGGTTTGAATTTTATATGTAGGATTATGTGAAAATCGGTTAAAAATGCAAAAATGCCCACTTTTTAAAATAAATACCCGTATGCTCATTTAAAAACAAAAACACTCATGGAGGAGGATTAGCAATTTATCTACACAAAAAATTTCCAAATTTTTCCCGGGATAATACCTCCTTTCTATTCCCCCTGGATCATTTTTTTTGAAGATTATTTACCCTTGCAAGTTTATTATAGGAATTATTTACAGACCCCCAAATGCAAGCCTTGAGAATTTCTTTTAGTGTGAGAATATTTTGGAACTATTAGTAACAGAAAACTACCATGCTGCATAATGGGGGGTTCAAGTAAATTTACCAAAAAATGAAGGTTTAAAGGTACATGATTTTTTAAACAATTTTTGTTTACTATTTTTTCCAAACAATTACTAAACCAAAACCCAGTCCCGCCCTCGTCATCCGTCGTCTCCCCGAAGAAAAAAAAAGAGTAGTGAAATTNTTTTCTTTTTAAAATAAATTGACCATGCATAAATTACGTTAACTAAATAAATAACATCATAATCGGGAAAATTACCGTTTGATGATTTTATTTATTTATTTTAACGCTAATTTATGCAGGTTTCAAATCAATCAGAAAAAAAATAACAATGAAAGCTAAAAAAATTTTGCCTTCTATTGATATGTTTCATGGTAAATGTTGACTCGAAAATTTTTAAATGGCGAAGAGTTAAGTAATTGCATATTTCTTCAGTTGTAAGACTTTTCTTAGCGGTTTACTTTTTTTTTATTATAATTATAGAAAAACTTTTTACAAGAAACTTTTATAAATAGCATTTATAAATTACGTTAATTTTCGTAGCCGACAGAGCGAGGGGAGAAACACCGGAGCGGGGAGTGCCCGGGGTGAGACGTCACGGCCCATCGTCGGGCCCTTGTAATAAAGGCCGGGGGCTTTTTCACGCGAACCCGCAGCTCTCCCAACCGCGCCCCCTGAGGGTTTAGACCATTTTGCAGGGCAGAGAATTCTTATTAGTCAAGGCCATTCCCAGCTAGGGTGAAATAGTGGGCAGCTGGGGTTGATAACCAATCCCAAAAACTACTTTGGTTGGGGAAGGCCGCACCCCCCCCCCTGTAAAAAGATGTATTGAGCCACAAAACAATAAGAAGTAGGGGCCCCGGGGCAGTTAATCGCGCCCGACCGGTTTTTCCCGAGAGGCCAGCCAAAAGGCCCCCTAAAATTTCCGGGACGCAGGGGGGTGGGGAGGGGGGGAGGCTATGACGAATGCTCGGAAGGCCCTCGGGAATCCCGAACTTAAATAAATGGGAGGGCCCCCTAGCCCTTTTTTTTTGTGGGGGTGGCCGGGGAGGTGCAGAGACGACGCCCCCCGGAATCACCCCCTGGTATGAAGTCCGGATGGGTTTTCGTGGGGGCTCCTGGAGCGTTCTGAGGCCTCAGACGATCATCGACTACCTTCCTATCGGGCGAGCTCGTAGGTGAGGGTGTAATAATGGGGTCACGGACCAGGAAAACCTGGCAGGGGCCAGACTAGCAGTGGGGGTTTAACCCACTATGGCCGGGCAGAGCAATGGGCACCCGGGCCGGAGAGTAGATAGGCATCTCCAGCAAACTGCAGCCCTTGTTGTTGAGGTTACTCCCGGGTTTTGGGGCGTATAATGGGGTGAGGTTTAAGCACATGGGTTTTTGTTTCTTTTGCAGGGTACGTCATACCGAGTGTGTGAAATAAGGAGTGGCGAGTGGGGAGTATTTAAATAAATTGTATTAAATAGTATTTAAAAATTTTTGTATTTAGAAATGTATTTAAATACATTGGTTTGTAATGTATTTAAAAAAGTATTTTAAAATTTTTTTGAGATTTTAAATACATTTTATTTAAATACATTTTAAAATTAAAAAAATTTAAAACTTTTTAACAGTAATTTGGGCCCTAAACCCCCCCCAATATTGGCAACCCCGAGTTTCAGTGAACCCGTGTTGCCCTGGCAAGGAAAAAATCTGATTCAAGGAAATTTTGGCCCCAGAAGGGAAAATTTTTAAGGAAACCCAAAAACTAAGGAAATCATGCGAATCATTTCAAAATCTAAAGGGTACATGGATGGTGTATCATTCCCGGGTTTTTCTAGAATGTTGGTAGAAAAAACCCGGTTAGAACACCACCGCAAGTACGCTGAAAGATAGAAAGGGGAAAAGATCTTTGGGGAAGGGGGAGCCCAGACCCCGACCTTTGGAAACAAGTATTGAGGTAGAAATGAGTAATAGGTGTTAGGATTCATTACCCGAAGGGTTAAAAGTAGAAGTGCGGAAGATATTCTAAAGCTTTATCTGGCTCTAGTCAGACCTCACCTAGACTATGCGGTTCAGTTTTGGTCTCCATATTACAGGATGGATAATAGCCTTGTCAGAATCAGTGCAGAGAATGATGACCAAAATGATACAAGGGATGCGTAACTTCAGTTATGAGAAGAGATTGGAGCTATTAAAGTTACACTCACTCGAGAGACGCAGAGTAATGGGCGATCTGATAGAAGTTTTTAAGTGGATAAAGGGATTTAATAAAGGAGAGGTAGGAAAACTTCTTACGGCTATTAACCAGGGTAGAACAAGAAGTAACGGATTCAAGCTGGAAAAGCGTAGATTTAAAAAAGAAATAGGGAGAAACTGGTTCACAAATAGGGTGGTGAATGATTGGAATGGACTCAGTAGACAGGTAGTTAGTGCAGAGTCATTAGGGAGCTTTAAAGAGGGGCTGGATAGGTTCATGGATGGGGATGAAAGGTGGATGTAGGTAGTGTTAGGTGACAGGAACTACCACGTGTAGGCCTCACGGCCTCACGGCCTCATGTACCTTCCTTTTTTTTTATGTTCCTATGTTTTATTATTAAATCCTAAGGAAATTCATTTTTTTCGGACATGTTAAAATTTGTGTGTATTTAAAATGTATTTACAAATGTATTTAAATACAAATGATGTATTTAGTATTTAGTATTTAAATACATTCGTAAAATGTATTTAGTATTTAGTATTTAAATACATTTCTCCCATGTATTTAGTATTTAGTATTTAAATACATTCAATGTATTTAGTGCACAGCTCTGAGAGTAGGATATGTTCTACGCCAAACCCGACTCTATATTAAACCAGTGTCCTTCTCGGGACACACTCATTGTCTTGGGCGACCTCAATGTTACTACTGGCACTGTGAGATATGGCTATGAGTTATGTGTTGGTCCCCATGGCTCCGATACCAGAAACATTAACAGTTCTATCCTTCTAAATTTTGCGAGGTCCAGAAGGTTGACAATTGCAGGTTCTTGGTATCAGACTGTGGCACTAGACCTGTTCAGAAAACAATTTTTTCCTATTTTTATACCCCCCTGCAAGGTTTCCCATGCTTTTTGACCTGGAAAAGCCGAAAATTACAACCATTTTGAGCTAAAATGTCAGGAACCTCTGCCTCATTGGACCTCAAGATATTAAGCCCGCGACAGTAGAAAAGCGCCTAATTTTGCCTTCCGCCAGACTTTTTTTTCACCTGAGATTTTTGTTACAATTGGGATAGAACAAAAAATTTGGGTATCAAATTGAAGCATTTTAATATTATTTCTAAAAAAAACAATCCAAGTAAACATTCAAAAAAAAAAAGACACATCATATCCAGAAAAAAAAGCAAAATTTTCTAAAAATTTTCATAAAAATTTTCATAAATATTACAATCTTGACATCAAAAAAAATGTGTGACAAAGACTTCTAAAAACTATTTTCAAGTGGCGGGAAAACTCTATTGTCTATGTCAGAAGGACACTTCACAGTCATTTTTCAGAGTTTGTTTCTTGAAGCTATCAAATCGCTCACGGTTGTATTCCACAGTTGGAAGAAGGTACTGTTTTTGCTGAGAATCTGTGGTAATGATGTTTGCGAAATCAGTCATCATCTTGACCCCCCGCTCAGCAATGTCATTCACTACTTTACATTGCTGACATATTCCAGGGCCTTGCTGTAGTCATCACCCCTTTGGGCCATGTCGCCACAGGTCAGAAGCGGGTCATACTCAATGCAAGGGTGTCAAGCAGAAGATGACTCTCTGGACCAACTAGATCAGCCAGGTCGTCTGGCTGTAACCTGAGGGAAATAGGTTTCCCTCGTCGAAGCTATCTGGCTTCTAGTGGCGTGCAGCTTGGCAGCAATGTCCGCTTCTCTTTGTCACTGAGTCTGCTACCGAAGAGAGCGAACGGCACAACCTCCTGGTCAGGTACCACTTGTGGTTTTCAAGTTTTTTTTTAGCATTTGCTGAGCAATCTCTGGATCTGTTTCTTTGAACTTTATCCATGTCCTTCATGAACTGAAGATCATTTGCAGGAGCATCTGAAGCAAGTGTAGATGACATCCACATGGGTGTATAGAACAGTCCTAGGAAGAGGTTGAGGCGTTCCAGCTTCACAACAGTTTCTTCATCGTACCCCAGCTGCTCAGCAAACATGAACAATCTTCATAGAATACAGGTTTCTGGCCATCCACCGGGGCTGATGAATGGCTTGCAGGACGACTCCAGTGGATTCGCGGGGGGCGTGTCTCCAAGGACGATCAGTGTAAGCTCAGCCTTTCTCAGGGCAGTCAGCTCTAGGAGGCTTCTCCAAACCTAGGATTTCCTGGTAGTATTTCCTTGCACTCTTTCTTCTTTTTATTCAAACCTTTTTTGTTCTGATGGACAGGGTTTGTAGGGCTGTCTGTGGTAAGATCTGTCCAAACGTCCTGAAGTGCTTGAACCAAGGATTCTTGGGCTCTTGACCTTGCCAAACAGATTCTCCCATACAGCACCAACCAGACTTCTAGAATGTGGGTCTGCGGGCCCAAAGGTAGAACCCCCTTCCTGTCAAGCTTTTTGCTCCAGAAGCTTGGGCAGCTCCCCGATGTACCCCACTGTTGCTGGCCGTTGTGTCAAACACAAGGGCAGTGATCACTCCAGTAAGCCCCCATGCCTCCAGCAAATCCATGGATGCCTCTGCTTGAGCCGTTCCGGGTGAGCTGTCTATCACTGGTATCCCAGTAGCTGCCTTCAGGATATGCAGGTGGTCCTGAGACAACCCACAGCCAGAGTCTCTGACGTGGGTCCCAGGTCACTTCCCAGGACATCTCTCAGCATCTTGCCATCCCAGTGGAGAGCAGCATACTTGGGAGGGTCCCTCGCTAAAATGCTGCCATGTACTCCTGGCTGATGTGGTACCTTGTCAGCATCCTGTTCCGTCTCGTTGTTGAGGTTGAGATGACAAACTTGTCCAGGTCAGCTCCACCAGCCTTCAATGTAGCAGGGGACTAAGGCTGTCATTTGATTGTCAGACAATCCCAGACGATCAGCGGTACTGCAGATGTCAACACAACTCCATGACCCTCCTGGGAAATGTGAGAGTCACAGTGTTTTGGTGATGTGAACATCCAGGACGAGGTTGTTGGTAATCCATGTCTCTGCATTCCCTTTACTGTCGGTTGGGTCAGCCCCGGTAGACACATCAGCAGCAGTCCTTCGCTGGTGGCAGCTGAAAAATGTAGAAAATTTTTTTTGACAAATTCATATCTTGTTCCTCTCTCTGCTGCAGTCTTTCAGCCCTCTCGCTTACTGCTGGGACCGTGACTCCAAATATCTTGTCATGACCAGACATGTGGGCTTTTTCTGTCTTCTGATCCTGGTAGAACCTGATGTCCTTGTCCTTCTTCTCCCTTGATAGCAGTCGGTTTCTCTCTATTCCTGGATGGCATCTGAAGCTCCTATGTCGAACAGGCTATCTAATTTCCCGGACAAAGGCACTCCTTTTCCCTCCAGGGTCACCTGTTCTACCTTATTCCTTGCTAGAAACTCTGTGCTTTTGTGAAGTGTCATGAAATGCTGCGCTGCATTGTACTTGGTCATGGTCTTGATCCTAGCCATCTGCCAGAATGGGATGATAGCCCCCACTGTGTCATTGGCGAGGTCTTGATGCTTAGGATTCCCTGTATTTTCTGGGGAAAAATCTGGAGATGGAGGAAGTACTGGAAGGCCTTTTCTGTTGGTGGGTAACTGGGAGCCACTGATGCTGGATGATGGGTAGCCGATCAGGAAGGTTTCTGTAGCAGATCTAGTAGCAGGTCGGCGTGACGCTTGTCTCTGGACTGCAGGTGGAGGGTCTGAGATGTCAACTTTGCGTCCTCGGAGCTCCTTGCTTTCTGCCAAGTGAAGTTATCTTGTGAAGTATCTCGGATTGTTAGCAGGTTTCAAAAAGATCTGCAACAAACATAAAGACCATTAGATGTCATGCTTAAAACCATTGTGAATTTGGGGAATAGAGTGAAATAAATTATATATAGTTTAATTTTTTTGAAAATTTGTCTGTAAATATCACATGTAATATTTCCATAAATGTTTCTATGCATTTTGATGTTTCAGTCAGCATCTAACTACTTGCTTTAACCTGCTTATGCCCATTTATTGGTGAAAAAATAGGCGAAAACAAACATCAAAATGCTCCGAAACTGGCGTTTCAGAAAACGTGTATAGAATAGAACTTCATGCTTCATGAGGCAAAGGTTCCTGACATTTTGGCTTATAATGGTTGTAATTTTCGACTTTTCCAGGTCAAAAAGCATTGGAAACCGTGCAGGAGGGTATAAAAATAGGAAAAAATTGTTTTCTGAACAGGTCTACTGTGGCACAGTGAGAGATGACTACGAGTTACATGTATGTATTGGTTCCCCATGGCTCCAGTACCAGAAACATTAACAGTTCTCTGCTTCTAAATTTTACAAGGTCCAGAAAGTTGAGAAATGCAGGTTCTTGGTATCGGAGACCAGAGCTACACCGCTGGACATGATATAGTAATGCCGGAGGGGTAGCTTAAAAGATCGACCACGTCCTCGTTAGTACTCGTTCGAGGATCCTCCAGAACTGCAGGGTTTACCGGAGTGCTGAGTTCTTTGGAACAGATCACAGACTTTTTGTTGCTACACTTAAGCTTCATGTCAAGTCCAGAAGAATCTCAAGAGGTAACCATACTGTGCTTCATCTTGAGAAACTGAAGAACTTGACATGTGCCCATGAGTATGCAGTGGCAGTCTCAAATCGGTTTGATGTTCTCGGTGCCCTCGAGGACCCTGTAGAACTGTGGGATACCTTCAAACGTGAAAATCTACAGGCTGCCAAGGAGTGTATTGGGGAGCGCCCGAGTTCAAGGCGTGGTTTTGTCTCAACGGAGACGCTGGTGAAAATCGAAGAGACTTGCTCTGCCAGGCTGGCTGGGAACCAGGACCAGCACAGGGCTCTGTCACGCTGGACTAGAACCCTCCTGGGGAGAGACAAGGAGAGGTATGTCAGGAGTCTCGCTGAGGATGTCGAGGGCCATTTGAACGCTAAGACCTCCGACCCGCCTTACCGAAACCCTGAAAAAGCTCCGTTCCAAGTCTCCATCTCGGGCGAGTGCTATTCGAGCAGCAGATGGGCGCCTCGTGTCGGACATGGATGGACAGATGGCTCGTTGGGCTGAGTACTTAGGGCAGTTGTTCACGGTGGACCCTCCAATTTAGCAGCTTCACACCAATGGGTTACAGGCAGTGGATGCCGATCCTGCCATTGACGAAACCGCACCCTCTCCTGACGAAGTCAGAGAGGCTGTAACAAAGTTGAGGGGTAGAAAGGCAGCTGGTGTTTGTAATATCAGTGCGGAGCTTCTCAAAGCTTGGGGTGAGGCCATGATCCGCGGGTTGCATGCTGTCCTGACTGCCGTGTGGCAATCAGGTACCATTCCTCCTGACTGGAAAAGGGGGCTGGTCGTCCCTATCTGGAAAGGGAAAGGAGACCGTCAGGACTGCAACAATTACCCCGGTATTACACTGCTCAGGGTGCCAGGTAAGGTGCTTGCCCATCTAATGCTGCCGCGGATCCGCAGTCATCTGGTGAAGCATCAGAGACCTCAGCAGTCTGGGTTCACGCCTGCTAAGTCAACAACGGATCTTATCCTAGCGCTTCGTGTTCTGGTGGAACGCCGACGTGAGTTTCGACAGGGGATGCTTGCAGCCTATGTTGATCTCAAGAAGGCGTTTGACTCAGTGCATCGTGAGTCACTCTGGGATCTTCTGCGACTTCGGGGGATTCCTGCAAGGACTATTGGTTTGATGACTGGTCTGTATTCTGGGACTGAGAGTGCTGTGAAGAGTGGGGGAGGTGTATCCAGCTTCTTTCCTGTTAATACAGGAGTGAGGCAAGGGTGCGTCCTTGCCCCATCACTTTTCAACACGTGTATGGACTAGATAGAGCAAAGTTGTAGATTAAAATGATTTTGGAGCATCCCTCGGCAATTCCAAGATCACTAATCTTGTTATTTTGGAGCATCCCTCGGCAACACCAAGATCACTGATCTTGTTTTTGCCGATGCTGCAGTAATCTTTGCTGAGTCGCTGGAGGTGTTGGTGATGGCTCTCGAGGCGCTGCACAAGGGAGCAAAGCCTTTGGGACTTGAGGTCTCCTTGGTCAAGAACAAGGTCCAGGTGTTTGGAGGCTTACTTGATGAAACAGTACAGTCTGTTCATGCGTGCGGCGAAGACATTGAGATCTTGGAAAGTATTACATACATTGGTAGCGCAGGCCATAATGACGGTGGGTCACGTCAAAAAATCTTACGGGGGATTGGCATAGCCCACGGTGTTATGGACTCGCTCAGCTCGAGTATTTGGTGTTGTTGGTACCTGTGCAGGAGGACAATGATCCGGATCTCCAAGTCGCTTGTGATCCTTGTCTTACTCTATGGATGTGAGACATGGACACTAAATATTGACTTGAAGAGGCGAATCGATGCCTTTGGTAATAAGTTTCTTTGCATAATCATGGGGTATCGCTGGGATGATTACGTGTCAAGTCGGTGATATCGCCGTGAGACTGAATCGAGGCTATTACTTGTATAGTCCGTCAGCGCCAACTTCGGTTATATGGGAGTGTGGCACGTTACCCTGAAACCGATCCTTCCCATCGGGTTATATCTGTAAGAGACAAAAACAAGGAGTAGGCCAAGTGGGCGCCCAGAAGGCTCGTGGCTGGGGCAAGTTGATGTTTCCTTTCGAGAGTTGCTTTGTATGGGAAGGGAGCCTGCATGGGGACTCGCGCTAGGTGACCCCGGGAGTGACGTCGTAGGGTGAGCGAGGCGAAGTGCCACTCGGAGTATTCCCCCAATGATTGATTGATGTTCTTAGTTGTGGACGTAACAACTTAACATTGTTACCTCTGTACCTAGGCTATGGTGAATAACTTGTATAGTTTTGTTGTTACTCTTTTCTGTTAAATCATTATAAACAGTGAGAAGACAAAGATATTTAAGTGGTTATTAAAATTTTAGTAATTTTGAATAATTAAATGAAAAATTAGTAGGGTCATGTTTCCCTCTATATGTTATGGTTCTGATTAGTTTCTTCTGAGTGACAATAATTTCCTTTACATTTGACGGCAACGTGCAACTCCAGATCGACAAACAATCAGAGCTGGGCACTAAATACATTGAATGTATTAAAATAATAAATAATAAATACATGGGAGAAATGTATTTAAATACTAAATACATTTTTACGAATGTATTTAAATACTAAATACTAAATACATCAATTGTATTTAAATACATTTGTAAATACATTTTAAATACACACAAATTTTAACATGTCCGAAGAAATAGATTTCCTTAGGATTTCATTAGATTTTGGGTTTCCCTAGAAATTTCCTTCTCAGGCCAAAATTTCCTAAAAATAAGGAAATTTCCTTGAAAGTAAAAACACTGGTTCACTGTAACATCGGATTGCCAGATAGTTGGGTGGGTTTATGGCCAAATTAACTGATAAAAAAGTATTTACATTTTTATATTATGAGTATTTGAATGCAATGTATTTAAATACTCATATAAAAGTATTTAAATACTGTATTTAAATACATGACAACCAATGTATTTATAAATACATTTATAAATACACAAATATATTTCAATACGTATTTAAATACAAATGTATTTAAATACTGCCCAGCTCTGCAAACAATATATAATAAGAGGATAACATAGGAAATAATATTTTTTTTTCTTCAAATCATCAGTTGTTATATTGTAAAAAAAATTGTATAATATTCCACATGTTTTTGACAATCTTAAGGAGACTGATTGAATATGATTTTTCTGTCTATGATAACCACCAAAAATTGTGTACATGCGACCCTCTTAGGTTCACAGCCATCCATGTATACTGGCCCCTTGTTGTATACTACATATCAATATTGAAATAGCATATAATTAGTTTTTGTAAAATTTACCCCTAATTTGTTAGATGAAACACATTTACAATTTTTTTCTAGTTCAATATTTAACGCAGCATTATTATACGCATAGGATTATATCTGCATAAAGAACATAATCATATTTATTACTTACAATTTATTACATAATGCAATTTATTACAGTAGCTGCCCTAGTACGGTTAGAAAGAAACTTATGATAAATGTGCAAAGAGAGGGATATAAACCGAGTGAGGGTACTTTAGAAATTAAGGATTTGTGCCGTACTCTATCAAAAGCTTTAGATATGTCAAGGGCTACAACAAAGGTTTCTAGATTGTGGGCAAATTTATGCTTTAAAATCTTCTGAATAAGTATAGATTCAAAAGCTTTAGAAAGGCAGGAAGTCAAAGCTATAGGACGTTAGTTTGAAGAATAAGAACGGTCACCCTTTTTTGGTGGTCAACCCTTAAAGAGGGTGAATGTGAGCAAGCTTCCAGCAAGAAGGAAAAGTAAATAGACAAATACGGAAAAGTTTGACAAGGCAGGGTGCAAGCACAAAAGCACAGTTTTTGAGAACAATCGGAGGGACTTCGTCTGGAA
>JACEEZ010004835.1:35000-67500 GCA_016584305.1 Chionoecetes opilio | reverse complement strand
ATTTTGTGAAGAAATCACGAAACTATGAATGAAAGGTAGAAAGGTAGAAAGTATCTTTAGATAGTTTACATTAAATTCGGAATGGGTGCCAAACTGGAACCCCTTGACAAACTGCCTTTTTTGGGCAAAATCCATAATGGCAGACACTCCCATAAGGCAAAAAATGTTGTTGATCAAAACATGCAAACCTAAACATCATTCGAGCCCACATTTAATGCTGGTCATTTTTTACAAAAGAACCATGGTCCAAAAATCAACCTGGAAGAAGTTATAGGCAAAAATCCATAATGGCGGCCGATTGTGCACTGCCATTGGCCAAAGATGAAGTTTCTCAAAACATGACTAGCTAGGTAGTAGCATCACTAGGTAGGTAGGTAGGGATATATATATATATATATATATATATATATATAATATATATATATATATATAATATATATATATATATATATATATTAGTAATGGATTGAATAACCGCAACCGCAACCGCAATCGCACTACAACCATACAAACATTCACAATCGCAACCGCAACCGCATTTCTAGAAGTCTTCACAACTGCAACCGCAACCGTTGTTCCATACGTGCGGTTGCGGTTGTGAAAGCTTAGTATAGATAGTATGCACGTGACGTCATGATCAAGTGATAAACAATAACAAAGCGACTCTGGCCGTGAGGCTGGCCGAGGAACCCGGGGAAAAGGTTTACTTGCATAGTAATTTATCCCCTACCAAATACATTTATCAGTATAAATGATAAAATGTTATCTTCGGAAATGTTTCTTCTATAACATTATCACCTAAAATACAGTAAAACACACTAAATAAATGCCATTATGAGACTCTATAAGTTTATATAAATTATATTTACATATATATATATATAAGTTTCGAATATACTTCATTATTGACAGTACATATTATTATTTACCGCTATTTGTGGGTTGCAAAACCTGTGTTCAACATAAGCTATTTATTATATATTATGTACCAAGTGTGGCTAAATCGCACTATAACGTAATATTCCAATTAATAACTACGGATTTTTCCTTGTATATGACAACTGCAACCGCAACTGCGGTTGGCATAAATCTGATAACAGCAACCGCGGATGTAGAAAATCCGACAACCGCAAATACAACCGCAACTATGGTTGTGAAAAACCGACCACTCGATCCATTACTAATATATATATTGTTACGCCGGGCACTCACCTTTCTTATCACCCCAAAGGGCGCCCCACGTAACCACTTAACTCCTGACGGAGGTTCGGTAGAAAAACCTGAAGGCAAGTAACTGTCTTCACCGCTTATGGCACCTTTATCAATCACCCCGGGGGAAGAGGACACTGACACACTGAAATACGCTGTCTACATTTAATGGCGGAGGTCACAATACACAGTACTACTGAAGGTGGAGAGTGGACAGGGGCTCAGTTGGTCACTCTGTCTAAAATGGTTGTCTAACACACACTGGAGGCTTCCGTGAATAGCACACAACACACGGGTACTGGCTTAATACGAGGCGCTAACTTAGACTGACGAGGCGCTCACATTTCTCCTGACGGCGCGGCAGATACACGCTGCCGCCGCCGGCCGCCCCGCTCTCAAGACCCCTTCCTGCCTCCATGTCTCTCACCGCTATACTCCATCGCCCCACCCTCCTTCACCGGCAACCCTTCGTCTCCCTGGCAACGGCTCCACACGGCCACGCTGCTCATACACACAGACATACGGACACTGCTTACGTACCCACACCACTACAAATACACACAAACAGACGGACATTGCTCACGTCACATAAACACAACAAATACACACAAACAGACGGACATTCCTCCGCCTCACATGCATACAAACAGACGGACATTCCTCCGCCTCACATACACACAAACATACGGACACTTCTCTGTGGGTGTAAAATTATCCACCTTCCTCCAGAACAACGTCTCGCTGTTCCATTTATCGTAAATCCTTTATCCTAAATCCTTTATCCTAAAAAGTACATAGAAGTAAAATAGGGAAAACATAGTTGAAACACACGAAATTAACACAATCAAAAATCCTAAAATGAAGGGCCACCCGCCTCATCATTAAACACACTTACTCAAACCAAACATTACCACCCAAAGCCTTACAGCTACAATTAAGTCCATCCCTCGCCTCCACCAGCCGCCACACAGTGTTGGCAGGTCGCGCCAGGACGTCCCCCCTCTTCGCACGCGAGACACACAAGCAGGAACTCCAGCTGCACCCTCTATCAGGCGCCACAAACCACAGGGGACGCGTCTTCTACCCTGGGCTCGCCTCAGAGGTAACCACGGCCCAAGAGTCACTCTCCATTGGCCCCGCAGGTCTCCCCTCTGCTCCATTGCTCGTCTCCGCGGCAAAGGGCGCCACAAGCCACAGGGGACGTCCTCTACCCTGGGCTTGTCTCAGAGGTAACCACGGCCCAAGAGTCACTCTCCATTGGCCCCGCAGTTCTCCCCTCTGCTCCACTGCTCGTCTCCGCGGCAAAGGGCGCCACGACTTCCCGACCGACCATGCCTTCCACTGCAAAGCGCCGGTGACGGAGACAGGACTCAACAGCAACACGCTGTGGCTGGCTCTGCCTGGTAGAGGACACGATGCATCATTTCCACCGTCGTCCACCCGCCACAGCTTCGGCGGAGGCCACACACTGCGCTCGCCATCCTCCTGTAGACGCAGCAGAGGCAGGTATGGGGACGTCCTCTTCATCCTAGCTCTCCGAGGCCTCCACTGTTTGTTGCGCGGCTTCCCACGTTCACCACGCCGGCGGCTCTTCCGGTGATTCCATGCCGAGGCGAAGTGAGCGGGCCTCTTGCCCTCCCTCCGTGGGCGCTTGATCCGCACCAGCCGGGGCGGCAGGCCGCCCTTCCTCTGTGGGCGCTTGATCCGCTCCCGCCGGGTTGGCAAGAGCGGGGGTGTGCATACAGATGCAGCTGCCGCCGCTCCCCTCCCCGCCGTTGCCCTGGGAACCACGGGTGAGTCCGCGCGTGTGCCAGACTCCACCATGCCAGCAGCTGAAACCCTCATCCTGCAACTCGGCCTACAGGGTACTTTTGTCTCGGGTTTCGGGGCCAGACGCACTCTCTCCAAGGCCACTACCTCTGCAGGGGCGTCACCTGGGAACAAGGGCAGCTCTTCCTCGCCTACCCTTAACAGCTTCTTCCCCAGATCGACACACGCCCTTGGCTGCGTCAGGTAGTCCAGGCCGAGGAGACAAGAGTCCTCCATCGCGGCGACGTAAGCAGGCAGCGTCACTTCACTGCTCCCTATGCTGATTTCCACGCCCACTGGCCCTTTCAGAGATGTACAGTGCCCCGTCACGCCACATAGTTGCTGGGTGGCTTCAGGCAAGTGGCGTCCCTCCACAGCAGCGCATGCCTCGTCAGTATCCTGCCTCGCGTCAGCCGGTACCTCGGTTAAGCCTCTGCTCAGTGTGTCTCTCACTTCATTTAAATTCTGTTTCATTTCACTTAAATTTTCATTTTTTCTAACCATTTCTTTCATCAGTCTCTCATTTTTACTTCTATTATGGCTCATCATTTCTCTCATCATGGCCATGATCCTGTTCGTGTCCACTCTCCTGTTATCCGCCATTAGAAGCGCGCCACTTTCTTCCTCAGTGATGTCACAAGGCGTCACCTCGCCTTCTCTTTCCTCCTTGCCCGCCATCTTGACCGCGTGTTACACAGCTATACCGGCCACAGATTTTTCTACAATCAATCCCTAACTGCTGACAACCAATGTTACGCTGGGCACTCACCTTTCTTATTACCCCAAAGAGCGCCCCACGTAACCACTTAACTCCTGACGGAGGTTCGGTAGAAAAACCTGAAGGCAAGTAACTGTCTTCACCGCTGATGGCACCTTTATCAATCACCCCGGAGGAAGAGGACACTGACACACTGTAATACACTGTCTACATTTAATGGCGGAGGTCACAATACACAGTACTACTGAAGGTGGAGAGTGGACAGGGGCTCAGTTGGTCACTCTGTCTAAAATGGTTGTCTAACACACACTGACGGCTTCCGTGAATAGCACACAACACACGGGTACTGGCTTAATACGAGGCGCTAACTTAGACTGACGAGGCGCTCACATTTCTCCTGACGGCGCGGCAGATACACGCTGCCGCCGCCGGCCGCCCCGCTCTCAAGACCCCTTCCTGCCTCCGTGTTTCCCACCGCTCTACTCCATCGCCCCACCCTCCTTCACTGGCAACCCCTCGTCTCTCTGGCAACGGCCCCACACTGCCACGCTGCTCATATACACAGACATACGGACACTGCTTACGTACCCACACGACGACAAATACACACAAACAGGCGGACATTACTCACGTCACATACACACAACAAATACACACAGACAGACGGACATTCCTCCGCCTCACATACACACAAACCTACGGACGCTTCACTGCGGGTGTAACAATATATATATATATATATATATATATATATATATATATATATATATATATATATATATATATATATATATACAGTGGCGGCTCGTGGCATAGGGCTGCAGAGCTGCAGCACCCCCAGACACTCACTGCCAGGTGTATGATGCCTTTAGAGACACAGCAAAATTATACACTACAAACAAATATATCACAATAAAAAGTCATTATATGTTATTTAATTATTTTCAATACGTTACTAGGTAAATTTTCATTAAAACCAGACCAAAATCTAAGTTACTTTCGTATTTGCTGTACGATTTTGTCTGCGCTGCCGCCGCGCCACTTGTGAAAACAAAGAGCTGCACTCGAGGCAGCTAAGTCTCGTCTCTCTCGTGTTTACATTGTGTGTGAACGGTGTGGTGATCGTGCTTTCTATAATTACCCTATGGCGATGGAAAATCGAGTGAAGTATTTGCAAAACATCAACTTATCCCAGCTGACATTAAATGAAAAGACAAATCAAGCGGTACCGACTTTATTTTCAAGTAATACTGTAATTCTACCATCACCACCTCAGCCATCCCCTCCACTACCACCACTACCACCATGCCCTGAGATCCGTGAACATCAACTACAACTCATACGATACCTGAGCTAGGTCAAATTAGTGTATCCTACTGGTGTGTGAAGCTTGCAGTCCCTCCATTTTATTTGATTACGAGCCGCCACTGTATATATATATATATATATATATATATATATATATATATATATATATATATATATATATATATAGAGATATAGATATAGATATAGATATAGATAGATAGATATATATATATATATATATATATAATATATAAATATATAAATATATATATATATATATATATATATATATATATATATATATATATATATATATATATATATATATATATATATATATATATATATATGCTGTAAATAGATATGCTGTAAATAGATATAATATATGCAAAAAAAGGTGGGTCTGGGGGCATACGCTTTGCTGCACGTGGCCTCGGTGCTCATCTCCGTCGCATTAGCCTTTGAGCCTATGGTGGGTGAGAACCCGTTACCCCGGGACACAGAGCTAGTGTGACATCCGGGTTCCCACAGTTACCTTCCCCAGGTTTCCCCATGTACCCATTTATAAACCCCGAAAGGAAAAACGAACAGCAGTTTGGGCTGGTCGCCGACTTGCTCTGGCCCGAATTCGAACCAGGGCCCACAGATTCGTATCTATAGGCGCACTAGTACGGTTAGAAAAAATTTAGCAGAACTGTGTGCCTATCTGACTCATCTGGGGATAATGAGCCTCATTGAACTGTAATTGATTGGCTCTGTATTGTTCTTGTGGTCATTTATGTTTGATGTGCATCCATGCATGATTTAAAGTAGTTATGTATGGTTAACTAATTATGCATGTGAAAAAATTAAAGCAAAGTAATAGATAGTTTGTAAGAGTTTCATCAAGTCCAACATTGGTTTCCTGAAGTCGAAGATGTCCTTCTCTCATAATATACACACCAAACTTTTATATTATGCCGGGCAATTTCTTTCTAAATATTTTGGTAGTAGCTCCCGGACTATTACCCAAAGATCGGTAATAATAAGCTCCAAACTCGCTCCGGGAGGGTAAAACTAGCGATCGCGAGTCCGACTCGCCTGAACAAGACCATGGGTGAACAACATGCTCACACACTCATATTGTCTATATGGCTTTTTGGCCTAGAGCACCATTCTGGGTCCCGTGTTCAATCTCCGCTCGCTAAGGGGATTTTTCACCGACAAATACAGGCAGTTGCTGTCTCCCTTGCTGTCGAATTCGTTTATTCCGAATAGGGTGTGTGTGAGGTCTCTGTTTTACCCAATGATTGGTCTCTATAACCTCTTTTCAGGGAGGGTAACAGCTGGCGACTGCGTGTCTAGCGCATGATCGAGTTGATGAATGACACACACTCAACAAATACACTTTTAGGAGTGAAGAATTGCTAGCATTTGCTAGCCTTTACTCCTGTCGGAATTTTGAGGTGACAATTCCTCGTACCTATTCTCTGGTGGATGAACACGGGCTAAAGCGTAAAAAGAAACGACCCCGATGTGTCTCCACCCAGCCGTGGACTCTAATTCGCGTCCTAGACTTAACAGACCTTGCAGCTCTAAGCAGAATGTGCCAACTACTGATTCTGTATATTTTTAGATATTTTTTTTTACTCTCCTTCGGCAGAAAAAGCGTTGAACTGCTTCTTCATTTTCGGATGTTCATTTCATGATTAGACTATTGAATGTATTGCAATTTTTTTATACATCTTGAAATTTCAGGATGGGTTCCCTAAGGCTGTAGTATGTTTCCGTACAGCACAACAGAGGGTGGAAATTACCTGTATTCTGGAAGTGATTTGTCGCTAGACCTGAAGTGCCAAATTACTGCGTCGATCTCCTCCATGGGGTAGCGCGTCCTGTCACTCGTGGTAGTGCATGTGTTGACAGGACACCCTGCTGCCAGGAAGGGTTCACGCCCGAAGCCAAACCCAAAGTGCTTGTTGTAGTAATCCTAAAAAGAAAGGAACAAACACGTATACTGTAATTTTAATCAGCAGTATTAGAATCTTTATTATCAATATTGTTATTGTTAATATAATTTGTTTTCATTATTACTACACTATTACCCTTCTAATTCGTACGTACTATTGCTACTATTTTGTTTTGTTATCATCCACATACTTTATGAAAAGTAACATCAATCACAGCATGTTTTCATTTTATCAATGAAATTTACGAATCCAACCATTCAGCAAACATGAATGTCTGCATTGTGTTTGAGTGAAAATATTCAGTGTAGTTCACGTAAACATAGACGACATGACGATAGGTTCTCTTGCATAAATGATATCGAAAATTTTTAAGGGAACTACTTCTTTGTACATTTATAATTATGAAATATGATTATGCAAAATCACATAGTTCTTGCATGTCTGAAAACTAATCGATATTTTTCATGTATCTGATCTTGTAGCCTGGTTCGATTAAGTAAATAGATGCGCGTTTATAATGTTTGAATACAGTGACGTCAGCATGATCCAGTCTGAATTGTAGTGTATTTTTGAGAAACATATAATATTATGTGATGTATTTGTCTTTTCTTCTCTCCAACTCGGAATGTTTGGAAGAGTTTTATAAGGGGGCGCATCAGAACGTCAAAAACTGATCCTATCATTTCATCAAATCTGCAAAAACTTAGCAATCCATCAAATTTTCCTGATGTTTTCATTTTGTCAAAAACAGTTTTTCACAATATCCTATCAATGTGTCAAAAAAGTTAATATCATTTAAAAGCATCAAAAGTGAGAAGTCATCAATGCATCAAATAATACAAAGGTTATCAAAGCATCAAACTGACAAAAGTCATCAAAGCATAAAAAAATCCAGAAAGTTATCAAAGTAAAAAAAAACTACTGGAACCTAACGCAAATGCTACAACATCAACAACCGAAATAGTATGACACAGTAAGCTCGAGACCGACTTGGGAACTTAAGTCTTGAACCAACAAGTGATACTCTGTTCATGGTCACGAAGGTGACCAGGAAACCCTCTGTCATACCCTTGACATATAAGAACGGGGTCTCATCGTACAAGCTAACATCGTTTCATCAACAAGGTAAAGTGCCATCTATTTTCTAGATGCCGGCCAACTACTCCATTATTCGAGGTAACATCCACCATGGGACAATCATATACAAGAGCTCCCTGGGCTGGCGGTACAAAAATTGACAACAACACTGGCTCCATGTTGTATCTCAAATGTGCCAACAAAAACTGCAAAGGGACTGCCAGTATCATCAAGACGACTGACACACTGACGGAAAAGAGGTTACACAGCCACGGCACAGAATCCTACAACCCTCTGACAGACGTCCGCAACCGCCTGAAAGAAACAGCCTGGGATGACTGAACAAACAACTCCCTTATCGCCATTTTCAACGATGTCACAAGAAATCATCCAGATGGTGGCACAATTATGGAACAGCATTATGGAACCAATAACTTTTGAGAGTCATTCCATTCCAGGCTGAAAGCAAGAATACGGGTGTACCAACCGTCCATGTGGTCTTTCGTTGGGCACATCAATCAAAATGTTGTTATCATGTTCATCAAAAACACCAGATGTCTGCAATGCATCAAAATTGGATGAAATCCTATCGTTGCATCAAAAACTTCAGATCTTTGTAAAGTGTCAAAAACATCTTCATATCTTAGCAAATCAGCAAAACACATTATGTACTGGTACAGCAGATGAAGCACGGTGCGGCACAATAAGAACACAAGATGCATATCAATGCATGTCCGTTTTTATTCCAAGTACCTTACTTTAACAATAACCTAAGAATCATAAAATTGAAATAAATATATCATATACTTCCAAAGACAGGAAATTGAAGCGGGTAGTATACTAGTACTAATCGGCAGCTTTCAAGACTAGAAATGAAGCAGCATTTCATATCTTAATGAATGAATGTTTGGAATCGCTCCAGCACCGGGACGCATATTCCCGTCCTCTATGCGAGTATATGGTTTCCGAGTGAAGACGCCTGGCTGTAACTCCGAAACTAACCATAGGATTTTCTCGAAAGTACCCTCATTGTGATTCCCACACAAAGCTACATAGTAGCCACCATGAAAACTTAGCCTACCCTATCCGTAACCTAACGTAACCTAACCTGACGTGTTCAAGAGTAAACGCCACATACTCTTCCAGAAAACGGGGATATGCCACCGGGACTCTGCAGATGGGACATGGATTTCCCATGGCTTCCATGACGTTGCTGCAGCCTGGACAGACCTGAGCATGATTGCAAGGCCTAAAACAAGTCGTTCTCTCTCAGGGTGCCAGACACACAGCGCAGAGACGATGATTCTGTTGCTGAGAGTTGATTCTTCGGTCACAGCACTTCATCAGTATCATCCGATTCTTCACCGTCCCAAGATTGGTTCGGTCTCTAGAACAGAAAATTTGTGTCCATCGGGTTGCTACATCATGAGATATTTCTTTCTTGTGATTTTCTCCCCTCTGCATATTTCTCCTTGTATGGCGTTCTCCTTCCAGGGTATGTTCAATAGACCTTCTTCCTTGACCTGGTGATGTTCAAGCCCCGGTCCAGCCTCTCCAGGTCATTCTCCGTGTCTTCTATCATGTGATTGAACATCATCTCTCCTCCTCTAAACCTCATCTTCTTTTCCTCACCGAAACCCAGTTGTCTGTGAGCACTAACAGCCGACCTTTTTCTGTCTCATCTTACTGTCTCTATTCTCATTTTAAATCCAAAGCTGGCTGTTGTGTATATGTGCACAATGACATCACTTGCTCTCGTGCCCACGGCCTTGAATCTTCCGAATTTTCTACCATCTGGCTTCGACTTCAATGTCACTCTCTTACTAAATGTATCTGTGCTGTATATTTCTCACCTAACTCCTCTGACTATGTAAAATTCTTCGACTATTTAACATCAAAAGTGGAGCACATCTCATCTCATTTTCCTTTAGCAGAAATTTCCATTCTTGGGGACTTCAATGTTCACCACCAGCTTTGGCTATCATCTTCTTTCACTGACCAACCTGGTGAACAAGCCTACAACTTTTCTATCCTCCAAGACCTAGAGCAGCTAGTGCAGCACCCTACCCGTATTCCTGACCGCCTTGGAGACACGCCCAACATTCTTGATCTTTTCCTAACTACTAACCCTTCTGCTTACTCTGTGAAACTATTCTCTCCGTTGGGTTCCTCCGATCACAATCTTATTTCTGTAACCTGTTCTATCGCTCCGGTGCAGCCTCGGGACCCACCTAAGCGGAGGTGCTTCTGGCACTTCAACTCAGCTAAGTGGGAAGACCTAAGGCAGTACTACTCTGATTTTCCATGGAATGATTACTGCTTCCATGTCAAAGACCCATCTCTTTGTGCAGAGCTCATAACTGGGGTCATAGTCTCTGGCATGGAGGCGTACATTCCACACACTTTCTCTAATCCTAAAGCCCGTCAACCTTGGTTTAACTCTGCTTGTTCTCATGCTGTCCAAGATAGAGAGGTGGCTCACAAACGGTACCGTAAGCATCCATCTCCTGAAACTCATGCCCTTTATATGTCTGCCCGTAATCATGCCAAATCTTTACTTCAACTTACCAAAAACTCTTTCATTCATAGAAAATGTCAAAATCTTTCTGAATCAAATTCCTCTCGTGATTTCTGGCATCTAGCAAATAACATCTCTAACAATTTTTCTTCTTCATCTTTCCATCCTATGCTTCACCCAGATGGCTCCACAGCTGTCTCATCTATTTCTAAAGCTGAACTCTTCGCTCAAACCTCTGCTAAAAATGCCACTCTATTTGATGAGTGGAATCTAGTTCCTCCTTCTCCTCCAACCTCTGACTATATTATGCTTGTCATTAAGATCCTTCGTAATAATGTTTTCTTTGCCCTATCTGGCCTAGATCCTCGGAAGGCTTACGGTCCTGACGGAGTCCCTCCTATTGTTCTCAAAAACTGTGCTTCTGTGTTTGCACCCTGCCTGGTCAAACTTTTCCGTCTTTGTCTATCTACTTCCACCTTCCCTTCTTGCTGGAAGTTTGCTCACATCCAACCTGTTCCTAAGCAGGGTGACCGTTCTAATCCTTCAAACTACCGTCCTATAGCTTTGACTTCCTGCCTTTCTAAAGTTTTTGAATCTATACTTAATAAGAAGATTCTTAAGCATCTATCTGCTCACAATCTTCTATCTGATCGTCAGTACGGTTTCCGTAAAGGGCGATCTACTGGCGATCTTCTACCTTTCCTAACTGAATCTTGGTCATCTTTCTTTAGGGGTTTCGGTGAAACTTTTGCTGTTGCCCTTGACATATCAAAAGCTTTTGATAGAGTCTGGCACAAATCTTTAATTTCCAAACTACCCTCATTCGGTTTCTATCATTATCTCTGTAGCTTCATCTTAAGTTTCCTTTCAAACCGTTCTATTGCAGCTACTGTAGACGGACATTGCTCTTCTCCTAAATCTATCAATAGTGGTGTTCCCCAGGGTTCTGTCCTATCACCCACTCTCTTTCTATTATTCATTAATGATCTTCTAAGTCTAACTCAAAGCCCTATCCACTCCTACGCTGATGATTCTACCCTGCATTTTTCAACGTCGTTTATTAGACGTCCAACTCAACAGGAACTAAGTGATTCACGGAGAGATGCCACGGAGCGCCTAACTTCTGATCTTTCTATAATTTCTGATTGGGGCAAAGCAAACCTTGTTTTGTTCAATGCCTCAAAAACCCAATTTCTTCACCTATCTACTCGACAAAACCTACCAGATAACTATCCCCTCTTCTTCAATGACACTCAACTGTCTCCTTCTTCTACAATGAACATTCTAGGACTATCCTTTACTAAAAATCTGAACTGGAAATCTCACATCTCAATTACCCGATTGATGATGTTATTTATTTAGTTAACGGTAATTTATGCATGGTTCTGCAATTTTCCCGATTGATGATATTATTTATTCACTTATATATTTCGTTTTTTGATAAATGAGTTAGCACCATGCATAAATTAGCGTTAACTAAATAAATAACATCATCAATCGGGAAAATTACCCGATTGATGATTTTATTTATTTAGTTAACGCTAATTCATGCATGGTTCTAATTCAGTTATCAGAAAACGAAACATGTCAATGGAAAGCTAATAAAATTGCGCTTCTATTGATATGTTTCATTTTAAATGTTGACTCGCAAAGTTTTAAATGGCGAAGAGTTGAAGTGAATAATAAGTTCATGCATATTTCTTCAGTCTCGTAATGGCATTTCTTTAGCGTGTTTTACTGTTTTTTATTTGATAATATTATAGAACAAACATTTACGAAGATAACATTTATAAATAGCATTTATAAATTACTGTATAATATACGTAGCCGACAGAGCGAGGGAGAGGACGGAGCGCGGGAGATGACTGAGGCTGATGACGTCACGGCCCATCGGTCAGGCCTTGTATATAGAAGGCCGTGGGTAAGCTTGAAGAAATTTTTGGTCGAGTTACTAATGATAAGAGGAAACGCTTTTGTTTTCCAGTAGCCAAACTCGACGATAT
This sequence comes from Chionoecetes opilio, assembly GCA_016584305.1. Lineage (NCBI taxonomy): Eukaryota > Metazoa > Arthropoda > Malacostraca > Decapoda > Majidae > Chionoecetes > Chionoecetes opilio. The sequence goes on along the minus strand of JACEEZ010004835.1, from coordinate 54,909 downwards.
CACTGCAGCCTGCGATGACGTCACCAGTGAATGGTAGTGATGCTTACGAAAATCTAATATTTTATTCACATAGGAACAAATGACGTGTACAGTAGCAGATTTTAAGAACTTTTTGACAGTACAGGTGGAGGATCTGGTCGCTCAAGACGAAAACTAATAATATCATTATTTTAGGAATTCTCCCCAGATTGGAAGTGGGTCACCGCTTTTACGCGGAGGTTTACGGCGTAAGTAACCGGCTAAATTATCTTTGCTTGCAGGAAAACGTCGACAACGTCAACTTTTGGGATAATTTCTACGAGGACCCCTTCCTGTTGGCCATGCACGTTTAGGACGACTGCTAAAAAGGTTTTACCTAGACTGCTAGGACAATGATAAAGTTTCTTCTTACAGAAGATTAAAAAAACGGCGAGCGGACGGCAGCAACAATATCACCGTAGTCTTACCAGACAGAAACGCTGGCTTACTTTTTTGCTATAGCCAATCCAAAGACTACTGTATACTGGACTTGCTTCTCAGTTTGGGCTACTAATCGTAATTGTTGTCATCCATGTTATCATGACTAATGTTACCATTATCATTATTTGTATTCTTATTACCATTATCATTCTTCTCCTTTTTTATTATCGTTATCGTTATTTTAATTATCATTATTATCATCATTATGATTACCCTTTTTATTATTATCATCATAATTTTTGTGTGTGCTTGTGCGAGAGTGTTCGGGTAGTTAGTGCGGAGTCGAAGAGATAATTTATGGATGGGGATGAAAGGTGGATGTAGGTAATGTTAAAACAGGAACTATAATTATACCACGTGTAGGTCTCCTGGCCTCTTGTACCTTACATATATTCTTATGTTATTATCTATATCTATCTATCTATATATATATGTATATAGTAGAGATAAGATAGAGAGAGAGAAAGAGAGAGAGATCCCCTTGTGTGTGTGTGTGTGTGTGTGTGTGTGTGTGTGTGTGTGTGTGTGTGTGTGTGTGTGTGTGTGTGTGTGTGTGTGTGTGTGTGTGTACAGCCCTGTCAATAGTTGTCCATAAGCCAGTGAGTTTCTGTTGCACTCCCAGAAAACACTACAGACAGTATTGTCAGAGCGATTGAGCCACATAATGTTCAAATATGTGTCTTAGAAAGAACGGAGTGTAGAACAAGCCCCCATCATATACCTGTCATCTATATCATGTACACAGCTACAAGGCATTTATATGATTGTTTCTGTCTGAAGTGACTCCAATGAAGTGGTCACCTCATGAGCTGATCTAGGTCAGTTCTGGGGTTTTTCAATTTTTGGGCGTCACTGGCGGGGGTAACCCACCACTGGAAATCACTGGAAGTGGCCATTCATGATATTTGGGACCCTGCAGAATATTTTGCAAGTGATTTGCAGTGGCTACCTCATGAGCTGATCTAGGTCAGTTATGGGGGTTTTTAATTTTTGGGCTTTACTGGCGGGGGTAACCCACCACTGGAAATCACTGGAAGTGGCCATTCGTGATATTATGGGATCCTGCAAGAGATTTTGCAAGTGATTTGAAGTGGTTATTTCATGAGCTGATCTAGGTCAGTTATGGGGGTTTTCAATTTTTAGGCGTCACTAGCGGGGTTAACCCACCACTGGAAATCACTGGAAGTGGCCATTCATGATATTTGGGACCCTGCAGAAGATTTTGCAAGTGATCCGAAGTGGTTAGCTCATGAGCTGATCTAGGTCAGCTTTGAGGGGTTAATTAATGGTCACTGGCAGGGGTAACCCACCAATGAAAGTCACTGGCATTAACCGTGTTTCATACATTGGGTTATGGAAAGCCTATTACAGGTATTTAGGTTCGGTTACTGTCCAAAGCTGATCTAGATAATTTTTAGAGTCGATTTAATCCACTCTCCTGGCTAAATCCACAACAGCATGCCTGTCAGTCGTCCACTTCCATACATTAGCACTGATAGGTGATAGTTTGGTGGCAAAGAAAATTGGTTACCTTTCCAGCTAACCAGACCCCCCCGAGCTCCTGCTCTATACGTACACGCTACCAAATGTACAAGTCTTCAAAATTCGGGAAATAAATCCAGAAGGGAGGAAAAAGCTGTGTAATGCATAAAATCACCGGAACCGCAAGAAAAATCACCGGAACCAAGCGGGACGTCCCCTTTGGTGTAGTGGTCTAACGCGCGAGTGTTTGACGCGCACAATCTGGTGATTGGTGTAGGTTCAAACCCTCACCGGGGCAAGAAAAAGGAAATTATTTTTTTCCGGAATATGATTACCAGTCTGAAACAGGTGTCTGTTGGAAGGACATACTAACCGGATTTCAAAAGGTAACTGTGGCCCAGGGCAATGTAAGGCCTCTGTCGGGCCGGCTACTAACCCCATGGACTCATTACATGGCTCCATCATACGGCCACATGCAGTCTCTGTCGACAGGGCACAGTATAACCCCCCTTTGACCAAGACTTCAGGAATCTCCTTCAGAATTTCACAAAAGCAGGCAAGAGTAAGAGAAGAGAGCAAAGATCAAATTCCCCCCGTTACATTGCAGTCATGCAAGAAACACTGAGATCGTAGGCCAGTTACTGGTTTTTCAACACTTCATGCTTATTATGCTTAAAATTATTATTATTTGTATCGTAACTTCTATAATTGGCAGATATACTAAACATTTGCTCACATCATTCCAAAAAAGTATTTTCTTCAAATGGGTGTCGTCTTCTTGGGTCCGCACAGGTTCGATGAACACTCTTGAAGGAGGAGTCGTAATGTGCTCTAAGGAAGAGCTTGGATAAGGCAAGTTGGAGTCACCAGGCAATACGTCTGTGTCGTTACTATGAAATAAGAATGGGCGAGGCGTGAGCGGTAGTACAGAGGTCTCAGTGATTAGGGGCCTGGATGAAGTACGGTTGTTGGGAGAGTAGGCAGATCTGGATGCGTCAAGGAGTTGCTGAACAGTGGTTAGCAACGGAGGCAGCTTGGTTGTTGCAGATATCTGCGTATTTTGAGGTTTTGCTGCAATTTTTTCAATCTGTTCTCGCAGCCTGTGGAAATATAAAAGAAATCGGTAAAGGCTGAATTGCAGTACATAAAAATAATACATTAATCTAACATTTTATTATTAAATGAATTATATAAATTATTTTATAGCTGTGAGAAGCAAATATTCAAATGTACCAGTAAATGTGCAAAGAACTGTCTCATTTAATAAATCAATGCAAGCACACATAAAACAATTCATGACAAATATGTTACAATCTTATCACAGGTGCGCATATTCTATACAAAATGTTTGTTAATATACAAGCTAATTTCCAAATGATATTCTGACCGTGATGAAATGTTGACACGCAGCACAGTAATCTCAATGGCAACAAATCAGGGCATATACATGACAAGATACATATATAAAATATAACATGCAGATACATGACATGATACATATATATATATATATATATATATATATATTATATATATATATATATATTATATATATATATATATATATATATATATACATATATATAATATTATATATATATATATATATATATATATATATATATATATATATATATATATATATATATATATATATATATATATAATATATATATATTTATATATATATATATATATATGATATATACATATATATATATATATATATATATATATATATATATATATATATATATATATATATATATATATATTAGGGTACGCCGTATAACAAAAATTCTTTTTCTCAACTTTGGCATGCCAATTTCCTATGTAAAATGGAATTCTAGGACGATTTTATCTCTTTCCATTTTTGCATTTCAGCAATTCTTACTATGCAAAATCGCACTTTTATATTGCACCCTTATCGAATAATGCTTAAATGAGTACGCAGTGTCCGGTTGGTCCTGTGTATTGCATCATGCACCAATATGAGTTCCAAATGACTAGCGTGATAAGCTCTTTCTGATCAGTTGGTTCATCAGGCACTACATCACAGTGTCACAGCCTCTACGTTGGCCTAGAACGTGTCCATCATGTCCTTCTTAGACCTGAAGCAGGGCATGGTCTCCCGGTGGTGGGCCCGAGCCCGGATGAACCCGTCTCTGGCCTGCTGCCCCACCACTGCTGCCGCAGCCTCTGTCACCTGCTTCACGACTCTTTCGGTGCTCTGAGTGTGGATAGAGAACTCCGGAACCTCGTACGGCTTGACCAGGATCTCCTGGATCTGATCCCCGGAGAGTGAACAGGTGAATGCCTGCTCGTGCACCTGGCCAGACTGCCAGCTGATCAGTGTCTGCAAGCTGGTGGCTGACAAGTTCAGCTTGGGTGTGATGCGAGGTCTTACACTGGTGTCCCCATTCTCCTCGCCAGCCCTCAGCTTCAAAATCGGGGTCACGGCGAACCTGCGATCGTCCTCACTCTGACTCGCCATCAGCGAGAGGAGGACACATTCTGAGTGTGCGAACCATGCTCCTGTCCGCACGTAGAAGGTCACAGCTGTTTGGACCTTTTTGGGCTGAGACCTCATCACTCTGAGCTGCGTGAGGATGTGCTTGGGGCCGTCCACTAGTCTGTGGTGAACCTTGATGTCGTAGTAAAGTTTGAAGTACACCTGCAGGCAGTACTTGACTAGGATTTCCAGGGTGTTCAGTTCTTTGCCAGTCAGTCCATGCTTTCTGGTCCACATGTACACGAGCGACTGGGCTGTGGTGAGCCATCGGAAGTGGGACACCTTGCCACACTTGATCTCCTGCAGCTCGGACGGGAGAACGCCCCGCTTCACAGCCTGAACCAGCTGGTAGGAGACCTGCTGGTCAGTGGACATGTTGACCAGGATATACTCCGGTATCTACGTGAGATCTTCACCGCCTGGCACTCCTCTGAACTCTGCGCTGTACTGCATCTCATTCACGCTGGACAGCAGACTGCACACTGGACCCGTGAAGCCAGTGTCAGATGAGGTAGGCCCGTCGATGCTGGTGATAAGGTGGCGCAGGGGCAACTCGTTTGTGTGCAACACGCATATACTCCAGAAGAGCTTGCGTCCCAGCTTCTTCTCCAAATGGGCGTGAGTACCACCCTTCCACCCCGTGTTGGCCCTAGTTGAGTCACCTTGCAGTACGATCAGTGAGTCGGTGGAGTCGTATGTCACCAGCAGATCATAGAGAGCCTGAGCCACCTTGAACGCAGGCTTCTCAGGTGGCACCGGGTCCTCTGGTACAAAGTGCCAAAGGTACCTTCCAGATGGCTCCTCTGTCACTGACACATGCTCCTCCCTGATCAACCTTGGGTGCAGTTTTCCATAGCTGTCGGGCACCATCGCCCTGGTCTTGTCCTTCCTCCCATCGTAACCCAATCCAACTATTTTGGTACCCTGGTGCTTCCCCTGGTCAAGGTCCCTGGCCGATGTCATGGCATCCTGCCTGGCCCTCCTTAGCTTGTTAGGATCGCAGACCAGGTACAACATGTCGAGAGAGAGGTGGCCGTCAGCGATAAGGTCCTGGAGGAATCCAGAAGCCAAGGCAGCAGCAGCAGTGGGCGGAACGTCGAACCGGATGCTTGGATGCGGAGCTGGACTTCGACCGTACGTGTTTGACCGACTTACGCAGTTTTTTTGTGACTTTTGGAGTTTGCTGATAGGACCTTAGACCTTAAACAGTATCCAGCCCTGAAACCACCTACGTTGGGTAAATAATAACGTGGCAAATCCAGTTGCCAGGAAAAAGGTTTTTACCCGAGAAACGAGGCGATTTTGTATGAGAAGTGAGCTTTCCGGCGTCTGGCGGACTTAATGTAGGTCTTACGGCAATATCGAGGGCACACTTCCGATAGAGTTTTTAGCGCTCTACAACTTTGTCGTCAGTGAAATTTATCAAATCTCGAACTTAAGTGGCTTTTCTGTGAGTTTAAAGATGGTGTATGCTAAGCTATGTTTTGCATATAAATATAAAAGTCCATTTTTGCATAGCAAGAAGTGATCAAACCAAAACGTTGAAGAGGACAAACCACCCTTAAAATTCAATTTTACATAAGAAAACACCCTGCCAAATTCGAAATAATCTATATTTCACTTTTCATTGGACCTACGGCGTACCCTAATATTTATATATACATATATACTATATATATATATATATATATTAGGTGGAGTGAAAAAAAAAATTGATCAATTCCATCAGGTGCTTAAATGATGGTATAATAGAAACATCCCATAAAATTCATGTCTCTATTTCAAATCTTCACTGCCCAAGATCATGAATAATTATTGATTATCTTATTTTTAGGATTTGTCACGTGGCCGTATTTCAGTGATATAAAAAACATAAACACTGATACAAAGGTGAAACAGTTAAATGTGGGATAAATGTCATGAAGCATAAACCAAAACTGACACTTGAGCAGTGATGATAGCCCAATTTTGGCCTCCAAGGAGTTGCGGGAAACACACTTGCCTTCATACGAGGACATATTCGAGCACTGTGCACAAAAGACCCCAACTGATATTCAAGAAGAGTTAAACATCAAGTAAAAATGACATATTCCTATGTGCATGCAGTTGAAGATAATAGGAAGAGGCAAGCATTCCTACATGTCTCATTACCGCATTATCCTCGAATCAAAGAATCACTACCTTAGAAGTTCACCTCAACGATTGAGGAGAATCCTATGAAAAGCGGGAGAAAAGGAACAAAGAGCTTGACAGTTTATTGAATCCAGTTCAGAAAGGAAAGCAAGCAAAGCTTTGTTTGAACATAGGCCTTTCATCCATGCAAGTGTGTTGAGCTTTCCAATTGCCACTGTGAAAAGGAAATGAGTTACTAAAAAAGTTCCTAAAGAGTTCCTAAAGCGAGAGCAAGAATTTCTGACTGACCAGCGATCAACAAGGAAGATGGTAATTGGTCCAATAGATGTTACAACAGCCAAAATGTTAATCATAAGGGAGAACAGAAAACAAAGGGAACAACGTCTTTCTACGCTGGCGTCACTTGTCACATTGGATGACCCATGTGATTTTTCTGATACTGAAAGAAACTCAGACCATGCATGACTTTGATGGCCTGCCCCAAGAACAGGAGGAAAATTATATCTCTCCTAACATAAAAACCAATACACAAGTCAGTCATCAGATGAGAATGAGACTTCCAACGGTGGCAAGAGAGTGTGACAGAAGAGGAGTATCAGACCGAGCAGGTGCAGCCATTTGTTCAGCTGTATTTCAGGACCTGGGGATTATTGACCATAGTGACTCGTCTGCAGTAATAGATCGTAGCAAAATTAGACGAGAAAGGCAAAGCTTAAGAGAGCAGGTCTCAAAAATAGAAATTTCACAAACTGATTCCGGTATTGGCCTTTACTTTGATGGTAGACATGATCTTACATATACTATGGAAAAGAGAGGAAACAAAATGTACTCCACAACAGTTAAAGAGGAGCATATAGTTCTATTGTCTGAGCCAGGATCAACCTACATTGGTCATGTTACACCAACTTCTAGTAAAGCTGTACCTATTGCCGAGAGTATTACTAGTTTCTTATCTACATCCAATATTGACCCTAACAAAGTAATTGCAATTGGATGTGATGGAACAGCTGTGAACACTGGAAAAAAAGGAGGTATTATAAGATTACTAGAACATCACTACCAGAAACCTTTACAATGGATCATCTGCCTACTGCATGCTAATGAATTGCCCCTACGCCACTTAATCACCAAGCTTGATGGGGTGACACAAGGACCCAGAGCATTCTCAGGACCAATTGGAATCATGTTGAAGGAGTGTAATGCTGTAGTTACGGCTTTTTATCCAATACCAGGTCCTACACTACCACAGATGGACTTGTCTCAGTTGAGCACCGACCAAAAGTACATGTATGAAATGTATGGGGCAGTCACTACTGGTTACTGTAACGAAGAACTAGCAAACCGTCGCCCTGGTCCTCTGGTTCATTCACGGTGGCTGACAAATGCTTGTAGACTGATGCGACTATATATTGGAACCAAGGAGCCTTCTGAAAATCTAGTAACATTAGTAGATTACGTTGTACGATTATATGTTCCAGTACGGTTTGCTATCAAATCAAAACCATCGTGCTCTGAAGGTCCTCGTCATCTTTGGAAACTTTGTTCATCAACAAGGTATCTGCCAGATCATCTTCGTGACAGTGTTGACAAGGTAATCAGTCACAATGGATATTTTACTCACTGCGAGAACATGGTCAGGCAATTCAAGATCCCTGACATTAACTTTGAGGCCACTGACTACACTGATATGATAAATTGGCAAGAGACTCGACTGGAGCCTCCTGTGCTGAGAGGAATACCAGATAAAATGTTGTGGCAAGCTATACGACACGACCCTCCATCGTCAGAGGTAAAATATCGATTTCTCTTTTCAAAATGTCCATGCCACACACAAGCTGTGGAGAGAGGAATAAAGCTGGTTACAGAGGCAGCAGACTCAGTTCATGATCAAGAAAGAAGACATGGGTATATCAAGGCAAAGATAGCCTCTCATAAACTAATGCCATCCTTCAATACAAAATTTGACTACCACACCGAGTAAGAGAAGGATCAAACGTGCTCACATATGGTTGGGTGGTGGGTGGGCACGGGTGGAATTCAACATGCAGCCACCTCCTCGTGGTGAATTCTGGGTGATTTTGAGCAAACAAAATTGCTTAAAATCAGCAAAGAGCTGCATATTGTAATTGGCAAATGGTAATTATAAAAGGTGCCATAAATTAAACGCAGTCTAATAATTCCATGTTTTCAAAGTCCATGGGGCCAGTGAAGATGGACAGAAAGGACAATAATACTTTAGCACCTTCTTTCCTGTTAGATTTGGAAACTTTTGGTCACCCATGGCATTTCATATTATGAAAAAAATAAAAATGCTTATTTTTCACTCCACCCTATCTATATTAATAAAAGCGAAAGTGTGTGTGTGTGTATGTCTGTGTGTGTGTGTGTGTGTGTGTGTGTGTGTGTGTGTGTGTGTGTGTGTGTGTGTGTGTGTGTGTGTGTGTGTGATGCCAGGGTTTTTATAGGTCGTTACTGACACCTTTATATTGAATGATATTAATTGGTTAGGATTTTTCATTGATTACAACTGAATTGAGGATTGAAATTTGTCTTATGACTTCACTATTTGATTATAGTACGAACACTTCTCGCTGCGGAGAGTACTGAAATGGGAATGAACTTAAGGGGAAGGGGTAGGAGTTAAGGTTAAGGGGAAGGGGTAGGAGTTAAGGAGTAAGGGGAAATGCTGTCACCAGCTCAGGCAAGTAGTTCTATGGTTTTACTTCCTGAGCATGTTTTTAATATTTATAAGATTTATTTTGGTAGTCGGAGTTGATACTTAGAATTACACCGAGTAAGGCTGAAACTCTTTTTGGAGAACGTGGGGAAGTATTGTCCTAACACAGAATAATCACCTGAGGTTTCTACTAAATAACACAAGAACTATATTTGAAACATCATCCTATTTATTCATCATGAAATATTATTTCTCTTGTTTGAGATCTTAGACACACATATAAGCTCTAATCCGACACAGGAAAGCTCTCTAACCCGGCACAGAAAAACTCTCCAATCTGACACAGAAAAACTCTACAATTTGACACAGGAAAGCTCTCCAATCTGACACAGGAAAGCTCTCCAATCTGATACAGGAAAGCTCTCCAATCTGATACAGGAAAGCTCTTGAGAGCATAACCTCCCTCACTGAATCCTATTAATGAATTATCATTTACGTATGTAACATACCGCTGAATACTTATAGGTATACATGGAGAATATAAGGGAAGAACGTGAGAGTAATGGGTTAGTGTAGTGTTCACTGTGATAGGTGGCTTAGCTTCTTTTCCGGCAAACACTCGCCGCAGCCTTGAAAGGAGTGGAGAGACGACTCTTAATAACACTTATAAGGATGGGGGCAGGCCTCCTATGCGTTAATGAAAAAACTAACCAACTCTACCTATATATAGATATATAGATTATAACAAGGAAGGGGGGGGGGGAATAGGAGCGAGGTACTGCATGTCTTACCTTGAAAGGAGTGGAGAGACGACTGGCTCCCTCGGGGTGACTAAGGCGAGGTTGGGCTTAGTAGCGGGAAAAAGGGGAATGTTCGGATCCTATGAAACGGCCTCTCCTGAAGGGATTATCAGACCTCGAATGACTCTAATTAACTAACGAAACAAGTATGCATATAAATTGGCTGCCTATGATGCAGTTTTTTAACTTTGATATAGAAGAATTTAATATGTTTACTCTAATATCCAGGGAAACGTGTTATTTCCTTTCGTTCACGCCCACGAACGCGTTTTTTAGAGAGACGAGGTATTGGAGTCGAAACATAAATTTGGTCGACTTTTAATTTAGCAAATAACTCGACTAACCCACCCATTTATAAACGTGATCTGTCACTATTGTGTCTATTTTGAAGGACATTAAGAATCTAAGAGTGTTCCTTGATCTGTCAGGAGGGTAAGGGGAAGATGAAAAGTTTTGAATCTACCAGTTATCGACGATCGCGAATTAAATGTCCCACGCATTTGGACTCGTATCCTGAGTGTATGGGGGAGGGAGTGGGGGGGGAGAGATAGAAGTGGGAGATAGAAAGAAAGAAGATAAATTTTACGAGAAACGAAAAGATTGAATTGACCTTAATATAATAGGAATACCCTGTTCCTCCATAAATACATAACCCGGGAATTGTATGATAGGAATTTCCATCCTGTCTCTCCCGAATTTACGGGCATTACATGTGTGTGTGTGTGTGTGTGTGTGTGTGTGTGTGTGTGTGTGTGGTATAGGTTCCGCCCCCCGTGGCGGAATCCCATCCTATACCACATTTTTGGAACCAGGTTGATCAGGGGAAGGTTTTAAGCCCCACTTATGAGATGATCCGATCACTTTTTTTTTTTTTTTTTTTTTAGCAGCCTTTTAGCGATAATTGTGAAAAAAGTGGGTTGCGAGAATTGAGGAAGCCTTGATGTAGGGTGATGGGTAATGGGTGAGTGAATGGGTGGGGTGATGGGTAATGGGTGTGGGGTGATGGGTGAGTGAATGGGTAGGGGCTGATGGGTGATGGGTGAGGGAATAGATGGGGGGTGATGGATAATGGGTGAGTGAATGGGTGTGTGGTGATGGGTAATGGGTGAGTGAATGGGTGGGGGGTGATGGGTAATGGGTGAGTGAATGGGTGGGGGGTGATGGGTAATGGGTGAGTGAATGGGTTGGGGGTGATGTGAATGGGTTGGCGTTAATACATACATTTCTACATCCATGATTTCAGGAAGGGAGCTATCTGGAGCTATCTGCTAAAGCCCCTTAGAAGGGGCTATCTGGAGAGTCTGTGTTTGATGGGCCGAAGGCCCACCAAACACAGGTGGTGGGCCGATGGCCCACCAATAGCCCTCCGCAGGAGCTAGCCAAAAAGTCCGCCCGGAGGGCGGCTTTGTGGCTAGTCTATAATAATATAAGCGAAAGTGTGTGTGTGTGTGTGTGTGTGTGTGTGTGTGTGTGTGTGTGTGTGTGTGTGTGTGTGTGTGTGTGTGTGTGTGTGTGTGTGTCTGTCCGCGATAGGGGCCGCCCCCTGTGGCGGAATCCCATCATATGTCACAGTTTTGGAATCAGGTTGACCAGGGGAGGGTTTTAAGCCCACTTATAGGATGATCCGATCACTTTTTTTTTCTTTTTTTTAGCAGCCTATTAGCGAGAACTGAAGAAAAAAAAGTGGGTTGCGAGAATTGAGGAAACCTTGATGTAGGGTGATGGGTAATAGGTGAGTGAATGGGTGGGGTGATGGGTAATGGGTGTGGGGTGATGGGTGAGTGAATGGGTGGGGGGTGATGGGTGATGGGTGAGGGAATAGGTGGGGGGTGATGGGTAATGGGTGAGTGAATGGGTGTGTGGTGATGGGTAATGGGTGAGTGAATGAGTGAGGGGTGATGGGTAATGGGTGAGTGAATGGGTGGGGGGAATACATACATTTCAGGAAAGCTAGAAAGGGCTATCTGGAGAGTCTGTGTTTGGTGGGCCGAAGGCCCACCAATAGCCCTCCGCAGGAGCTAGCCAAAAAGTCCGCCCGGAGGGCGGCTTTGCTTTCAGGAAAGTTAGAAGGGGCTATAAGGCCCACCAAACACAGGTGGTGGGCCAAAGGCCCACCAATAGCCCTCCGCAGGAGCTAGCCAAAAAGGCCGCCCGGAGGACGGCTTTGCGGCTAGTTATATATATTGTTTGTTTGTTTGTTTGTTTGTTTGTTTGTTTAGAGGATAATTCCTCAGAGCCGTAGTGATCTACCGCTGCAGCTTATAGTACAGGAGCATTAGTAAAAATTTAACGAAAACCTAGAAAAAAATAGTAGAAAGCTGATTTTTGCAGGGGAGCTCTTAAAAAACCATAAGCATGTCCACTGTGCAAAGTTCTGCAAAGTCAACCTGGTGGCATTTTCAGAATTGAAGATGGCCGCTATAACAATTTGCGATAAATGGTTGAAATACCAAAATCGGCATAACTGGCAACTTATTACAGTGGACCCATGCCATGTTCATTTTGAGTTAAAATAATTAGCATAAAGTGTAATTACTAGTATATTATAATAATAGTGAGTGATAATTAGCATAAATTATGACGTAAAATTAAAACGAAAAGACCGTGTGACCAGCATCAATGGTGACAAAAATCAGGTCACTGTGCGAGGTGTTGAGGTGGAGGTGAATAGAACAGTATTGTTCATGAGGGTCACATGTGTGATCCGGGAGAGTTCTGAGATGGAGGAATATCTGCTTCACGAGTTTGCCAAACAGCCACCCTCCCTATTCGATAAAGGTATCATGAGGAAGAACACTAAGAGTGTCCTTGCTAGTGTTCTCAAGTCGAAAGTGAATGTCCATCTAGAACTTCCAGATAATGCACGTTTCGTCCTTGATGGAGGACATCTTCTTCAAAGCTTGCCATGGCCTGCTGATCCCACATACAACCAGGTGTGTGACCAGTATGTATGCCATGTTCTTGTTCACTATGGGCCAGGTAGTATAGTAGTGTTTGACGGATATGGCAGTGCTTCCTCAACTAAAACTGCGGAACAGCAGCGAAGAGCCAAACAGAACACTTCTCCTGTCATTGTCTTTGAGTTGGAAATGAAAACCACAACATCAAAAAAGGCATTCTTGGGTAATGGCAGGAATAAGGACCGATTAATCCAAAAATTAAAGGAGAAATATGAGGCTGTGGGTATAATTGTCAAACAGAGTGTTGCAGATGCTGACTGGCTGATTGCATCAAGTGCCATGATTACATCAACTGCCATAGATGGTGCCCCAACTCAAAATTTGCCTGTCGTTGTCGTGGGAACTGATACTGACTTGCTGGTGATGATGGTCGCACAAGCCACCCCAAACATGAATCTTCATATGCTCTGTGGACGGAACCCTTTGCATGTGTACTGTATACGTGAAATCCAGGAAGCTTGTTCTAGCATCAAACAACACCTGATGTTTGTACATGCAATTACTGGATGTGATACTGTGTCTTCCATTACAATCAAGGGAAAAAAAGGGCCCTTTAGCTGTTCGATAGTGATGACAATTGGGACTGTTTGAGTGTTTTCTCTCAGTCTGACAGCAGTCAGGATGAAATAGCACACATAGGAGAGTTGTTTCTACTAAAGCTGTATGGAGCTGTCCGGTCAAATTCACTGGACAAGCATCGCTATGTTATGTACTTCCGATCTACACGTAGAGCGTCCTTATCCTCATCTGGTTTCAAGTTGGAATCAATCCCTCCAACTTCAGCAGCTGCCAAGTTCCATAGCTATAGAACATACCATGCTGTTCGGCAATGGCAGGGAAATGAGCTACCACCAAATGAGTGGGGGTGGGAGTACAGAGAGGGGATACTTGTTCCAATCTATACCGATAGGCCTGTTGCTCCCGAGAAGGTACTGAAAATGGTATCTTGCGACTGCAAGGTAGGGTGTGGAAAGTCATGTCGTTGTTACAAGGCACGGATGGAGTGTACCATAATGTGCACTGGTTGCAGTGGGTACAATTGTAAAAATTCGCATGTTCTTGATGTGCAAGGCGAAGGGGATACCACTGATTAGACATTCCTTCAACATATGGTTGGGTTATTTGTGGTTTCTAATTGGTGTTTTGTACAATATAACATAGTTTGGCTATTATAAATGTAACGTACATAACATAGTTGTGGTATTATTAAAATAAACAAAATAAAAAAATATATTTTTCTTCACCTTATTGAATTTATGCTAATTATGTCAACTCAAAATATTTTTTATGGCTCCATTGTATTCAGCACACTCTAAAACATAGATGTACACACAAAAATCTTATTACTACGAACTCGGATGGATGATCATAGTACTTTTCATTTTATCGTTAATTGTGATGGCGGCCATTTTGAATTATGAAAATGCCACGAGGTTGAATTTGCAGAACTTTGCATAAGGGCGATATATACAATATTTTGGAGCTCTCCTGAAAAAATCAGCTTTCTACTATTTATTTCCACCTTTTAGCTAATGCTCCTGTAGGTACTATTAGTGTTGGCCGAAGCTACCACCCCGGGAGGGGGGTCACAAACCCCCGGCTAACACCCGGTACCCATTCACTGCTGAGTGGACAGGGGCTCGGGTTTTAAGAAGACCACCCATCTATCTTCTCGCGCCGCCCGGAGATCGAACCCGGGACTTCTCGGTTGTGAGCTATATATATATATATATATATATATATATATATATATATATATATATATATATATATATATATATATATATATATATATATATATATATTTTATATATTTTATATATATATATATATATATATATATATTATATTATTATATATATCATTATATATATATATTTATATATTATGTATATATTTATGTATATATCATATATATATATATTATATATATATGTATATATTTATATATATCATATATATATATATATATATATATATATATATATATATATATTATATTATATATATATATATATATAAATCTCAAAATTTGTCTGTCTGTGTGTCTGTATGTTCGTTATAGACTCGGCTACAGATGGCCAAAACACCACATGTCGCACATATTTGGAATCCTCATGACCCAGCGTAGAACATAGGCTATGTTTCGATGGGCGTGGCCAACCCTGGTGGGCGTGGCCAGCAAAAACAACCTAAAAACGGCTGTGGCTGCTAAACCGTGCGAGATATAGACTTGACACTGTAGTCCAAAATTGTTGGCCGTGATCGACTTGGGGGGTTGAAAGATGTTTTGAGGGGCGTGTCCGACCCCGGTGGGCGTGGCAAGCAAAAACAACCTAAAAACAGCTGTAGCGGTTAAACCGTGCAAGATAAGAGACTTGAATTTGTAGTCCAAATTTGTTGGCCGTGAACGATACCCGGGTCCCCGTCCCTCTGGCTGGGTAATGCTAAGAGGTATCAACATAACACAACATGGCCGCAGGCCCCCCATTGGGCCGCAGGCCCACAGTGGGCCGCAGGCCCACAGTGGGCCGCAGGCCCACAGCCCTCCGCATGAGCTAGGAGAAAGGTGCCCGGAGGGCACCCTTTCTGCTAGTATATATATATATATATATATATATATATATATATATATATATATATATATATATATATATATATATATATATATATATATATATATATATATATATATATATATGTATATATATGATATATATATATATATATATATATATATATATATATATATATATATATATATATATATATATATATATATATATATATATGTCGATACATGTTGATATTTCAGGGTGGCAAAGACACTCGTCATTCTTGGGGTTCTTTATGCGCGTGCAACGTTTCGCCAATGGCACTTGGCATCAGGCTAAAATAGTTTATAAATTAATATACTAAAAACTGCTAAAAAGCGAACATGTAAAAAAAAAATTTTAAACAATAAAATAATCCTATATTATCTAAAAAATTAAAACACAATTTATACTTAACAAACCTTGGTGTGTATGCTGTCTAGGTTGGCAGAGGACTGAATGAACAATAATTTTACAAAAAGCATTTCGGTTCGTATATATATAAATATATCGTATATATAATATATATAAATATATATATATTACATATATATATTTATATATTTTATATATATTATATATATATATATATATATTATAATATATATATATATATATATATATATATATATATATATATATATATACATATGTCAGAGGTAGGCCCCAGCCCTTCTTCCTGATTTGCTTTGTGAGTATGTTTTTTGTTTACATTTTTGGCTGTAATTCATATAAACATTATCTGTGTGATGTAGTATTATCATTGAAATATTTTAGATGTTACGGTAAATTTGTTTAAGTAATCGTCCAGACCATTTCATCATTCCTGATTTCATGTAGTTAGAGTATAGCCATTATCGAGTGTATCAACAATATGTTGTCACTTTTTGCATCCAGTCAGCCGTTTTCTAATAATCCGCAATCAAAATCTGTAAATTCGCCGAGCTTCCAAAATGCTGCTGGCAACTGGCAGACGACGCACCATGGCTCGGTGATGTCATCCCAGGCGATTCCTTCCTCCCACGCCATCCCAAAAGCACGTAAAACTAGGCAATAAACATAGTACCTGAAGTATTTTGGGTGTTTCTGATAGATTTTTTTGGTGGGGGAAGGGATAGTTGTTGGTGGTGGGGGAAGGAGACGGGTGTTGGAAGTGGGGATGTGGGTAGGAACGGGGGTGGGTGTTGGGGATGAAGTAGGGTGAATAATGGCAGATTCTTGAAGGACTCCAGCATCCCCCTTTCTCTCTCTCTCTCTCGGTGAAACACCTCATATGACATCATCACTAAAATTCGCGGGCCGGTTGGAACCATAAAAGGTTTTTTCCCGCATTTTGTGTGTGTATTCTTAGGTGAAAGAGAAAGCCCAGGCTCTGTGGCACAAACAGAACCGAAAGTCAACCGCCGCAATAAATATCAAGAGAGAGGTGGGCAGGAAGCTGAAGACCCCAAACGTCACTAGCTGGAACTCCCTCTATGACTCCATCCATGGAGGACCTCTGTGAGGTACTAGATACCAAGCTGAGCCAAATCAACGTGATATGCATGCAGAATGGCATAGCCAGGGTCAACAAGGTTGATAAGGATATTATCAATGAGTACTTAACTGCGATGAAGCCAGTGGTCCAGTGACCAGCTTCGATAAACTCCAAATGGAGAAAGAGGCCTACATGAGAGTCCTGCTTCCTACCCTATCTGTACTCTGGGACAGCCTTTGAGCATTGAAGGCTAAGCCATTCAAATATCCCCGGCCTTTGTTGGTGTACCTCCTTGAGAACCTTCATAAAGATAAGAGACCCAAGGGTTACAAGGCCAGGTTCCTCTCCCTCTTTGATCAAATGGACTTTTTGATGACCCCAGCATCCATCCTCTCTTCAAGCTGCCTGTGGTCCGCCTTCTTAACCCTGAGAAGGTGGATGCTGTTAAATCAAGACTGCTGTTCGAGGTCACAGAGCAGGCTGTCTTGGATACCTCAGAAGGCAGCAGCCCAGATAAAGACGAAGAGGATGATTTTTTAAAGGTGAGACTTATAGATCTTATCGAGATCTACTGCATCTTCAGTTCAGATGTGACAGTTCATTACTCCAAGGCATTATATCAGCAATCTTGAGCGTCATGCTGATAAATTATTGTAATATTTATGATTCAAGTGCAATAATATATATTTTTTTAAATCTAAGCACTTTTTATTTCAATGTAACAGTATAATTATTTTTCTGACTCCGATTATTTAAATTTTTTACTTAATATATATATTTCAAATTTATCTATTATTTCCAGGCTTTGAGGAGCCCAGATCCTCTGGAGACCAGAGGTCCTGGCTCAAATGTTAGGTCTTGTAGATATTTTTAAGGGCTGTGATGGTTGAGCCCAGGACCAGGCATATATATATATATATTATATATATATATATATATATATATATATATATATATATATATACGTATATATATATATATATTACTATATATATATACTAGCCGAAAAGCCGCCCTCCGGGCGGACTTTTTGGCTAGCTCCTGCGGAGGGCTATTGGTGGGCCGAAGGCCCACCAAACACAGACTCTCCAGATAGCCCCTTCTAACTTTCCTGAAATCATGGATGTAGAAATGTATGTATTAACGCCAACCCATTCACATCACCCCCAACCCATTCACTAACCCATTACCCATCACCCCCCACCCATTCACTCACCCATTACCCATCACCCCCCACCCATTCACTCACCCATTACCCATCACCACACACCCATTCACTCACCCATTACCCATCACCCCCCACCTATTCCCCCACCCATCACCAATCACCCCGAACCCATCACAACCCACCCATTCACTCACCCATCACCCCACACCCATTACTCATCACCCCACTCATTCACTCACCCATTACCCATCACCCTACATCAAGGTTTCCTCAATTCTCGCAACCCACTTTTTTTTCACAATTCTCGCTAATAGGCTACTAAATATAATAAATAAAAAATAGTGATCGGATCATCCCCAAAGTGGCCTTAAAATCCCCTGGTCAACCTGATTCCAAAACTGTGCCATATGATGGGATTGCGCCACTGGGGGTGGAACCTATCGCGGACACACAGACAGACACACACACACACATTCGATGATATTATTATAGATATATATTTTATATATATCTAATATCTATATATATATAAACATATTTATATATATATATATATATATATATATATATATATATATATATATTATATATATATATATATATACACTAATATATACTATATATATTATATATATATAAAATATATATATATATATATAATAACATATATATATATATATATTATATATATATTTATATTATATATATATATATATATATATATATATATATATATATATATATATATATAATATATATATATTATATATATATATATATATATATATATATTAGGGTGGTCCTTATTTTTCAACTTTCGAAATGTTATGCTCTCACCCCCTAAAGTGAGTCCACTAGTCCTATAAGCGCATGTGCTGAAGTTTCAAGCTATACCAAGAATATTTAGGGGTAGTCCAGGGTGATCGTACTTTCGTACTTTTACGTACTTTTTAGGCGTCCAGTCCAGTTTTCGTAATAATACTTTTTGGACTAGACAATGAGTAGACACTAGACAGTAGACATCATAAGCATTTGTAGGCCTCGTTGTAGCATGCCTATGCAATGTATGCAACTATGCATGCCGTCTCCATCCTGTCATTAATTGTTTTTCTTTTCTCCCCTGTATTATATAAAAATTAGAATAGTTATCAAAGGAAAGTTTCTTAAAATTTGTTTCAGAGTAAATTAATCATCGACCTGCCTCCATCCTCTCCATATTGCCGTCTCCATCCTGTATTTGTTCGCAGCTCATTCAAAGGTAGGAGCAACGAGTTAGGAGATTGATTATTATATATGACTTATATGTACTACTAGCCGCAAAGTCGCCCTCCGGGCGGCCTTTTTGGCTAGCTCCTGCGGAGGGCTATTGGTGGGCCTTCGGCCCACCAAACACAGACTCTCCAGATAGCCCCTTCTAACTTTCCCGAAATTATGGATGTAGAAATGTATATATTAACGCCAACCCATTCACATCATAGCCCCTTCTAACTTTCCTGAAAGCAGAGCCGCCCTCCGGGCGGACTTTTTGGCTAGCTCCTGCGGAGGGGTATTGGTGGGCCCTCGGCCCACCACCTGTGTTTGGTGGGCCTTCGGCCCACCAAACACAGACTCTCCAGATAGACCCATTACCCACCACCTCGGCCCACC
>JACEEZ010004835.1:27500-30000 GCA_016584305.1 Chionoecetes opilio | reverse complement strand
CCCGCTCGTCAACCCATGTCTGCTGTTGTGTGCTATGCCCGCCCATGCGGTCCCACCCGCACCCACACGCCTATGTCTGCTGTCGCGTGTGGTCTCTCCACGCCCGTGCCGCACGCACGTGCTCCTCTTCCGCGCCCGTGAGATGCACCACGAGGCGCCCACGTGAGTCTGTTCCTGCTTCTTCCCTGCTAACGTGAATCGTTCATTGAGTGTTATATTATTTCCACGTCACTTGAAAACTGTGATTGTTCATATTTTGCGTGTGTAAATATTTTTCATGTCACTCTGAAAACGTTACCCAACCTCGTGTGCTTTGTGTTATTTCTGTGATTTTACCGTACCCTATATATTTTGACCTTATATGACTCATTTCTGTGGTTACAATTTTCATCTCAGCACAGTGTTGTTATATTTTTGGGCTATTTCTAACTCGTGTGATTTTTTTTGTGTGATTTTCTATATCTTCATGTTCATTTCCGCATTCATGACCTGCGAGTCACTCCTTTGCTAACCCTCGTGGCTGAGGGTAGGATTTCTTGGTTTGCCTCGGCGCGACCTCGCTTGATGGTGTACCACGTGTTCACCCCCCACCTCCCTGAAAATATTGGACAATGGTGTGACCCTTCCCGGCGCCTCAGGCTACGCGGCCTGCCGCCACTGCCGCTCCCTAATGCCCCCCCCCCCCCCCCTGGCCGAGTCACGGTCGGGCTTGGGTCAGGTCTTGGCGCCTCCAGTGGCTTGTCTCCTCGCCCCCGCCCCCGGCGACGCCTCACCCCCTCTCTGCCTCTCTCCAGCTGCCCGCCGATCTCCCCGGCGCGCGCCTGCTCGCCCGCCCATCATCCCTCCCCGCTCCCACGCCACCCATCTCTGCGCGCTCACTCGCCCGCGAGCCCACACGCCCTCCTGCGGCTTGTTGCCTCACGCCCGCGGCCCAGCTTGCCGCCTGTCATCGGCGATGCCTCCATTGGCATCGTGTCCGCCTCATCCCGCCCACGCACCCACATTGGCTGGGTCTCTCTGAGCGCCCTGCCGCCCACGCCCACGTCCACGCCCATCGGCGATGCCTCCAGTGGCATCATGTCCGCCTCATCCCTCCTGCGGCCTACCGCATGGCGCCGCCCATTCCTCAACTCATCTCTCCTTCGTTGGCTTGACTGCGCTTTCAGCTGGTGTCGAGATTAGATAACTGCAGAATGTCTATCTCCTCGCTTTGTTGTTTGCCTGTATGAGTTTTCAGCGTGTCTTATGACAGGAGTAAGATGACTTTCCTCATTTTATATGTGTCTGTGTTGGCACATGGTGTGTAAGTACGTTTCATTTTTGGTCATAATTTTATGCTTTGGTGTACTGCTTTGAAGACTTTTAGATCTGGAATCTTAAGTCATAATTTCCACTTTTGATATTGTATACTGTTCTCACGACCACTTCTCTCCTTCGTTGACTAAACTTGGTGTTTCGGCTGGTGTGGAGCATAGGTAACTGTTTTTTGGCTATCTCTCACATCACCGATCTCTTGTGTTAAGTTTTCAGCGCGTCCTTTGACAAAGGAGTTAGATGTCCTCATTTTTGTAATATGTCTACGGTTTCTCAAGACCAATGATGTAATTTTTGCGTCCTTTTGTGATTTTTGGTTCCCTTGCTTATCTTTAGCATATTTCTTGGATGCCAGAAAGGTGTTTGACAGAGTGAATTACTGGAAGCTCTTTCATAAACTTCTCGTCAGGGGTACACCTGGGTACATTGTTAATTTATTAATGTACTGTTACTACACTACCCAGGAATTTACTGTTAAGTGGGGTACTTCCTTCTCGCTGTCCTTTAGTACTGCCAATGGTATTCGGCAGGGGGGGATTTTATCCCCCTACCTGTACAATGTGTACACGGATGATCTCAGTGCCAACCTTCGTGATACAGGTATCGGCTGCCACATACATGATGGGTGCATCAACTCACTGAGCTATGCTGATGATATGGTACTGCTCGCACTCACTGCTGATGCTTTGCAGGACCTTATCAATGTGTGTCAGGTGTATGCTGCCAAGCATGGCATTGTCTACAACACCACTAAGACAGTGCATGGTAGTATCACCGGCACGCGCTCAGGTGAATTACCTGAAAACAGCATGGCTCGGTGGGTCTGCCCTCACTTTTGTGGATAGATATGCATACTTAGGCTATGTTATATCCCACGACATGACTGATGATGATGATATCATCAAGCAGACCACCAAGCTTCTTGTTGTGGGAAATAATCTACAGAGGAAATTCTCCTACTGTAGTAGAGAGGTGAAGATGGAGTTATTCAGGAGTCACTGCTACTCTATATACTGCAACTCGCTGTGGCCGCGGTACAAGGTGGCCAATATGAACCGCCTTAAGGTCTGTCACAATGACATCCTTAAGAGGCTTCTGGGGCTGCCCAGGTGGTGCAGCCCGTCCCTGGCTTTCGCTAGGAACGGGGTGAACAATCTGGATGTGATCCGTCGACACTCCGTGTTCA
>JACEEZ010004835.1:7500-22500 GCA_016584305.1 Chionoecetes opilio | reverse complement strand
CAATAATTACCGTAATTCATATTGCTATGCAGGATTAGCAAAAAATCCGTTCTTATGTCAGGTTGATGATGTGTCAGAAGACGCACAAGAAGAGTTCATTGAGCTTATCCACGATTCAACAGCTAAGAATGTGTTCCAATCAAACTCCTTGTCTAGCTTCAGGGCCGACATAAACAAAAAGATAAGTATTGTTAAGCTTACTTAGCAGACGAAAATTTGCTGATCTTACACTTAAATATTTAAGAAATGCTTAAGTAATTTAACCAAAAATGCTTATCCGATTTAAGTATGCTTAACAGGCATCAAAGTTAAGTGTCCTTCATGGGCATGCTCAAGTCTTTTCTCCAGCACTCAAGTCTTCACTAGGCCAAGATGGACGCACAAAAACAAGGAATAATCCCTCCCGAGGTCAAAAATGTACAGCCTAGAAACACGTTATGGATATGTATGATGATGCTGACCTTATTAAAAGGTACAGGCTGGATCGCGAAGGAATAATATGCAGTTTCGGGAAAATATGCAGTTCCGGGAAAATATGCAGTTCCGGGAAAATATGCAGTTTCGGGAAAATATGCAGTTTCGGGAAAATATGCAGTTTCGGGAAAATATGCAGTTTCGGGAAAATATGCAGTTCCGGGAAAATATGCACTTCCGGGAAAATATGCACTTCCGGGAAAATATGCAGTTGCGGGAAAATATACAGTTGCGGGAAAATATGCAGTTTCGGGAAAAAGTGTAGTTTATGACTTGCAAGATTTTAAAGAGAAGTTTGAGTTTTTTAGCTTAATATGTGATGCTTTCCCTAATGGAGATAGTTTTTTTTACTGTACAAGCCTAAAAAAAGTGAGTGTTTTGCAATTCGAAGAAGTGATGACAAATTTCTACTAATAAACTTTTTAGACGTTTTGACGGGAAAAAACACTCCATTTGCAAAAACATCAAATATTAACCTAATCAAACCATCAAACTAACCTGATATAACTTTCTAACTAACCTAACCTAACTCGGTAATAATGGAGGAGAGTTTCACGTTCGTTTTCAGAGACACCAACTATTTTTTCTTGGCCTACAATAGGTGCTTGTTCTAATGGTGCTAGTTTTATTTTGCGCAAGTTAAAAAAAAAAAAAAGGGGAAAAAAAGGGGAAAAAAAATGAAACCTAACCTAACCTTGTTTTAATGAAACCTAACCTAACCTAACCTAACAGATTTTAAAGAAACCTATCCTAACCTTAACCACAAAATATACTTTTTTATTATTTTTATTTTTTTTGGTTTGCGCAAAATAAAACTAGCACCATTAGAACAGGGACCTATTGTAGGCCAAGAAAAAATAGTTGGTGTCTCTGAAAACGAACGTGAAACTCTCCTCTATTATAACCCCTAACTCTCTAAACTATCCTAACCAAACCTAATCTAAATATTAGCCTTTTTAATTTCCGACAGCGGTAATACAGGTTAGAAATATTCCTTATGGTGAGAACGAAATGTTTAGATTTAAAACCACCAATCATATATTGTTTTAAACTGCACATATACCGTCACAAGTCATTTGTTTTCAAGTCAAATATTACCCATTTGGTACATTTTCGTTATTGGACACCACTGATTTCTAGGTAGAGTCTTTGCTTACCTGAATTTTTTTTGTGTGTATTGATTTAATCGGGTAAAATTCTAGTCCTATCCCACCCTTATTTGTGTTTTTTTTCTTCTCTCCAGACCTTCACATATCCCTTCACATACCTCTAAAACGTAATTATGAAGTGGGGGAGAGATACCCCCAACCAGCCCAAACAACTCCCCCTTGGAACTAAAAAAAAAAAGTTAATCGCTATAACCTAACCTAACTCTTAGCGAGCACCCCCCCTAAAAAGAAAATACTAACCTAACCTCAATAAAACTTAACCTAACCCTGGTAAAATTTTCAAGTCCTTTCCCGCCCTTAGATCTCGCATGGAGATTATTGACAAGGGTAGGTTAGGTTCAGTGGCGTACCGAGGGGTGGGGCCATGCGGCCATGCCCCCCACCCTTTGCAAAAAATAAATAATACTAAAATATATTTATT
Source organism: Chionoecetes opilio (assembly GCA_016584305.1). Taxonomy (NCBI): domain Eukaryota; kingdom Metazoa; phylum Arthropoda; class Malacostraca; order Decapoda; family Majidae; genus Chionoecetes; species Chionoecetes opilio. The sequence continues at coordinate 20,436 of JACEEZ010004835.1, read as the reverse complement.
ATTATATATATCACAGACTACTATATCTACAGTGGTCTATGATATATATATATATATATATATATATATATATATATATATATATATATATATATATATATTGGTCCCCCCCTTTTCAATTTTCTGGGTACGCCACTGGTTAAGTTATAGTGAGGTTAGGTTAGTACTATTTTGGTAATTGATACTTCCAACCAGGAATTGAGTATGAGGTTAGAAGAGCTCTTTTCCCATGTATTTTTATGCATTAAGAATGATAGTCACATTAAAAATCGTCGGATGTATACAATTACAACTCGTCCATGTATTGTATTAAGCAGCAGTTTTACCATTGTAAAGATTTAACGAGAGATTTTTACAAGAATAAGTAGGTAATTCCCGTACACGATCAATTATATATTTTTAATGTATTTTCAGCCTTATATCATCCCATAAGAGTTTTTACCGGATATATTTTACGTCATCCACATATTCTGCTACCCCGATAAAAACTCCTTTCCACTTCCCCGCCCGCATTCCCGACGGGTCCCTAGGATTGTTAGGGAGGAGGTGGATAAATGCAAAATGAGGCATTTCGGACGATTTTTAATGTTACCATCATTCTTAACACATCAAAATGTATAGAAAACGAGCACGCTCCATCTCGTTACTCTTATTTTAACTAACCTAACCGTTTCTGGCTGAAATAACATTCAGCTATGTAAGTACATTTTTTAGCTTTTTAGTGCTCAATATCGAAATTATACCCACCATTTAGTGTGTCCAGAAATGCATTTATCTAAAGCAGCTACATGTCCAATTTATTTGCCCATTTGTATTCCTGTATACATTCCTGCCTTATGCCTTGATACAGATACCCAAAGGGACAACTGTATCTACAAATCACCGTGTATTATTGGTATACTATTGAAATCCATCAGTATTTTCGCATAGAAATGTTTGGTGGTAATCATATATATCCCTTGTTTAGAGGCAACTATGATAGCCACCCCAGTGGGCCAGTAGGGTAAGCTAAGCATTTGATGAATGCCGTTGACAGGATATGAAATGACCCCACTAAAGGGGTCCTTTAAAAACTTTTCAGTCCTGCGTACACGGGATCAAGGATATTAGAAAGATATATAATATCCTTGCACGGGATGGACTGCCAAGTATAAACAAATGTGGCGCCACCCTGCAGTTGCCGCTCCGAAACAAAAATCATAATTTGCCCTCTGAATATCACATTTTGGTCCATATCTTTCATCACAAAGTTCATATTACCTTCCATTTACGTTGTTAACATATGAACTTCAACCATATATACGGTAACACTGACAATTATTATAATTTAAAAGTTCCTCTCTTTTGCACTATCCTGTTTTCATACTTTGATGATTTACTTAAGTTTTCCTTTAAATTCTTTACTTAGCGAGCGCTGAGCATAACCTGGAAGGTACACTTAACCAGTTTGCTCAGTAAAGTACTCCAGCACAGGAACTAAGTGTATATAAGTCCTCCTTATACTTAAGTATTTTTTTATTATGTCGGCCCTGGACTCTCCGCCTACGTCACTATCTGACCTGAGTTGCCTCCCGCGCGGGCCGATTTTTTTTTTCATATACGAAGTGGGTTTGCTTGGTATTTGTTACTTTGGGGTGGGCGAGGCGACGCGCCCCCCGGCGTATTCTCTCTCTCTCTCTCTCTCTCTCTCTCTCTCTCTCTCTCTCTCTCTCTCTCTCTCTCTCTCTCTCTCTCTCTCTCTCTCTCTTTTTTTTTGTCGCTCCTTTGTTATAATCTGTTCACTTGTTACCAAGTATAAATAAATATAATCGTGATGGTGTTGTACACGCAGGTATCACCGTGTTTGTGACTCTCTCTCTCTCTCTCTCTCTCTCTCTCTCTCTCTCTCTCTCTCTCTCTCTCTCTCTCTCTCTCTCTCTCTCTCTCTCTCTCTCTCTCTCTCTCAAGGGAGATGGACGGAGAGAGAGAAAAAAAAAGAGGGAGAGAGAGAGAGAGAGAGTCATATACACTGTTACGTGTACAAATCTATCCTGATTGTCTTTCTGAGCTTGACACTAATAAGGGTAACTTCTATTGATAACGAGTGAACAGCTAATTTATAACAAAAGTTAGAGCAACAGGAGAGAGAGAGAGAGAGAGAGAGAGAGAGAGAGAGAGAGAGAGATTCATAAACACGGTGTTACGTGTGCAAAGCCATTTAGATTGTCTTTCAGAGCATTATACTTTTTATGAGTAACTTCTGCTATTATTAATAACAAATGACTAACTGTATTTTTTACAGGTAGCCTACTGCGCTGCTTCCACATAATATATAATTATGACCCAGACGCTAAGTATTATACCTGGTATTTACGTATTTTGACATGAATAGCACCTGGGTCTGTTATTTTGTTTTTTTGTCCAGATGACTAACATAATCAACACGCCTATTGTTGATAGTTAATGCCATCTTGTGGTTTTTTTTTATGTGTATTATTGTTTTTTATACTCATTAAATTAGGGGGAGGAGGTAGTAGGGTGGTTAGCGTCACAGAGTGGCGTTCTCAAAGACCCGAGTTCGATCCCGAGTGAGACCCATAAATCCATTTAAAATATTTTTGCACCGTCGAGTGACCTAAGAACACCCACATGCCGCCCATAACTCTTCCTTCGATTGCGAGTGCATCGGAGGACACAGGGGGGCGGCATGAGCCTCTAATCACAGGCGTCACTATAAAAATCCTGCCTGCGCCACCACGGACGAGGGCCAACCATCACAGCCCTCAAGTGAGCCTCCAGGGTCCATACTTATAAAGATTTAGGATTCGTCTTAGACTCGCTCGAGTCTTAAATATGGCGGCCGGTGTCCTAAATCATTTCGAGCGCATCCTAAATCGCTAAGACTCGTCCTAATTTCGAGGTTTGGCTAGGACAGGGTGTGAGGTGTCCTAGCGAGCAGGGCGGCAGCTAAGACTTGTCCTAAGGACGTAAACATGGAGTGCTCCACCCACTCCTGAGAACTTTTCGTGATAGGATAGATGTACTGGACGAACTTGTTGATACATAACTAATCAAGCGATAACGCTTGGACCGAGAAGGGATTATATATGTGACAGACTAGTGGGAGATGTAATATAAAGCAACACTGAAAAAAATACGGCGATCAGTGCATGACAAGTACACGAGTGTGTTATTATTCACTCTTTGAGGTAGTCATGTTCCTCCTGCCTTGATATCATGTATCGTGATACAGATTGAAGTGCATCCCCACCAAACTGTTGATGAAGAATGGTATCATGTTGAGAATAAGAGCGATTTAGAGTAGGCTCACTATAAATAAAAATTTAAAAAATTGAATAAGTCGTGATTTATTAAGCCATGGAACAATATCCATATAACTCTATTTCTCTTCCCACTGCCGTAGTCTTGATAATTTTCTTATTTGTTTTTGATATCATCTTTAATATACCAAACCCCACCTCAAACCCTATTTAAACCCAGTTTTTGGTTGAAAGAACTAGATTCTAGGTAGTATATGTATCAGCATTATTATTCAATTGCCCCATGGGAAAATTGGGTTAAAAGACTCAGAATAAAGAAATCTACACTATGAAACAGGTTAGAATTGTCAGGCTCGAGGATGACCTAAACCAAACGGTAAATATTCCGCAGGAGTTGGCGGTGCCAACCACCCGGACAATCGTTGCACCATCAAATTGGGTTTTTTTTAACCTAAATAACTCAACATAACCTAACCCAAAATCTACCCTAAGCTTAACATAACCTAAAACTAAACCCTAACATAACCTAAATCAACCAAAACCTAAACTAAAGTAACCTAACTAAAGCAATTTGGTAATAATGGACAATGACTTCGCGGTCGTTTTCAGAGACACGCCTATTTTTTCCTGGTCTTCAATAGGTGCATTTCTAATGGAGATAGTTTTATTTTGCGCAAATCCAAAGTTAAAAAAAAAAAAAATCATCACCGAATTTTATGGTACCGTTTCCCTTAAAACACTGTATCTCCATCAGAAAAAGCACTTAAAACTTGGCCGGGAGAAATTAGTCAGGGTTTATACCTTTTAACCTAACCTTTTAGGTTTTAATGAAACCAAAAATAACCTGGAAAATTTTTAAAAAACAAGGGTGGGCATTTTTGAAGGGGCTCTAAACTACACCCTCTTAGCGTCCTAAGACCGACTTAGTTATACCGGGCCAAGAAGATTACTAAGAAAAACATTTTCGGGCGTCATCTTTGCTCGTGTAAGGGGACAGAAGGCCAACCCTCTAGTGTACCTAACCAATCAGCGCGCGCGATACAAGTCTGTATTTGCGGGAAATACGTATACCACGCCGAGTCTCTCTCTCTCTCTCTCTCTCTCTCTCCCCTCTCTCTCTCTCTCTCTCTCTCTTCTCTTCTCTCTCTCTCTCTCTCTCCTCTCTCCCTCTTCCTTCTCTTTTCTCTCTTTTCCCCTTTTCTTCTCTCTCTTTCCCTTTCCTTCTCTCTCTCTCTTTTCCCCTTTTCTCTCTCTTTCCCTTTTCTCTCTCTCTCTCTCTTCCTTCTTCTCTCTCTCTCTCTCTCTCTCTCTCTCTCTCTCTTCTCTCTCTCTCTCTCTCTCTCCCCTCTCTCTCTCTCTCTCTCTCTCCTTTTTTTCTTCTATTATTTCTTCTCCCTCCCTTCCTTCTCCTTGAGTTGCCAGATATGTATTTCTGCTAGTCACAGTGCAGTGTACACGCCCAGGGAGTCTCTCTCCTCTCTCTCTCTCTCTCTCTCTCTCTTCTCTCTCTCTCTCTCTCTCTCTTCTCTCTTTTTTTTCTTCTATTATTTCTTCTCCCTCCTCTTCCTTCCCCTTTTCATCCTCCACACACATATCATAGCCAGTATGTGATATTATCGTGAATAACGACACTTTTTTTCTGGTGTGTTTTTATATGTTAGAATTAATCTGCTAACCGTTTTTTGTCGCAAATCATATCTATCCCGCCCAGCCCACCCATATATATTTCTAGGTATATTAATATTAGCCCACAACCTAATATATATACATATGCGTATTATACAGCCTAATATACTATAATTACAGTCTAAAATATATAATATATAACAAAAATAACAATTGTTGTTATGGTGACGGAGAAAATGTCGGGCTAAGACGACCCCAAACCCTGCCTTAGTTTTTACACTCGCTGCACTGTCTAGGCGGAGCGAAGCCCTTTGCTTCGAAAATGTACACCTAGCGCTAAGATGTCTAGTCCCCTAAGATGGTCTTAGTAGTGTTCCAAAAATGCCGCCCAGGGGATCTCCAACGCTATAAGCTGACACAAATGGTTGGCTCTAGTATTCTATAGTTTACTGTCACTTAGACATCTGTTTATATTTAAGAAGTGCCGATTCAATTACTTTGTTCTACATGGCCGATATTAAATTTCACACGATCCATAATGTTATATTATTTAGTTTGGTTGTGGGTCCCGGAGATGCCAGTAATGAAGAAGCTCGTAGCCGAAAAACGCGTGTGGACGAACGCGCAAATTTTTGCCACACTATGGGATATCTGTGGTAGCAAAATACCAAAAGATGCCGGACCAAAAGTGTCTGTGACACTGCCTTTAGGTTAGGTTAGGGCCAGGTTAGGTATAGGGTAGTGCACAGCACAAGGGGTCACGAAGAGGGGTGCAGGTTAGGTCTGTGAGTTTGTCATCTTTAGAATAAAGGCTCAATCTCCTATAATCCTTCTTATGGCTCAACAAGCTAGTGGGACATGGTGGAAACCTGGGTTTTTGGTGTGGGGACACACACATAAGGGAATATGGCCCCCAAAAAAAAAATTCTAAACTAGGCGAAATTTCCTAGTTCATGGAACTTATCGGGGAAAATATTTCCCTATCTTGTGTGCTCCCCCACATAATAAGGAGCCCACTCATAAGGGAACATGGCTCCCCCACAAAAATCCCTAAACTTAGGGAAATTTCCCTAGTAATAGACTTAATCGGGGTAAATATTCCCCGATAAAGTTCATGAACTAGGGAATATCCCTAGTTTAGGGATTTTGGTGGGGGGCAATATTCCCTTATGTGTGTGCTCCCCGACCCAAAACCCCGGTTTCCCACCATGCTCAAGCTTGTTGGCTATAAGAAGAAGAAGTAGAGGGTGGAGACTTTGTTCTTAAGAATATACCCCTTAAACTTAACCACAAAGTATATATCAACCTAACAATTCATTATAGGTTTCAGTAAAACGATAAGGGAAAAAACTCTGACAAATCTTTCCCTCCAAGGTTAGTGATATGTTTCTGATGGAGATAGTGTTTATTAATGAAACAATGCGCTAGGGGTACCCTAATATCGGTGATGATTTTTTTTTTTTTCTAAACTGGGCTTGCGCAAAATAATATAAAAACTATCTCCGGTAATGTAATGGACGAGAGTTTCCGCGGTCGTTTACAGAGACACCGACTATTTTTTCTTGGCCAATAGCAATGGCAATAGGTGCTTTGCTCTAATGGAGATAGTTTTATTTTGCGCTAAAAAAAAAAAAAAAAAAAAAAAAATTATGAAAAAAAATTAAAATTAACCAACCTTATAGGTTTTAATGAAAACCCCCCCTAACTGTAAGGGTTTTAAGAAACCTAACCCAACCCTATAGGTTTTTAAAGAAACCCCAAACCAACCTTAAACCACAAATTAAAATTTTTTTAAAACTTTTTTTTAGGTTTGCGCAAAATAAAATTTATTAGAACAAGCACCTATTGAGGCCAAGAAAAAATAGTCGGGGGCTCTGAAAACTACCCGGGGAAACCCCTCGTCCATTATAACCCTACTCCTTAGAAAAAGACCTATGTAGGCCAGGAAAAAAATAGTCGGGTCTTTGAAAAAACCTCGAAGGGCCTCGTCCCTTTAACCGGTAGGCTTTTAGATCTCTCGTTGGGAAAGGGGGCCGCGGGCGATCATTGGTTGGCGAGGGGCCCGCAGGGGCATTGCCTTGCTCTCGCCCCATCATTCGGCTGGAAAATTCCCTCGCGGACATAGGACATTTTTCCTTGCCCCCGGATGAAAGTCTTGTCCTGAAAAAATTATTTTTTTTTCGTCGATAGAGCGAATTAATGTCAAGTTTGGTCTTTTGAAAAGGAACGTTGCATACTGGTACAATTATTTATAGAGAATTTATTTGTTGTATCTTCTCAAATTTTTCATAGAAATTTTAAACTAGTGTTTTTTGATATTTTTTATACCCTTTTTGAGACTCTTAGTAGTGATATTTCATGAAAAACCAAATTTGGGCTCTTTTCTAAAGAGCGCTCAGCGCTTCGTCCTAAGCCGCCCTCTTAGGACGGGCTTTAGGGGCTTTCCGAACCTTAGGGCGCAGGGTTTGGACAATCTTGGACGAATCCCCAAATTTTTAAGAGGGCCCAGGGTAGCATGAGCCTGACTGAGGGACTCGTGAGGCTGCGGCATGTTGGCGGAATCGGGGCCCGGGTGGATTCGTCAGCACGTTTCATGGCGGTGTTTAAACCCTCGATTTTCAACAGCGATAAACCGCGCGTTTATGAGGCATGTGTGGAGGGCCTTAAAACACCAACATGCCCCGCCTATCAAACTTAAAACCTTCGATTGCGAGTGCATCGGGGGAAAAACAGAGGGGGTGGCAGAGCCTCTAACAAGGCTCACATAAGAAAAACCTGCCGCGCTACCACGGGCGAGGACCAACCATCAGAGCCCTCAAATGAACCCCAGAGCCTACCATCCGACCCGGGTCACCACTGCCTCGGCGCTTAGGCACAAAAAAGTAAATTTAAAAAAAAAAAAAAAAAAAAAAAAAAAAATTTTGAACAGCGTAGTGTACCTGAAAGTTTTGTCGTTAGATGCGGATAAAAAAAAGTCATGCATTGTGATACACACTATAAATATTTTATTATATATATATTATATTATATATATATATAATTATTATATATATTAATTATTTATATATAAATATTTTTTTATATATTTTATATTATAATATAAAATATAATATATAATTATATATATATAATATATTATATTAATCAACGAAAAGGGTCTAATTTTCCCCTGTTTTTATTTTTTGCCTCTATAGTGTGCAAGATCAAAAACCCCCTTACCCCCCCTGAAGGTTTATACCACAATAGTCTTTATCTAATTATATAAAATACGTNTTCCCCAAGATGAACCCCAAAATTTTTTCGTTGGGAAAAAAGTCCCTTCATTCCAATTATCATAGAGAAATTTTATTTAATTTTTTCTAGTGTTTTTCGATATTTTATACCTTTCTGATGACTCTTAGTAGTGATATTTCATGAAATCCAAATTGGACTTTTGCTAAATGTAGCGCTCAGCGCTTCGTCCTAAGCCGCCGTCTTAGGACTTTGTCTTAGACTTTCCTCGAACCTTAGGACGCAGGGTTTAGGACGAATCTTAGGACGAATCCTAAATTTTATAAGTATGGGCCCAGGTGTAGCACTGAGCCTGACTGGGGGACTCGTGAGGCTGCGGCATGTTGCGGCAATCGGGCCGGGTTGGATTCGCTCAGCACGTTGCATGGCGGTGTTGAAACCCTCGATTTTCAACAGCGCCACTAACAGCACGCGCGTCATGAGGAAATAGTGTGGACGGGCCTTAAAACACCAACATGCCCTGCCTATCAACTCTACCTTCGATTGCGAGTGCATCGGAGGACAACAGGGGGGTGGCATGAGCCTCTAATCACAGGCGCCCAACTATAAGAATCCTGCCTGCGCTACCACGGGCGAGGACCAACCATCGAGCCCTCAAATGAACCTCCAGAGCCTACCATCCGACCCCTGGGTCACCAATGCCTACAGGCGCTATAGCCACAAATGAAAAATTTAAAAAAAAAAAAAAAAAAAAAAAAAAAATTTGAACAGCGTAGTGTACCTGAATGTTATGATCGTTAGTTTGCGGATAAAAATAAGTACATGCATTGTGATACACACTATATAATATTATATATATATATATATATATATATATAATATATAATATATATTTTAAATATATATATTATTATATTATATATATATATATATTATATATTTATATATATATTACTATTTTATATATATATAATTAATAGATTATATATATATAATATATATATATATATATAATCAACGAAAAGGGTCTAATTCCCCAATGCTTATTATATTGTTTGCCTCTATAGTGTGCAAGATCAAAGCCTCTTACCCCACCTGAAGGTTTATACACAATAGTCTTTATCATAATTATATATATATACGTAACTTTATTGATTCATTTTTACTAATGCAGAAAAATTCATATAAAATTTTTCAACATATTGGTCAAAATATGTTTGGGGAAAATATGTGTGTGTGCTATGGACTGATAGTATTTGTGTCGTTGACATATTGGGTTGATTTTGAGAGAGATATTAGGCAAGAAAAGTACTATTACTTACAAAGCTCCAAGTGGTAGTTGGGCGTAGTTGTAATTTATGCCCATCAGAAAATAAACAATGCCGCTTACAACTGTCAAAAATCACCCCCCAGAGTCAGCACCCCTCTGAAAGAAAAAAAGACAAAGGTAGAGTATTCGTCCTCGATATAGGGTACGATTTTCCCAAAAAATTTTTAAAAAATTAATAGATTAAATTTTCTCTCTCTCCTCTCCCTCCTCTCCCCCTCTCTCTCTCTCGCTCTCGCCTCTCCTCTCCCTCTTCTCTCTTCTCTCTCCTTCTCCTCTCTCCCCTCTCCCCTCTCTTCTCTCTATATATTTATATATATAATATTATATATTTTATATATATTATATAAAATAATCATATTATATTTTATTTTATTTTATTATATATATATATTTTAAAAATATATATATTTTATATATATATATATATATATAAAATATATATATAAATTCTTCTTTTTTTACGTTGTACTTATAGCGCTTGTAGGTAATTATTCTTTGAAGGCTAAGGGGGGTTGGGCCCCCAACAAAATTGGGAGGTCGTGTGTCGTCGCCCCCCCCGGGTTGGGCGCAGGCTAAATTGTTATAGAAACCACCGGGTGCTAATGTAAAGATCCGTTTTCTGTGATTTTTCTAATATACTAAAAGGATTGGGCCGGGTGGTGTGTGTCAGTGTGTAGTGTCTTTTTTGTGTAGCCAAAACTGAAAATTTCGTTTTTAAATGCGAGAGGCTAAAAAAAATCCCCCAAATAAACCCGAGGGGGTAACGGCTTGGTTCCCATTTTAAATTTGAATCTTTTTAAAGGGGGGGTTTTGGGTTTAAAAAAAATTTTTAAAGAGATAAATTACAGGAAAAAACACTCCCCGGGTAAACTTTCAGGGCCGTATTTCCCCAAATTTCCCGGAGACCATGTACTTCCTTTTGGGTGTGGTGTGTGTGTTGGAATCCAGGGAATGTGGTCTACCCCGAGGCACTTTGCCCCGGGGCCAACGGACAGCAAAAAACACGTTTGGGGTTTTTTAAATCAAAATTTTGTCTAATATATACTACTATTACAAAAATCAATTTCATGGGGCCCGAAGGGGCCCCCAAAACACTTGTTTAATCCTCAAACAGGGTCTGCTGCCCAAACTAGTATTTCCTCCACCGCACTTGTCGCGTCCCGGGAAAACAGGGATGCCAAAAATATATATATATAAAATATAGATAATAATAAATTATATTATATAGATATATAAAATAAAATTTTATATAGATAATATATAATTTATATATATTATATATCATATAATTTTATTTTTATATATATATGTATATAAAAATATATTATATTTTATATATATATATAGTTTTAGAATGTATAATTATTATATATAATATATTTTTAAAAGTATATTTAATATATTATTTTATATTTATAGTTAAAATATATACAAATATATTTAAAATTATTTAAAAAAAATATTATATATATATATTAGATAAAAGTAAATTTTATAGATATATAGTATATTTTATATTTGGGATATATATATTAAAGTATATATATTATATATATATATTTTATATATATATAATTTTATATAAAATATATATATATATATAATTTATGTTATTATGTTTGGGGTACGCCTGGCCCCTGAAAAGTGTTTAAAGATTATTCAAATTTTGGCAGGGTTTTTCTTATGAAAAATTTTGGGAAAAGGGTGGGTACCTTCAAATTTTTTGGTTTGAGCACTTCTTGCTAGAAAGGGTTTTTTATATTTTTTTAAAAACAAGTTTTACCCCCGCTAAAGAACGGCTTCATTTCCCCCATCATAAATTTTTGATCGTTTTTCAGGAGGGCTTCTCCTTGAAACCCAAGTGGGTCGAAGCCCGCCTAGACGGGCTCGGGATTAATTTGGCCGCCTTTGTTCGGTGGACGAGAGTTTGCTGAAGGAGGTCCCTACGTACCGGGTGATAAAGGGGGAATCCTTCCCAAAACTCAGCGGCATCCGGAGGGTGTTGAAAAGGGGGGTCCCCATGAGAACTTTTGCGGGATCTGACCCCATGGTGTCCCCCGTGGAAGAAATAAAACGCCCGTTGTACCCCATGGTTTATTGAGGGGTCCGTGGCCAGTGGGATAGATCTTTTTGAAAAAGGTTTATGAAATGGGAAGCAGAGCAACAAAAGCGTAAAGGTTTTCGTGGAGAAAAATAGGACAGGCTTTTTGACATAAGGGCCTCCCTCACACATCTTCTCTGCAAGGCCCGGGAACCCCCTGTTTTCCAACCCCCACTGTGCCACCGAGAGCACACGTGCAGTGTGACTCCCCCCGGGCCAACAAAGTCCCTACTTTGATTGGAGTGGCTGTACTACCAAGGGGTAAAAGTTGGGGGGAGGGGGTGCAATGAATGACAGGGGTAGACAAGAATGAGACGCTGCAAGTAAAAGCAGCAAAGAGAAAGAGTTGGAAGGGGAGGCAAGCTGAAGAAGCAGAAGCGAAAGATGAAAAGGTCAGACTCTTGGCGCGGGAGCAGATGTTCCAGGCCGGCGAAGATCCCAGGATTTGAGGATGGGACGGGGAGTCGTTCCCCCCTGCCAGGCAGGATGCCAGGGCATCGCCAGGGACCTTGCCCGGGGGAAGCACCGGGGTCCAAAAATGTTGATGGGTTACGATGGGGGGAAGGACAAGACCGGGGCATGGTCCCGACAGCTAGGGGAAATGCACCCAAGGTTGATCAGGAGGACATGTGTCGTGACAGAGGACCATCTGGAAGGTACCTTTGGCCCTTTGTACCGGGGGACCCGGGCCACCTGAAAAGCCTGCAGGCTTTTTAAAGGGGCCAGCTCTCTATGATCTGCTGGGCATAAGATCCCCCGATTCGCTGATCGTACTGCAAGGTGACCAACTAGGGCCAAACGGGGGGGAAGGGTGGTACTCACCCCCATTTGGGGAGAAGATGCTGGGACGCAAGCCTTTGGAGTATATCGGTTGCACACAAACGAGTTCCCCCTGGCCACTTATCCCCAGCATCGAGGGGGCCTACCCATCGACACTGGCTTCCACGGGTCCGTTGCAGTCTGCTGTCCGCGTGAATGAGATGCAGTACAAAGCAGATTCAGAGGGGTGCCAGGCGGGAAAATCTCACGGGATACCGGGTATATCCTGGGCAACATGTCCACGCCCGCAGGGGCCCCACCCGCTGGGCCGGCTGTGAAGGGGGGGCGTTTCCGTCCAGCTGCAGGAGAGCAATTTGGGAAGGTGTCCCCCTCCAGATGGGTCACCACAGCCCAGTCGCCGTGTACATGTGGGCCAAAAGCATGGTGACTGGGAAAGAACAAAACCCTGGAAAACCTAGTCAAGACTGCCTGCAGGTGTACTTCAAACTCTACTACGACATCAAAGGGTTTACCAAGTAGTGGGGCGGCCCCAAACCTCCCCACGCAGCTCGAGTGATGAGGTCGCAGCCCAAGAAGGCCAAACACTGTGACCCACGTGCGGACAGGAG
>JACEEZ010004835.1:0-2500 GCA_016584305.1 Chionoecetes opilio | reverse complement strand
ACCTTGGTAGCGCAGTCCATACTGACGGCGGGTCACGTCAAGAAGCCTTTCGGCGGATTGGCATAGCCCGACGTGGACATGGACTCGCTCAGCGGGAGTATTTGGCGTTTGTCCCGGGACCTGTGCAAAGGGGGACAAAGATCCGGATCTTCAAGTCGCTTGTGATCCCAGTCTACTCTATGGTTGTGAGACATGGACACTAAAAAGTTTACTTGAAGAGACGAATCAATGCCTTTGGTAATAAGTGTCTTCGCGAATCATGGGGTATCGCTGGGGTGATTACGTGTCAAATCAGCGATTGCACCGGAGACTGAATCGAGGCCTATTACCTGCATAGTCCGTCAGCGCCAACTTCGGCTATATGGGCATGTGGCAACGCACCCTGAAACCGATCCTTCCATCGGGTTTGTATCTGAAAGAGACAACCCGGCGTGGAGGGGCCAAGGGGGCGCCCAAAAGGCCGTGGCGGGGGCAAGTTGATGTTTCTTGTCGGGCTTGGTAGGGAAAGGGGAACCTGCAGGGAAACTCGGCGTGGTGACCCCCGGAGTTGCGTCGTGGGTGGGCGAGGCGCCCCCCCCCGGCGTATCCCCCCAATGATGATAAAATTATTTTTAAATATATTATATATATTATTATATTTATTTTATATTTTATATATATATATTTATTTTATTATATTATATATATATTTTTTAAATTATATATATATATATATTATATATATATATATATATAGTATATATATATATATTTTATATATTTATATTATATATATATATATATATATATATATTATAATTATTATATTTTTTATATATATATATAATAATATATATATATATTATATTATTATTATATATATATATAATATATATATATATATATATATATTTTTTATATATATATATATATATATATATATATATATATATAAAAGAGAGAGAGAGAGAGAGAAAAGGAGGAAAGGAGAGGGGGGGAGAGAGGAGAGAGAGAGAGGGGGAAAAAGAGAGAGAAAAAGAGAGGGAAGAGAGAGGAGTATATACGGGCAGGAGTTTATCTCTGAACAGATTCGTTAAAAGTGATTGATATTCAGCGTTTATTTATCTTTTTACAGATTTTTTTTCTTTGTTTAAAGAGGGTCTTATTCTCTTTTTTAATCACTTGTTGATTTCGCCGTAGCTTGTCATGTTTTCGTATCGCGATTTTGGTCTAAAAACCCTTCTTCAGCGGCATGTGGTGATGTTATCTCCCCCAGGAGGAATAACTCTGGGAATAAAAATTATCCACATGCTGCTGAAAAAGGTTTTTAGACCCGAAATCGCGATACGCAACATGACAACTACGGCGAAGTATACAAGTGATTACAAAAAAGAATAAGACACTCTTAAGACAGAGAAAATATCTGTAAAAAAATAATAAAAGCTGAAATACATCCTTTTAACGTTATTATATATATATATAATATATATATATTATAATATAAATAAAATAATATATTATATATATATTTTATATATATATATTATATTTTTTATATTTTTTTTATATTATATATATATATTTTTTATATATATATAAATTTTTTTTTAAAAGTTTCCCCCAGGGGGGGGGAAACCCTTCCCAAAACACCAAAAACATCACACACACACAACCACACAAAATACACCAAACCCCACACACACCCCACACACACAAAAAAAACAAAAAAGTAAGTTCATGAGTTACGGAGTTAATGAAATGCGGCAAAACGTTACCGCCGAGTTTCTTTTTGTAATCTAATATGATAAGTGCTTTTACCCCAAAACCCCCCTTTGGAATGATTTAATCGACTGGGGCCAACCGCTTACCACCTCGATTTATTTGGATTTTTTTTTGCCAACTCATTCAAAATTTTATTTTCGTTTCGGCTACCCAAAACAACAGACAGACAGACAGACCGACACACGGCTACTAGGGTACGCCGTAGGTCCAAAGAAAAATGAAATTTGACTATTTCGAATTTGGGAGGGTTTTTTTATGTAAAATGAATTTTTGGGCGTTTGTCCTTTTAACCTTTTTAGTTTGAGACTTTTTGTCTGCAAAAAGGGCTTTTATTTTTATTTCAAAACATAGCTTAGCCCCGCTAAAATAACGGTTCATTTGCCCCCTATCACAAACTTGTCGTCTTTTTCAGGAGGGGGTTCTCCCTTTTAAACCAAGTGGGTTGAAGCCCCCAACTAGACAGAGCTTGGATCCAAGTTGGCCCCTTTGTTGGGGGTGGACGAATTTCTGAGAGTGAGGGGCCTACGTATCGCGGCGTGATAGAGGGGAATCCTTCTCCAAGAAATCAGCTGCATCCGGAGGGTGTTTACAAACGGGGTCCCGTGAGAACTTTTCGAAGGATCTGACCCCCCTGGTGCTTGCCCGTGAAGAAATCAAACGCCCCGTTTTCACCTGCAGTGGTTGTTATTGACCGGGCCGTGCCGAAGATAGAAACACTGGGGAACAAATTTTTGTTTGA
>JACEEZ010004834.1:64450-70320 GCA_016584305.1 Chionoecetes opilio | reverse complement strand
GCCCGTGGCTGGGACAGAGATTTCTTAGTCTGACGGTTGATGTCCTCTCGCTGAAGCCGTGTTGATGAGGCTTGAGGGATCGCTCATTTTTTGTGCATAAGTTCCCATGTACGCATGTGTGAGCTCTTCTGATGTAACACCGATTGTGAGTCTTTATATCTCTGTGGGCATTGCTTTCTCCGTTGAGCAGTGTTGGTTTTCGTTGGTTTTACGTAACGTTTGTGATAAATGATTCTTCTTCCTGCGTAACAAGGACGTCTAAGAACGGCATTGATTTGTCTGAGCTGCATTCTATGGTGGAGGTAGCTGAAAATCTTGTAGGCAAGCTTCAGCTGTTCTGTTTCGTAGTGACTTGTTGTTTTGATGAAGATGTCATCGATGTAGCGTCCCCCGCTCACCAGGAAGAAGAAAGATAATCACAAATCGTCCACCGTAACGTGAAACCTGCAGACCAAAGGGAGAATAAAACTACAAATTTACTACAAAAACAAGACACCAGCAACCTCCTTCTCCGTAACAGCCCAAGCCAGACGAAGGAGACAAAACAAAAGTCCCATGTCGTATATAGGACACATGCAAAAGAGGAAAACTGTGAAGTCCTCCCCTCATCCTACATCGCATGACGACACGAAGCTGTCCAGAACGTCTTACTTGCCCCCTAACTTCCGGAGCCCCAAAAGTCCCTATTAGAAAAACATGGCATCATCATAAAAAGAAAATTTTCTAGAAGAAAATACAGAATTGGTTGACATTTGTGCAGATGTGTGGCGATTTTTCCCCATCCTAGAAGCGCTGTACATAAAAGAGATCAATCCCAACTTAACGTACAGGCAAACGACCTACAAGCTCAAACCCAGCAGAAAGAACAAAAGCAATAACAGCCTCTCACAGAAAAGCCATGCGAAGACCAAACAACCAATCAGCGTCTCCCACTAAAGAAGACGAGAAGCAAAATAGTGGGGTATGTAATGTTAAAAAAAGGGGCTCCCGTAGGATTTTTGTGCTAAATTGATTTTTTGGCAGTTTCGGGCTTCTATAGGTATCAGTTAACAGAAAAGATGGGGCCCCAAATTTTCAGACCCCTTACCCCCCTTTTGGGGGTCACTTCCCTTTTGGGGCCCCCCGGAAATGACCATGCACCTATCTCCGCCAATAATTGACCGATTTTCATAATTTGAGTATCCTTTTGTAGGTTTTCAGGTATGCCGAGTCATTTATAGCACTCAAAAAGCAACCGGAAAGTGCTATAAGGACACTTCCGGTTCAGATTTAGCATTTTCCTGTTCAGAGTATAGGGTCAACTCAATTTTTTTTTCTTTTTCAAGGCATGTTGAAGAAGCAGTTTTTGAGCTCAGTCATATATACCCTGTGAACTGAGATCGTGGTAGTATCGCCAATATGTCGGGGGAGGCGGAGTTTGCGTGATCTGTAAAAGGTGCCACATCAAGAAGCGATTGGTGAAAATCCGGTCATGCCAGATTAAAATTTTACAACACTGTTCAAAAAGAGTGTCTGGTGATACTGAAGTGACATTCATAGACTATAAATTACTTGTCAGGTTTAAATGAAGGAAAAACTCAATTTACGTTCGGTATCATAGTGAATGTCGGAAACCTATTGTCAACAAGAACAAAGATTAAACGTCTTAGGAAGAGATCCCAAACCGATTCACCTGTCTGCGCTCCACGAGGACCGGGTCGACCTTCAAGTGCTGTGGGATCTTTTTGGGCCAAAGCGGGTCAAAGCTATTTCAAAGGAACAAGTGTGTCTTTTTTTCCAACTGTGACTTCTGTCCCAAGAATGACTCAGAGCCACTGCACCGTTTTTCTTACTGACTCAATGGGTAAAACACTCCTACAGATCAAGCAGAAAACCCCCAGATGACCATGTTAGAGTTTCAGTAGCGGACCTTGAAGAACCCGGCGACGCATCAGCTCTTGAAAAGCCTATCATCGACATGTTTGCGCTCTGCACAGCAAATATCAACGAGGACAGATCAAGTAATGTGCCCCCTCATTCGCTCAGTATGTGATGCACAATTGGTCCTCGCTATTCAAAACACCTTGAGTGACAAAGGATGTTACACTGAGCATGGCTGGGTAAATGATGCCTACTTGTAAATTTTGAAAAGATACCGTGTGGATGTAAATGAGAGTGAAAACTATCGGAAATAACCTCAAAAGACTCATCAGCGAGCGCCTTCCAGAAGTGAATTTTTGTCACATCACTAGACGGAATGAGCCTGACCGTCTTGTGCTCTCCACTGCAGTCACATGGCCATGGATTACAGGTCCTCAATGATGAATGATGATGAGATAGTTGGTCACCCTGAAAAAATGTCGCCAACCTTCTGCGAGAAGAGATGCTGCAACAACGCCCAGTTGTCGTTTACGGGGCCAGCTTCAGTATTTTGAAAATCCGTCTTTACTCCATTTCTTCATGAGTCACCTCCTCTTTGGTAGCCATGTTGTCAAAGTGTCCGGAATACGAGACCAGGAGGTGGACAAAACTGTCGACGTTTAAATGCCATTTCCCTTGTCCAAAATACTCGACTGATCCCCCAGGTGAAACATCAGACAAAGAAAAACAGTGCCTTCCGACAACAGCCCCAACCCCTCTGTTCAATCGGTTTCCTTCCCCTTGCTGTTCATTCTAGAGTGCGTGGCACAGAATCTTGTTGAAAACCTCTCAGCTGTGTATTTGGAAGTGACTACCTTCACATCATTGACTTAGAGAAACGATTGAGCAGAGTGTTCTCCCAGCGGATGAGGAGGCTGGTTGGATTTTGTCTACCAAACTTTGTCAAGAAAGGCCTGAACACATGGTTTGCGATCGAAATATTGACCCTCCTGGAAAAACACACCGACGGGGAAAGGGAACCTTCCATGGCACAGTGGTTGTCATTTTTCCACAAGAAAAAGATGGAGAGTTCATGAACCGACCACTTGAAATACCAGAAAAGCTTCTCTCACAAACCTCTGGCCTTTGACGTGACATGGTGCAAGACCAATCATCAAAACCACTCCATTGAGATTATCGGTCTATGAAATGGGAAAGAGGAAGAATATTCTGAGCAAAGACTTCACTCACACCTGGGCACTTGCAAACTACCTTGGAACTGATGAGGCACGGATATGATTGTGGATTTCACTAAAACTGAGTCAGCGAAGGAACAAACACAGGACAGTGACATGCAAAGGAACCCAGGAAGATTTGCCCCCATGAGAGCACTCCAGTCGACGCTAAAACTATCAGTAAAGGAACAAGAAAACCCACCAGGGAATTGGTCAAGAAGATGTGATGCCAACTTGGCTGCAAACCAAATCTCTGCTGTTATCCCAGTCATCCGACAGCCCAACAACGCCAAATGTAGAGGTGATCGCTCCATTATTCAAGCCACACCCACTGACTATGGGACTCTTTACACTGTTTCTTCGGTTAGCCCAGGGAATCTCTGCCACTGTCATTGGTCCACAGAGAAAAACTTTGATAACACTGGACCTGGACCTATTTCACGTGCTTTGAAAATTCAGCGGGTCATTTTGGGGACACCAATTGGATCCTAAGGGCAGGAGCTCTCCAAATTGCATTTGCTGCTTTACATGCTCTCGGGAAAACGATAGATGGCAGGCCTGGATATATGTGCCATTGAAAGGGGTGCATACACATCACAAGCCCTTCGTTGGATTTTCCCAGGGGCAAGCATACAAAGGGGCATCGAATACCACTCACAATCAGTCTAGCAATTATGATGATGCGGTTTGATGTCATATTATCCACTCTTTCAAAGGCCCAGTTAGTGTCCGGTGCATGCTTTCAAGGACAAGCTTCATTCACGTAACCCCGATATGACTGAGACTATGAATATGTCAGATCTTTGGTACCTGAGAATGTGAAGCCACTGGAGGAGGATGAAACATTGGAGATTTTGCAGAATTCCTTTCAGCATACCTCGTTTCAAGTGGAAAGCCTTCTTCATTTCGTCAGCTCTTGCCGCTCAGGGGACGGGCAGAGTTATCTTGCTTCCTTGGAGACCTGATCAGTATTTCTTCGCACGGGATCTTCTAAATTACGCTCGACTAATGCCTTCCCATCTTGCACAAATGAATGCGCTGGAAGATAATGAGCCTGAAACTGGAATGCATTGATGTCCGGTGACTTTTGTTGTTGCAAAATCAGAGATACCCTTTCCGAATCTCGCCACAGATCAGGCACTCGAACAGGAAATCAAGAAACTAAAGGGACACGGTGGTAGGGTGGACTCAGCGAGATAAGCTGCTCTCAATCGACTCGTCACCACTACACCTTGCCTTGCCGTATGGGTTGACGAGTATCTTGAGAGCTTTCCCAAAAGTTTCCAGGTCATCCGAACGCACAGAGCATTACCATCTGTCTGACAGATTGCACTGAGGTCAAGAGGAATGCCATAAAGATCCGTCAATCAATAGAGTTGCACTGCACAGAAAACCCCTTCAGAGTGAAGACACCATTGAAAAGTTTAGTTTCATCAGCTCTTGTGCCAGAGGTAGCAAAGCATGATATTCTGCATTATGCAGAAAAGGGTCAGAAGCGATTCGAGGAGTTCGTTTGTGAACGTCTGACTACCACATCAAATCTCTCGGTTTGGGAAAAGATGAAGAAGCTCAAGTTGAAGGCATTCTCAGTTGGATGATAAATCAAAAGTACGCATTGGAGATAAAGTCATCAAATTGCGTGAGGTCGTAATTTACTGGGCAGATTTCTCATTGTTCAGGAAGCCGGACCGGGTTCTAGTGCAAAATTCGAGGAAAAAAATTGGCAAGTACGAGATGTCAACAGTGCCCCGCCTCTGTGTGCTGTTGATAGATCTTTGTACATCCCAACTGACAAGGGCCCAAAGTCCTGATGCATGCAGTTGAAGATGCCACGGTTGAATCCCTTGTTTTCCTCCATACCAGACATAGGGCAGGAAAAATCCTCCAGTTAAGTTCTCATCATTGATGCAATGGGTGTACTTCAAGTATGACAAAGACGCCAAGTATGCTGAAGATTTCACACCTTCAGGATTCATTCAACAAACGCTAGAGAAAATGATGACAAGCTATGATGAGGGGCGTTGTTGTGTTTGATCGATACTTGGATCTGTCGTTGAAAAACAAGACCCGGGCAAACGATCAACCAAATCCATTGAGTACGAAGTTCATCCCGAAATGAAGCTCACCATGTCCATTAGGAGTTTAATTTCAGCATCAAAAACAAAGCGGGAAACTCACATGCTTGTTTGGCCAAGGACTTTCTTTTACTATTTCGCAAGCAAAGATTCATTCGTGCTCGTTTCGTGTACGATGATCATAAAAATGGACTAGGTTTTGAGTATGCTCATACACATGAAGAGGCTGACACATTGATTCAACCAAGTACCTTTTCCTCTACAGCCTGTGGTGCTGCCAAAAGATCTGCGTATGGTCGCCCGACACTGACGTACTCCTCTCCTTCTTGATCTTATCGCCTCCAACAGATAGCATCTACTATATCCTTGGGTTTCATACAGGCAAAGAAGAAGAAAACGGGAAATAGACATCTTTGAAAGAGTGCAGGTTATTGCCGTCGCAATGTCAAGGACTTCTTGGACTCCACAACTTTTCAGGTGCTGATTGGGGAGGCAGATTCATAGGAATTTCAAAGAAATCATGGGAAGTGCATATCTATAGCTTGATGATGATGACCCTGCCATTGACTTGCTTCAAAGCATTAGGGGGTGCATTTCTATTCCTTGCCGAGTTTTGGTCAATGACGAGCTTCCCACGCAGGGGAAAGCGTTGGAGACTTTTTTTGTGTCATGTCTACAGTTCAAAAGGTCCAGCAACCCTACCATCACTCAGTGGGAGCTG
>JACEEZ010004834.1:56950-59450 GCA_016584305.1 Chionoecetes opilio | reverse complement strand
GAAAATATAGAAACGGGTTAAAAGGCACGAAAAAATGAGGGGCTAGAAAAGGGCTTGGGGTCTAGTATTGATGTAAATGTTGTCATTACTTCATAACAAGAATATCACATTGATTCACGCATATTTAATGTAGATATGGCATATCCAATTCTTGCCGGACGCTCCCCTTTAAGCTTCAAATGTTTAATTGAAGTTTGTGGATAGCTCTTCAATAAAGAGAATGAAACTCCGTTAAGTACATGGAAGGGACAGATAAAGAGAGGGCGAAAAAGAGTGAAGGAAAGGGATTAATGAATACAAAAAATTGGGCCGTATCCATCGTTCTCCTGCGTCATTTTACCTTATCATCAAACTTATTTATTTACCAAAGCTTCTCTTTGGCATCAAGGGAACTCGAGCTTATTGAAGTAAGGCATTCGAAAAGGTACCACACGAGAAACTTTTAGATAAGGTTCAGGCTCATGGAATAGATGGGAAGGCTCTTTGTTGGATTAGATCTTGGCTAAGTGATAAGCAACAAAGGGTTGTAATTAATAGTTATAAATCTGAATGGGGCAGGTAAAAGTAGGGTTCCACAAGGGTATGTTTTGGGTCCATTATTTTTGATTTGTATCAACTACTTAAATAGTCGGATTATAAGTGATATCAGTAAGTTTGCTGATATAATACTAAGGTAGGTAGGATAACTAGATCATAGTCTGATGTAAAACATATTGCAGGGAGACTTAGATAAATTAAATGATGGGTAGTCAGGTGGCAGATGGAATTTAATATCAAAAGTGTAGCGTAATTAATGTTGGTAGAAAATCATGATAATAGCTACCCATACGCAATGTATCGCTGAAAGGATCAGAAGATGAGAAAGATCTTGAAATGAGGTTGAGCTCAGACCTCCATCCTTGGAAACAATGTATTGAGGCTAAAAATAGAGCTAATAGAGTGTTGGATTCATAATCAGACGTGTTGAAAGTAGAACTGCTGATGTTATTGTAAAGCTTTATTTGGCTCTAGTCAGACCTCGCTTAGACTATGCGGTTCAGTTTTGGTCTCCGTATTATAGGATGAATATACCTTGTTAGAATCAGTGTAGAGAAGAATGACCAAAATGGTAAATGGGATGCATAACTTTAGTTATGAGAAGAGATTGAAGCTATTAAATTTACACTCATTCGAGAGGCATAGAGTAATGGGCGATCTGATAGAAATTTTTAAGTGGATAAAGGGATATAATAAAGGTATATAGGAACATTTCTTACTGCTAGTAAACAGTGTAGAACAAGAGTAACGGATTCAAGCTGGAAAACCGTAGACTTAAAAAAAGAAATTGGGAAAAACTGGTTCACAAATAGGGTGGTAAATGATTGGAATGGACTCAGTAGACAGGGAGTTAGTGCGGGAAACATTAGAGAGCTTTAAAGGAGGCTAGCTAATTTCATGGATGTGGATGAAAGGTGGATGCAGGTAGTGTTTAGAAATAGGAACTACTTCGTGTAGGTTTCACGGCCTCTTGTAGCTTCCTTATTTTCTTATGTTCTTATGTACTTAAGTAACCGATTGACAGACAAATTTTGGGAGACTCAACGTGAACCTTTGTCACCTATGTGTCAATCCTCACTACTCCTCACGCTCTCACCCCCCCCCCCCCCCATTCCCCAATTTCCCTGTTGGTGCATCAATCAAATACTCCAGGCCTCCAGGTGTTTGGCCTCCAGCCCTACACCATCTCCTCTACTGTCACCTATTTTTATTTGGGGTTTACCATTCCCACTCCTTCTTTCCCTCCTCCCTTTTCCCTTCTCACACTTTTTTTTTTTTTTTTTTTTTTAATTTATTTACATCTATTACATAAATATATATACATATACATATACATATGCACATACATACACATACACATACATACACATACAGCCAGTATAAATGAGCGGGCATCAGCCCGCCGCTGTAGCCGCAGCCACAGTCAGGTCACAGGTGGGCGGGGCGTGAGGTCACTCCCGCTCCTTAGTGTTCATCGGGGGGGGTGGGGCGGCACGCGCCACCTCCAGCAGCAGGTGCAAATTTTTTTGAAACTGCCATACGAGGGCGGGCCGCGCTTTCCGGGCCGACGCGCTGTCTGAGCCGCTCTGTAGCGGGGCAGGAAAGCAGGTAGTGGATCAGGGGGTGGGGGGTCATATGAGGACAGTGCTCACACGCCGCTCCTCAAACCCGTCCCTCAGCTCATCCAGGGTTACGTAGCCAAGCCGAAGTCGGTGTAGAACGACCTCCTCGGCTCGGACAGCTGCTGGGCGGGGCGTAACGGCTCGTTGTTTTTCGTGGCTTGTTTGTGCCAGGCTGCCTGCTCGATGTCTGCTCAGCTGGCGATACTTTTTCTTGCTCTGCGGCACAGATGGCCGCCGTCTGGCCAGTACCTTGGCCCCTTGGATGCTGGGTAAGCAGTCAAGGCCACCGGATGTCGGTGGCCTCCCGGGGCCGCCTCATCGGGTCGTGCCCTCGTATGTGG
>JACEEZ010004834.1:47500-55000 GCA_016584305.1 Chionoecetes opilio | reverse complement strand
TGATGACTCTTTGGAAAGCGATTTTCTGTTGCTGCGTCCATATGCATCACCAACGAGATGCCAGATAAGCACAGAAGGGCCACCAGGTGAGAAGGAGTGTATGTTACGGAAGGGAGGGAGGAAGTGGATGCTGGGAAGTATGTAGGAAGGGTAAGAGAGCGGGTCTGAAGGGGAGATAGAGGGAACGGGATATTGTTAGGAAGCTGGGAAAGTGAGAACGAAAAGATGGTTTGTTATAAGAAGAAAATATTTGTAACACAGGGGTAACATACATGGTAAGAGCATTGGTGGGACAAGAAAGGGATGGCTTTCGAGAACATAAATAGAAGGAAGGATGAGAAGACACTGATTAACTCAAATGGAGATATCTTGAAGGCGGTGACGAGGATTTGAATGACTTGCCAGAGCTGTTAAGTGATAGATAAGGGGCGACGAGGATGAAAGGATTATTAAACGGGTGATGATCGGTTGTGAGTGATAAGACTGGTTTTGTAATGGATGAAATGGTGTCAAAGATTAGGTTAGATCACTTTAAGGGGAGCGTCCGGTTAGAAATACGAAAATAATCAGGATAAAATTGAAATACTGAAAAAAAATCCTGAGCAATGGTAACACCTTTAGTAGTGTAATTCTGAAGTTTTAGCTCGAAATTCCTTATGGTTCCGTAGTTATAGATGATTCCACCCAACCTACCCCCCTTACTACCCACCCTACATCGCGCGACATCCTGGAGAGATGTGTGCTAGGACTGACACAAAACGCAAATGAGAGCTTCCACAGCAAGATGTGGCCACGTGCACGGAAAGCTAAGTTTGCTGGCTTCAAAAGACTATCGTTTGTTGCAATCAGCAATATTGGACCATAATTTCGGTTATCATAAGGCATACCTGCTGAAATCCTTCAGTCAACTCAAAGGCACTAAGAAAATCCCTCTCACAACAAGGTAAAGAAAGAAGGCACAGCAAAGGCAAGCTGCAACCTAAAGCAAAAAGAAAGGACAAACATCAGAAGACTATGCACCTGGTAACTTCTAAATTCGCATATGTTTCCTAGCCAGTGAGGAGTCTGGGCAACTCTGAAGAGATAATACCTTGCCTTGAGGGAGAAGGAGGGCAGGGGGGACTAGGAGTCTGATTTGCTATAAATACATGTGAATTTCTAATCAAGTTGTAAATAATCCTAAAAAACAATAAAGTGTACTTGAAATCACATCATGTTTTGCCATTATAGGTGTGCAATCGATGGACAAACTCCATCGGCCTGTATCTCAAAACATAAGTTTTCTATGTTCAAAATTATATTTCTCAGCAAGTGTTTGGTTGATTCTATTGAAAGTAAAAACTAAGAGCAGGAACAATCATTGTTCTTCAAGCGACCGTAATTTTTTTTTTTTTATATCTATGAACTGTGATTTTTGTTAGACTTGTTTTGTCAAAAGCATGAAATTCTTTTACATTTTTTTTCAAAAAATCTAAAAAAATCACAATAGGCAAATAACAAAAATGTAGTAACTGAGACATGAACACCACTATGACGTGTCGTAGCCATTATATTTTGAAAGGGGTGGAGGAATAAAAACGGAAAAATAGTGCTTTGAAAATATAGAAACGGGTTAAAAGGCACGAAAAAATGAGGGGCTAGAAAAGGGCTTGGGGTCTAGTATTGATGTAAATGTTGTCATTACTTCATAACAAGAATATCACATTGAGTCACGCATATTTAATGTAGATATGGCATATCCAATTCTTGCCGGACGCTCCCCTTTAAGCTTCAAATGTTTAATTGAAGTTTGTGGATAGCTCTTCAATAAAGAGAATGAAACTCCGTTAAGTACATGGAAGGGACAGATAAAAGAGGGCGAAAAAGAGTGAAGGAAAGGGATTAATGAATACAAAAAATAGGGCCGTATCCATCGTTCTCCTGCGTCATTTTACCTTATCATCAAACTTATTTATTTACCAAAGCTTCTCTTTGGCATCAAGGGAGCTCGAGCTTATTGAAGTAAGGCACTCGAAAAGGTACCACACGAGAAACTTTTAGATAAGGTTCAGGCTCATGGAATAGATGGGAAGGCTCTTTGTTGGATTAGATCTTGGCTAAGTGATAGGCAACAAAGGGTTGTAATTAATAGTTATAAATCTGAATGGGGGCAGGTAAAAAGTAGGGTTCCACAAGGGTATGTTTTGGGTCCATTATTTTTGATTTGTATCAACTACTTAAATAGTCGGATTATAAGTGATATCAGTAAGTTTGCTGATATAATACTAAGGTAGGTAGGATAACTAGATCATAGTCTGATGTAAACATATTGCAGGGAGACTTAGATAAATTAAATGAGTGGGTAGTCAGGTGGCAGATGGAATTTAATATCAAAAAGTGTAGCGTAATTAATGTTGGTAGAAAAATCATGATAATAGCTACACCATACGCAATGTATCGCTGAAAGGATCAGAAGATGAGAAAGATCTTGAAATGAGGTTGAGCTCAGACCTCCATCCTTGGAAACAATGTATTGAGGCTAGAAATAGAGCTAATAGAGTGTTTGGATTCATAATCAGACGTGTTGAAAGTAGAACTGCTGATGTTATTGTAAAGCTTTATTTGGCTCTAGTCAGACCTCGCTTAGACTATGCGGTTCAGTTTTGGTCTCCGTATTATAGGATGAATATAGCCTTGTTAGAATCAGTGTAGAGAAGAATGACCAAAATGGTAAATGGGATGCATAACTTTAGTTATGAGAAGAGATTGAAGCTATTAAATTTACACTCATTCGAGAGGCATAGAGTAATGGGCGATCTGATAGAAGTTTTAAGTGGATAAAGGGATATAATAAAGGATATATAGGAACATTTCTTACTGCTAGTAATCAGTGTAGAACAAGAAGTAACGGATTCAAGCTGGAAAACCGTAGACTTAAAAAAGAAATTGGGAAAAACTGGTTCACAAATAGGGTGGTAAATGATTGGAATGGACTCAGTAGACAGGTAGTTAGTGCGGAATCATTAGAGAGCTTTAAAAGGAGGCTAGCTAATTTCATGGATGTGGATGAAAGGTGGATGCAGGTAGTGTTTAGAAATAGGAACTACTTCGTGTAGGTTTCAACGGCCTCTTGTAGCTTCCTTATTTTCTTATGTTCTTATGTACTTAAGTAAACCGATTGACAGACAAATTTTGGGGAGACTCAAACGTGAACCTTTGTCACCTATGTGTCAATCCTCACTACTCCTCACGCTCTCACCCCCCCCCCCCCCTTCCCCAATTTCCCTGTTGGTGCATCAATCAAATACTCCAGGCCTCCAGGTGTTTGGCCTCCAGCCCTACACCATCTCCTCTACTGTCACCTATTTTTATTTGGGGTTTACCATTCCCACTCCTTCTTTCCCTCCTCCCTTTTCCCTTCTCACACTTTTTTTTTTTTTTTTTTTTTTTATTTATTTACATCTATTACATAAATATATATACATATACATATACATATGCACATACATACACATACACATACATACACATACAGCCAGTAATAAATGAGCGGGCATCAGCCCGCCGCTGTAGCCGCAGCCACAGTCAGGTCACAGGTGGGCGGGGCGTGAGGTCACTCCCGCTCCTTAGTGTTCATCGGGGGGGTGGGGCGGCACGCGCCACCTCCAGCAGCAGGTGCAAATTTTTTGAAACTGCCATACGAGGGCGGCCGCGCTTTCCCGGGCCGACGCGCTGTCTGAGCCGCTCTGTAGGGGGGCAGGAAAGCAGGTAGTGGATCAAGGGGGGGGGGTCATATGAGGACAGTGGCTCAAAACGGCCGCTCCTCAACCCGTCCCTCAGCTCATCCAGGTTACGTAGCCAAGCCGAAGTCGGTGTAGAACGACCTCCTCGGCTCGGGACAGCTGCTGGGCGGGGCTAACGGCTCGTTGTTTTTCGTGGCTTGTTTGTGCCAGGCTGCCTGCCTCGATGTCTGCACCCAGCTGGCGATACTTTGCTCTGCGGCACAGATGGCAGCGCGTCTGGCCAGTACCTTGGCCCCTTGGTGCTGGGTAAGACAGTCAGGCCCCCGCTGGATGTCCTGGGGCCTCCCGGGCCGCCTCATCGGCCGCCTCGTTGCCACGGACGCCTATGTGGCTGGCACCCAGTTGAACCTTACACAGCGCCCCTGCGGGGCGAGGCCCTGGATGGGGCCCAGGATGGCGGTGGGAGCTGCACGTTGTCCATCGGTGTGCGGGGCTGCCGTAGGACCTGCAGGGCAGACATGGATCGGTGTGAATCACCAAACCTCCTCCTGTCGGCCCAGGGCGTGCTGTAGGGCGCGCTCTATCGCCACCAGCTCCGTCTGCAGCGTGGAGCAATGGTCGGGTGTCCTCCAGGACAGCACCTCACCGCCCGTAACCACCGCAGCACCTGCCCGGGCCTCTCCCCAGGGTCACGGAGCCGTCGGTGTATTTAGATAGCGACCGCGACGCTGGGAACATTGGCGTGCGCCACCGCCTGCAGGGCGACGCTGCTGGGAACATTGGCTTTGCGCCACCGCCTGCAGGGCGTGCTGCCTCAGCTCCTCCCGCGTGCACAACGCCTTCGGGGGCCGGCAGTGTGGCGATAATCACCTGGCCGGCAGGGGGCTGCCACGGTGGGCGGAGCGACGTAGTTGACAGCGGGGGCGGTCAGGTCCGCCCAGCAGCAGGTGGGTGTGGCCGGGGAGGAGGTGGATGGGGCGTCTGCCACCCTCTGCAGCCAGTGTTGCCCGGCGATAGGCCCACGCTGCTCCTGTGGCAAGACCCTGCACAGCCTGTCCCGCGCGACAGACTCCCTTGCCTGGCAGAGGATCTTGGCCACCCGACAGGCCACGATCTGTCGAACCCTGGGGGCTAGGGGCACCAAAACGTCCCCTCCGCCTGCATACGCGGGTGTTTTGCCCAGCGCGGTGCCCCCAGCGGGTCCTCAAAGCTCGGTTCTGAAGGACCTCTAACTTCCTCTGCTGAGTGAGCGAAAACGAGACAAGCACGGGCGCGCTGTAGCCCTACAAGGGCGCGCACAGTGTGAAACGTAGAAGAGGCGCAGCACTGATGACGTGGCCCCGGCGTGTGTCCTCGTCATGGCCCTCATGACGTTGAGCCTGGTCTCAGCCCTCTCCCTCAGATCTTGACCTGAGTAGTGAAGTGGAGGCCCCGGTCAAGCCACATTCCGAGGTACTGGAAGGCTGGGTCCAAGCCACCCTGATGCCCTGTATCTGTAGAGGACAGACCGGGGGGGGAGCGGCCCCTTTAACACCCATGGCCTTGGACTTCTCAGCCGATATCTTGAGACCCAGCTCTCCCGCACTTGTAACTGACCGGTCAAGGGCTTACTGGGGCGAGCCACCCGTCACCCCGGCCAGTGACGACCAGGACCAAGTCGTCGGGGGTAGCTGAGAAGTGCCGTGCCCTCCCGGAACGGCAGGCCGACCAGCTGCTCCATCAGGAGGTTGAAAAAGGGGGGGGCTTAGGACCCCGCCCTGCGGCTTGCCGTTTCCCAGCTCCCTGTAGCTGGATTTGGGGCCCCCGGAACCTGACCCTGGCACGGCGGTGCCAGAGGTAATCCTCAATCCAGGGGGAGGAGGGCTGCCCCGCACGCCCCGCCGCACCCGCGCGGCCAGGATGGCGTTTGGGGGGGTTTGGCCAGCTCAAACGCCTTCTCCAGGTCAAGGAAGACGCGACGCAGGGCGGTTGTCGATTTGGGCCGGAGGGCCATGACGCTGTTGGAGGTGCCCACCCCTGTGGTGAAGCCGAAGATGTTTTGGGGGGAGGTCTCCCAGGCGCCACAGGAGGCGGGTCAGCACCATCCTCTCCGCCGTCTTGGCCGTGCAGCTCATCAGGAGATTGGGCGCGGCTTTTGGGGGGTTCCCTGGGCTTAGGGATGGGCTGGATTTCGGCCTCCTTCCACGCCGAGGGCAAGCGGCCGGCCAGCCAGGAGGAGTTGATCAGGGCCGGAGTGCCGCCTCCCCGGCTGCCCCAGCGTGGGCCAGCATCGAGTAGGTGACGCCGTCAGCGCCCGGAGCGGTTCCCGTCCCTTCCCGGCCCTTACCAGCTCCCGGGAAGTGAAGGGCTGATCAGTGGCGTCGGGGGGAGCGCGAGCGGCGCCGATGACAGCCTCGCGCCCAGGTTGAAGCTGAACCTGCAGCCGCTGGACACGGGCGGGGAGTTGGTCGCTGCTACCCCTCGAGGCAAACATCTCCACCAGGCGCTCGGCCTCCTGTAACGGCTGGGGGTGGGCTGGAGGGGGGAGGTCTCTTTCCGGAGGCAGTCCTCACCTTGCCCCACAGCTCGGCCAGCTTGGTGTGTTTGGTTAAAACCTGCGCACCATTCGAGCCATTTGGCCTCCCGAACCCCGCCCCGTGACCTGCCGAGCGTGCCTCACAACCTCACGCAGCAGCTCCAGATTGTTGGGTGTCGGGCCGCCTGCTGTACAACTTCCGGTGGATTTAACCCATGTGGTTTTTGTTCCCGCACCTCCTGGTTTGTAAACCACCAGTTTTTGGTTGTACCTGCGCCCGGGACGGGGACCTTCCGTGTATGCTGCCTCCGCCGCCCTCTCCCTGGCCAAAGTCATTTTGCTTTCCACACTGGTCCAGATCCTCCGGCGGCTCGTAGGGGGCCCACCACTGGGCCAGGATGGCCTGAAAAAAATGCCCAGTCCCGCCCGCTGTTTTATTCCACCGCGCGGGGGGAGCTGTGGCAGCGGCCGGGTGACCTGCAGTGTTGTGGCGACTGCATAGTGGTCGCTGGGCAAAATGGGGTTTGGGCCTGCCAGGAGGCGTCCGGTGCCAGGTCACTGGAGATCAAGGTGAGGTCCAGCCTGCCACCCCGACGTGGGTGGGCTCCCCGTGTTTAGGAGGACAATTTCCGGCACCTCCTCCAGCACCGCGGCTAGGTGGCGGCCCGCACGGTTGGTGGGGGAGACAGACTGCGCATCGGGTGGTGGGCGTTGAAGTCGCCACCCCCGAGGACGCTGCTGTGTGTGGCGAGGGAGAGCAAATCATACTCATCCCACCTAAACCCCTAACCCAAAACAACTTTTGCTCCCATCCCGTTCCCTCCTCCTATCTCAGAACCTTCCCTAATCCCCCTCCTTACGTTCATCATCATCTAGGAACACATTTACTACTGATTAAAAACGCGTGTCTAGGCCGATAAAATACCCTGGAAATAGTTTTCAAAAAATTTCCGTCCCTTTTTTACCACAATACTAGAAAGAGGAGTGTTACGTGAAGTAACGTTTGTACAATCCCCGGTGGCACAACACACAAGAGCTACGTATAACTAAGCTTCGCCAGTTACCTGAATGACATACTTTCTAATCCGATTCGTTGATGAAAAAATTTATGTGTACAGAAATATTATGGGTTTTAATTGAATGGAGATAAAAATAAGGCTAGAAAATAGATACAAAGGGCCCACAATTATTATGAATGGGATGCACGTATTGCTGTAAAATAGGTGGTAGAGGCCAAAAGAGAGTAATACATAAAATGTAAAA
>JACEEZ010004834.1:0-42500 GCA_016584305.1 Chionoecetes opilio | reverse complement strand
AATCTTGATTTGTTAAAACATTATGATAGGTATGTCTCTGAGTTTATCAATTTAATGTACTCCTTCTCATTTTTCCCTTTAATCACCAGACCGACCGGAGTAACAGGTGCCTCTGCCACTTTGATTGACCATATTTGGGTGTCGCAACCAGAAACAAACATTAACAATTATATAATACAGACAGATATCACAGACCACTTTCCAGTCGTTTATCAGTTCACAGATCACAGTACAGGTCAATGCAAACAAGTATATATCAACCAAAGAGTCTTAACACAAACTGCGTTACAGAACATTAGTAATTATCTTGCGGAGGTAAGCTGGAACGATGTTTTAGAGGCAAACTGCCCAAATGAGTCTTATGATTTTTTTTTCAATAAATTTGATAATATATTTCAGAAACATTTCCCTGTAAGAAGAATTAGAATTAATGCAAAAAAAGAACGAAGTCCATATGTTACATCAGCTTTGCGAAACAGCATAAAAGAAAGAAAAAGGTTAGAGCGACTAGCAAGTAAATGGCCTTTAACATATAGAGAACAATACAGACACTACAGAAATAAATTAACATCAATATTAAGAGCAGCGAAAAATAAATATTACAGAGATATGTTAAAAGAAAACCAAGGTAACCCTAAATCTCATTGGAAATCTATGAATTCAATACTTGGTAGAAATTCTCACTTAAATGATCACACAATTGAGTTAAAACCATTCTGCCCTGACACTTCAAATATATTTAATGATCATTTCTTAAAAATTCAAAACAGCCATGAACATATACCAAATGAAGATTACCATCGCTATTTGAATGACCCTCCTTTATTCTCAATGTATCTACCTCCAGCAAACCATAAGGAAATAGATGACTATTTGCGCGCCCTTAAAACTGATACACCTGGATATGACGATATATCTCCCAAAATTATATGACAAACATCCACACTATTATCTACGCTCACATCATCAACCTTACTTTAAAAACTGGAATCTTCCCGAACAAATTAAAAACGGCAAAAGTTATCCCTATACACAAGACAGGTAGCAGGAGTGATATCAATAACTATCGACCTATATCAATACTGCCAGCATTCAGCAAAATATTTGAAAAAGCTTTATCCACTCGCTTGAAAAACTATTTAGAGAACAATAACCTACCCTCTGGATATCAACATGTTTTTTGTGCTAACCATTCAACAGAGTCTGCAATACTACAGTTTACCAATAATATATATAACAGCTTGGAAAGAAAATTACATGTTGTAGGAGTTTTTATGGATTTGTCAAAAGCGTTTGATACAATAAATCATCACATACTACTGGATAAATTAAAGCAAATAGGAATCAGAGGTGTACCGCTGAAACTATTTGAAAATTATGTTACCAATAGGTCACAGGCTGTATACTGCAACACAAAATATTCTTGCTTTAACTCTATATCTGCAGGTGTACCACAGGGATCAATTTTAGGACCAACACTTTTTCTTATATACATTGATGATATAGTAAATGCCAGCTCTAAATTTAGATTTACCATATATGCCGATGATACAAACTTGCTGCTGGAAGATAATGATATACAAAGTCTCCATTCAAATCTGATAACAGAGTTACATTTAATCAATGACTGGATAAAAGTAAACAAACTAAGACTCAATATAACCAAAACTAATTATATTTTTTTTCAAAATCGGTCCATAAAAAATCACATACCTCCACTATTGCTTGACGGTAAAATTCTACAATGTGTAACCCATACAAAATTTCTTGGTGTCATTATTGATGAAAATCTGAATTGGAACCTTCATATAGATAGCATATATTCAAAACTCTCTAGAATGTGTGGTATATTGTATAAAGTCCGTAATTATCTAACAGCTGAAGCCATGATAAGTATCTACTACACCCTGTGTTACCCCCATCTCATTTACTGTGTGCCTATATGGGCTGGTACTTGGCCTTCTTTTCTAAGAAAATTAAAAGTAATACAAAACAAAATTTTTAGATGCATATTTATTATGGGTAAATTTGATTCAACAGTTTCTTTATATTCAGACAATAAACTTCTTGATTTTTTTAATATTCATAAATGTTTTGTTCTTTACTTCATGTTTAAAATTATAAAAAATGCTCCAGGTACTTCTATTTATAAATTTGTAGAATCAACGCATGGGGCCAGAGGAAGCAATATGAATTTAGTATGTCCACAGTTCCGTACAACCCTCTTTAAAGTAATCGTCCAGACCCATTTTTTTTTTGCCGAATTATGTTAAATGTACATTCAAAACACCTAATCCGCCAAAAATAATTGATTTCCAGGCCTTATTTCCGTAAAAACACGACTTTTGTAAAAAGCGCGCGAAAAAAAAAATCTTCCCTCCAACAGGGCTACGACTGTTATTGATGACGTCAGAACAGGGACGCTCGCAGACACACTGTCTGGCACCTGTCGGTAAATGTTATGATGAGCGATTGTACTTCGGTGTCAGACAGTGAATCTGTCGCTGTGACAGATTTTGAGTACGATGCTCAATCTGACACCGAAAGAAATGACGCTGGTCGCGTATACTATGAGGAAAACGAACCTCAGATTGTCATGGGATCCTATATGTTTGAGCCCGAGTACGAGGTGGATTAACAGGTGTCTCTTTATCTTTCTTTATCTGTCTCTTTATCTTGGCAGGAGGTATGAGATGTGCACTCGCGCGTATGTCCTCCGGTGAAATTATGAATTATTTAATCATAATTTCTACTAGTTATGGACAATTACAGTATCTTATAAGTTTTGACTACACAATCGATATTAATAAACGGCTGTTATTTAACAAATAAGCAGTACATGAGAACAGCAGGGCTGTAATAAGCAATAATGTAAAGGGCTACTTGACATTATGTCGGCGAGGGAGAGGCAAGGGGGGTAGGGATGGGGGGCCGTGCGAGGCTACATCAGCTGTGTCCCTCCTTCTCCCGCCCAGATTAGCGGCAGTGTTTAGTTTGAGAGAGTTAAAATCATGACTTATTTAGTATCAATTTGAGAGAAATAAGCTGTAGACAATGTTGTACGCTTACGGTAATGTGGAGTATTATTCTGGATATGGGGTTCTGGATATGGGGATTATTTACGGATCGTGGTCATCTCTGAAATTATGAACATTAGTTTAATTATGATTGTTACAAATTAGGGAGCATTACAGTATCTTATAACGAGACAAAGATTCATTAAATTTACTGATAAGCATTACATGAAGACAGCATAGCTGAAATTTGACACACTAATACTGTAAAATGCTACGTGGCAACGTCTACAGCTGAATGTCAGTAATCTCCCGGCAGCTCGATCTACTTACTCTTACGTACTGTCTCTTGTCATCATGACTTACCTTAATGTTGTGATGATCACATCAAGTGTTCAAAGTGGCCACCATCAGCTTCAATACACAGTTGCGCTCGCTGAAGTATGGAATGAACACTTTTTCTTAGAATTTCTGGCTTGTTCTTGATGTGCTGTGAAGCTGCCATTATTCTCTCCAGAAGTTCTTGCTTGTTGTCACTTTTCTTATTGTATACATGTGATTCATGTCTCCCCAGACATAAAAATCCAGTGGTGTTAGGTCTGGTGATCTGGCAGGCCATGGGTGTGGTCCTCCCCGGGCCCATCCACTGTCCAGGAAATGCTTGGTCAAGATGCTGCCTCACTTGCTTACTGAAGTGTGGTGGTGCCCCGTCATGCTGAAATACTAGTCGGCGCCGTGTGCCCAGGGAACATCTAGGAGTGAGGGGAGGTGATCTATCAAAAAGTTAGCATAAATATCCCCGTTAATGCGATCTTGAAAGATGTGTGGGCCAATCAAGTGCTCACCAATCATGCCACACCAGACATTAATAGAAAATCTTTGCTGGAAATTACTTTCTACCATCTTGTGAGGATTCTCCTTTGATCACCAATGTTCATTATGAGCATTATGCATTCCGGCACGGGTAAATGTGGCCTCATCGGTGAACAAAATATATTTCCACAGCTGGGAATTTGCTTGTAGCGATTTACAAAACTCCAATCGCCTCACTGAATCTCCATCCTGAAGATGTTGAACCTTGTGCAGATGATATGGATGAAGACCTTCTTTTCTCAGCACCCTCTATTCTTTCATGTGAGAAACTCCAAGTCGGAGGGAAATTCTTCTTGTGCTTATGTCTGGGCTGTTTTCCGCTGCATGAAGAATCTGCCTCACCTTTCCATGTTCCCCTATCCTTTCAGCTGTTGCACCCATTCCAGGGAAAGATCCTTTGTCACGAAGGTGTTGAAATACCCTGTAAAATGTTCGAACATTGGGACATTTTCTGTTAGGGTATCTTCTTCTGTATTCCTGTACGGCAGCATTTGCACTTCCATTGCAGAACCCGTAGATAAACACCATGGGCTATATTCAAGAATGCTCGTCAAATCCCGGCCGGTGGAGATTTTCCACCGTCGTACCTCCACTGGTCTTATCTACAAGAACTGCCCCGACTGGTGGATATTTGACAGGTGTACCAACACAAGCGAGCCCAAAGCGGCATCAGTATTTTGACTGTTTTATACATATCTAATACATTTTACTAGTGAAATTTATCATTTCTGACATTAAAATAATAGCTAAGTTAGTGTTCGCCACTTGTCTGAGGCGTTGGTGCAGAAAAAATTGGCCTGAGTGATGCGTGCGAGTACATTTGAACGGCCCGCCACCACTGCTCCACACAATGGCCACCTCCATTCTCCCGCCGCCGCCTGGCTTCCTCACAAGTTCACACACCTATATAAGGCCTCCTGGACCAGATTTTACCTTAATGATGACACGTGTGCATTCACAGTGTATGGCTGTCACTCTCGGTTGTGTTGAAAACTCTCCTGTAATGGTCTGGGAAGAAATACGATGGAATAAGTGGAGAGCGGGGTGGAGGTGGGATGTGCAAGTTGTCGCCAATCAGCTGACTCAAAACTCCACCCTGAGCTCGACGCGTTGCGTCGTATTTTGATTCTTGTATACCAAAAACCGATACACCGGGTGGAGAAAAATTCTTGAATATGGCCCCATATCCGCATACTCCACGTTACTGTAAGAGTACGGCATTGTCCGCAGAGTTCACTCTCTCAAACTAAACACTGCCACTAATCTGGGCGGGAGAAGGAGGGACACAGCTGATGTAGCCTCGCACGGCCCCCCATCCCTACCCCCCTTGCCTCTCCCTCGCCGACATAATGTCAAGTAGCCCTTTACATTATTGCTTATTACAGCCCTGCTGTTCTCATGTACTGCTTATTTGTTAAATAACAGCCGTTTATTAATAACGATTGTGTAGTTAAAACTTATAAGATACTGTAATTGTCCATAACTAGTAGAAATTATGATTAAATAATTCATAATTTCACCGGGGGGCATACGCGCGAGTGCACATCTCATCCCTCCTGCCTCCCGCTAGCCGTGAGTTACATGACGGCCGCGGTAATTCTTTATCACTCCATGTCACGTAAAGGAAGCTTCAGAAAGCATATGGGTATAGAGCATTTTGTTCTTAGGATAATTCGGTCTATCTCCTGTATCAACATTTGCATAAACTCGTGTTACACCCTGTATTTATCTCTGTGTTTACGTGTCTCTCTGATCAGCGCGGGAAGATGAGCCTCCCTGATGCTACGTCACCGAGCCTGAGCCTGAGCGTCTGCAAACCTTGAGAGCGTTTTGAAAACTCGGGGAATTTGCAGATTTTGATTGCGGATTATTTAAAAACGGCTGACTGGATACAAAAAGTGACGACGTATTGTTGATATACTCGTTAATGGCTATGCTTTGATTGCATTAAATCAGGAATGATGAAATGGTCTGGACGATTACTTTAAGAACAGCATAATTTGCTTTGGTCCTCAACTATGGAATGCTCTGCTTATACCCATAAAACTACTTACTAATAATATCAGCTTTTTTTAATTCAAGAGGAGAGTAAAAAATCATTTCCTTGTCCTTCAGACCTCGCAAACATCCCACGAGTGATAGGTAGAATATGTATTTCATGTACATTTAAGATGCCATACATGTATACATGTATAGTATTTATGTATGTAGTTTGGTATGTGGTTTAGTCATAGTGTAGTATTTTCATAGTCATAGTAGTAGTATTATATATATAAAGTATGTATTGGATAGCATAGGTTACGAAAGTTCTTATTTAGATTTTTTCATATAAATGTATATGTGTCATTGCATATATATGGATGAATGAATGATCGTATATATGCGTGTGTGTGTATGTATATGTATGTATGTGTGTATGTGCATATATGTGTATATGTGTGTATATGTGTGTACGTATATGCATATGTGTATGTCTGTATGTGTATATGTATGTATATTTTTTTTTTGCTTCACGTTACAAAGTAGTATATTTTTACTACATAAACTAACAGCCAACTGATTCTGCTCAGCACATATAACTTATATCTGACCATGTCTGTCAGGGAGCCTTGGCTCGACAGACCGTGCCAACGACCACTTTTTATGTAATTACTGAATGTATATATTTACTAGTAATATCAATAAACTTTACTTAATTACTTACTTACTTACTTACTTACACACACACACACACACACACACACACACACACACACCACTAGGAATGTGCACCGGTTTTCGGTATACCGAAATACCGGTATTTTAGTACCGGTATTACCGGTATTACCGGTATTTTTTGTTTTCGGTATACCGGTATCGGTATTGGTGGTGCATCGGTATACCGGTATCGGTATATTATTTGGTCGGTATTGGATTTCGGTATTGTGTTTTTTTCTCGCAACAGACCGGACTGCCGAGACACGTATGGTAGCGTAACGCTCATTGGCTCAGAGCCTCAGAATCTGAGGCGCGTGTTATCATTGGCCGATTACAGCTCAGCTGACAATGCCGCTCTGACAACCTCCCTCCCTCCCTCTACCCCTGAGGGAAGAGTCCCCCCGCAAGACCATCACAGAAAACGGATCATTACATATCACACAGGCGTCACTATATAAATCTAGCCTACCGTAGATAACAGTGAAGTCGCCACCTGCAGTGAAGTCGCCAGGCGCCAAATATTACGAATTATATCATCACTACTGATTTTTATGTGCCACTGAAGATGTTACACAGTAGTTTATATCATGACTGTATAATCTACCCTGTTTCAGCGTTGTTTTATGCTTTGTATCTGCAAGTATAACTGTTGCGCATTTTGCTTCTCACGTTTTTCTTCGCGCGATGACAGACAGTAAACAGTAGCCTTTCGGGCGGCAGGACACAGACTTGCCAGATCTTTCAAACTTGAATAGAATGGGGAGTTTTCTAATAAGCTCACGCTCAAGCCTGTTTCTCGCGCTGTCATATCCACTGCCCTTTGAGCGTGAATGATCTATCATTTACCGTAAATTCCCTGTGCTTTTTCGGGACATATCAGAATTACCCTTCAATACAACAACTGAAACAGTTCCTAATAAAAAATGTAGTTTATCATTTTATTTGTGAGCACTTGGTGAAAATATTGGCAAAACAATTGAATACTTGAAAACTCAATTTTTAAAAATCGTCTTTTCATGAATAAACGCAAGTTCAAGCAGAATGAGGCTTCAGGAAATATCTACCTGTATGTAAGCATTCACTGAGTACCTATTTTGGGTGTGTCTGTCTGTCTTGCGACGAACATTTAACCAAGAAGTAATTTTAAGTGCTTGGCACCTCGAGAACAGTACGGGATGGAAGACAGTTGAAAGCGTTTGTTTATATGCGAGAGCTCCGCCGCCCCCTCGATCCACCTCAATGTCCTTCCCTCTGAATCAATCAACCGACCCTTCTCTCTGAATACCCTATGTCCTCTGGTTTATCCTATTGTAACGAAGGAGGTGGGGGGGGGGCAACCCACCCCTCTCAAACTTCGTCACACACTAACGGCTCAGGGCTATGGAGACGGGAAGGACTGCAAGGAGAAATTTACTGCTGTGCACGGCTTTATTACGCAAACTACTACTACCCACAGTACAATAGTGACTGCACGTCTGGCACGTAACTACACGCGCCACTCCGATCCGCCCCAACAACACAAAGTCACAGTCAAAGCAGGGGGACTATACGCAAATAGGGGGAATTTCACAAAGCAGGTGAAATAAGGAGACTCTCCTTTATGTGGGAAACGGTATGTGGGAGCGGATGCCACGAATATTCCAGTAGAGGATAGAGAGTGTGATGAGATAAGCGGATGATGATAGTTATAGGATGACAGCCTCTGGTATTGAGAAGTTAGGAGTATCAGAGATATGGGCCGTGAGGTAAGGGAGCGGCGGCGCTGAGCTGTCCCTCCCCGTGTCGTGTCAACAAGAAAGTGGGTGATAGCAGATCCTGCCAGCGGGATGGTTTCTGTGGAGATGTTGAACGCCACACTCTGTCTTGGTTAAATGTTCGTCGTAAGAGACATATACACCCAAAATAGGTACTCAGTGAATGCTTACATACAAGTACATATTTCCTGAAGCCTCATTCTGCTTCAACTTGCGTTTTTTCATGAAAAGACGATTTTTAAAGATTGAGTTTTCAAGTATTTAATTGTTTTGCCAATATTTTCACCAAGAGCTCACAAATGAAATAATAAACTATATTTTTTATTAAGAACTGTTTCAGTTGTTGTATTGAAGGGTAATTCTGATATGTCCCGAAAAAGTACAGGGAATTTACGGTAAATGATAGATCATTCACGCTCAAAGGGCAGAGGAAGTGAGATGCGCGAGAGACATCTGGCGGCTTAGCTTTGAAAACCCATATATTTTCACGTTGGCAGAGGAATTTTTATATATCCAAGCATCTTCCGCAGCTAATATATATAGACTTGTTTTACTTTACCTCTAATTTCCCTGAATTCCCCAGAGTGGCGGCTCAACTGTTGGGTTAAAATACTAGCTGGCGACTTTACTGTAGTAGGTATAGTGAGGTCGCCACTCGGTTTTATTTTTGTAATTTGTTCATTTATAGCCCTAATATGACACAGATGAAGACACAAAATGACACAGACTTTCCAGATAGACCCTTCTAACTTTCCTGAAATCATGGATGTAGAAATGTAAGTATTAACGCCACCACACGTCTGTAAATAACAAAGAAACGTAGAACTGGCGACTTCACTGTTATCTACGGTAGATAAAATTTTCATTATTGTTATTATTATTAATAATATTATTATTATTATTATTATTATTATTAGTCTTAGTCTACTATTATTATGGTTAATAATGGCATCATCATTTTCATTATTGTTATCATTATTATGATCCAAATTATTATTATTATTTTATTATTAATATAATTATTTCAAAGATATGTATGTGTGACTGACTATGTGTATTCATCTTCATCTAGTTGTATTTTTACAGGGCCAGAGCAACGCTCGTATGGCCCCGTCTCCATATCAACATTTTTATCATTCATCATTAATGCTTTGTGTTGGCCGAAGCCACCACCCCGGAGAGCAGGTCACAAACCCCCGGCTAACACCCGGTACCCATTCACTGCTGGGTGGACAGGAGCTCGGGTTTTAAGGAAACAACCCATCTGTTTCCGCTCTGTCCGGGGATCGAACCCGGGTTGTGAACCGAGCGTGCTTCCCTTACACCACAGAGTACCCGTGTGTGTGTATATGTGTGCGTGTGTGTGTGTGTGTGTGTGTGTGTGTGTGTGTGTGTGTGTGTGTGTGTGTGACTGTGTATGTGTGTGTGTGTATGTGTGTTCACACCTCAGATAAGACTGACCCCTCGTATCTTTACCATCTATTTGAAGGAAACTCGCGTTGCACGTGTCACCGTCTACGGCTCTACGCCTTTGAAATAATAACAATAATAATAATTAAAAATATATGATGATATTATTATAATAATAAAAACAACAATAATAATAATAATAATAATAATAATAATAATAACAATAATGTCAATGGTATTAATGATAATAATAAGTTATAATAATAATAATAATAACTCAGATAAAATAATCATAACAATAATTGTGATACTAACAATAATATTGATAACAATAATGATAATAATAATCAAAATGATAATAATAATAATAATAATAATAATAATAATAATAATAATAATAATTGACAGCGAGCTTCGCTCGCTTATGCGAGCGAATAATCGTTCATAGCGCATAAGCGCTCGCTTATGCGAGCGCTTATGCTCGGTCTTATGGTAAGCAACAGCGAGCTTCGCTCGCTGTCGCTTACCATAAGACCCGTGGAACCAAGTTTCCGCCAAAAAGTGTATAATTACTCCTAATTATTGTCGGATTGAACTGAAATTTGACATGCAAGTATTGCTGTAAAAATCAATGGGGGTCGTCCGAAGAATTTTTTTGCGTAAAACAAGCCCTTAATGAGTAATTAGCGTAAACTACTCCTAATTATTGTCGGATTGAGCTGACATTCGACATCCAAGTAGTGCTGTCAAAATCAATGGGGTCTGTAATACAAACTTTTTGCATAGAACAAGCCCTTAATGAGTAATTCACGTAATGAGTTAATTGGCTGGAACGTGGCTCGCTGTCACGTTCCAGCCGCAAGAACTGAGCCAAAAGCAAAGGGGCCAGAGGCTGGACGTCTATACTTGATAATATTGATAATGGTCATAATGATAATAATAAAGATACTGATACTACCATCATACTACCTAGATGCACACACAGTACACCCACACACACACACACACACACACACACACACACACACACACACAGGGGGAGCTCCGTAGTGTAAGGGTTAACACGCTCGGCTCACAACCGAGAAGTCCCGGGTTCGATCCCCGGGCGGAGCGAAGACAGACGGGCGGCCTTCTTAAAACCCGAGCCCCTGTCCACCCAGCAGTGAATGGGTACCGGGTGTTAGCCGGGGGTTTGTGACCTGCCTCCCAGGGTGCTGGCTTCGGCCAACACTAA
Source organism: Chionoecetes opilio (assembly GCA_016584305.1). NCBI lineage: Eukaryota > Metazoa > Arthropoda > Malacostraca > Decapoda > Majidae > Chionoecetes > Chionoecetes opilio. The sequence continues at coordinate 31,518 of JACEEZ010004834.1, read as the reverse complement.
ACACTTAGGATGAATGATAAAATAAATGTTGATATGGAGACGGGGCCATACGAGCGTTGCTCTGGCCCTGTAAAATACAACTAGATGAATACACATGCACAGTGCACACACACACACACACACACACTGTTACGTCCCCAGCCACACTTCACCACACTGCAGCTCCTTGCTGCAAAAACATGCACAGTAAATATTGTGCAATACCTATCAATGTGCCTTACTTCTCCCTTAAGAGAAGTTCTCCCGGGCCGGCTGGTTGATAACTAGATTTTCACTCCCCACACCCCACTCTCACAACCAGACCTCACTCTCACAACCAGACCTTACTCTCACAACCAGACCTCTCTCACAACCACCAGGCAAATATTGACTCACTTCTCTATTTAACATATTATATATTTACACAATCATATATATACATAAACAAAGAAATAAGTCTATCATAGCCCTTTTGATGTCTCAAACATCAATCCACATCATCACACACCATCAGGCTTACACGCCAGTCAACACGTACACAAACCACACACCAGGCTACACGCCTCCACACAACCAGCTGCTGCTCACACCACACAGGCTACACGCCTCCACACAACCAGCTGCTGCTCACACCACACAGGCTACACGCCTCCACACAACCAGCTGTTGCTCACGCCATATACCTCCGACACACACACACCATCAGCTGAGCTGCTGCTCACGCCATACACCTCCGACACACACACACCTTACACCATCAGTCAATCATACACCAAGTCAATCACCAACTCAAGCACACACCCAACACACAATTTACTTCCCTTGTACCACACTCAGTACAACACGTGGCCTATCCACGGAGCTTCCACCGCCAGCTCCTAAGCTGTCCACCCGAAAAGAGACCCTCGCTCCACTTTCTATCCAGCTCATCAACATGCTCGCTTAATTTACGGGACCACAATCATATCACTCCACAGAAAATATTTTTAGGGGTGACTAAGGGTAACACCCCCCTTCCAGTAAAGATGTGAGTTCTCTCTTAAGAGGGCTCACAGCTTACAGGAACTCGTGAAAGAGCGTCTGCTATCACATTATCCTTCCCTTTCACATGGGTAACAACCAAATCATACTCCTGCAACATTAGACACCACCTCATCAACCTTTGATTTGAATTTTTCATACTATTTACAAAAACTAAGGGGTTGTGATCTGTAAACACCTGCACTGGCATCGCAGCCCCTTTTACATATATATCAAAATGATTTAAATTCAAAATCAACGCCAAAGCCTCTTTCTCAATTGTGCTATAATTCTTCTGGTATAACAATAACTTTTTAGAGAAATATCCAATGGGATGATCAACTCCTTCCATCTCCTGCATCAACACTCCTCCAATTCCCTCACCACTGGCATCCACATACAGCTTAAATGTCTTGTCATAATCAGGAGTAATCAATATGGGAGCATTAACTAAAATATCCTTAATTTTCTTGAACGCCTCTTCACAGTGCTCGTTCCACACAAATTTCATCTTTTTACACAACAACCTGGTTAATGGCAGTGCAACTGCTGAGAAATTTCTACAAAATCTCCTATAATAACCACTCATCCCCCAAAAATCTCAACAGCTCCTTCCTGTTTGTTGGAGAAGGCAAATCCATAATGCCTTCACTTTGGCATTAAGTGGTCTCACCTCTCCTGTCCAACCTTGAATCCTAAATAATCCACTGAAGCCTTCACAAAATCACTTTTCATCAGGTTCACTGTGAGATTTGCATCATCCAATTCCTAAATACTTCAACCAACAACTTAGATGCTCCTCCACTTCTCAGAATACAGTACAATATCATCTATATATACAGTACAACATTTTACTCCCTCAATACTTTATTCACCAATCTTTGAAAACAACTGGAAACTTTTAAAAAAAAATTTTTTTTTTTTTAAGAACTGTTTCGTTGTTGATTGAAGGTATTCTGATTGTCCCGAAAAAGTACAGGGATTTACGAAATATAATCAGCACGCTCAAGGCAGAGGAAGTGAGTGCGCGAGAGACATCTGGCGGCTTAGCTTTGAAAACCCATATATTTTCACGTTGGCAGAGGAATTTTTATATATCCAAGCATCTTCCCAGCTAATATATATATAGACTTGTTTTACTTTACTCTAATTTCCCTGAATTCCCCAGAGTGGCGCTCAACTGTTGGGTTAAAATACTAGCTGGCGACTTTACTGTAGTAGGTATAGTGAGGTCGCCACTCGGTTTTATTTTTGTAATTTGTTCATTTATAGCCCTAATATGACACAGATGAAGACACAAAATGACACAGACTTTCCAGATAGACCCTTCTAACTTTCCTGAAATCATGGATGTAGAAATGTAAGTATTAACGCCACCACACGTCTGTAAATAACAAAGAAACGTAGAACTGGCGACTTCACTGTTATCTACGGTAGATAAAATTTTCATTATTGTTATTATTATTAATAATATTATTATTATTATTATTATTATTATTAGTCTTAGTCTACTATTATTATGGTTAATAATGGCATCATCATTTTCATTATTGTTATCATTATTATGATCCAAATTATTATTATTATTTTATTATTAATATAATTATTTCAAAGATATGTATGTGTGACTGACTATGTGTATTCATCTTCATCTTAGTTGTATTTTTAACAGGGCCAGAGCAACGCTCGTATGGCCCCCGTCTCCATATCAACATTTTTATCATTCATCATTAATGCTTTGTGTTGGCCGAAGCCACCACCCCGGAGAGCAGGTCCAAACCCCCGGCTAACACCCGGTACCCATTCACTGCTGGGTGGACAGGAGCTCGGTTTTAAGGAAACAACCCATCTGTTTCCGCTCTGTCCGGGGATCGACCCGGGTTGTGAACCGAGCGTGCTTCCCTTACACCACAGATGTACCCGTGTGTGTGTATATGTGTGCGTGTGTGTGTTGTGTGTGTGTGTGTGTGTGTGTGTGTGTGTGTGTGTGTGTGTGACTGTGTATGTGTGTGTGTGTATGTGTGTTCACACCTCAGATAAGACTGACCCCTTCGTATCTTTACCATCTATTTTTGAAGGAACTCGCGTTGCACGTGTCACCGTCTACGGCTCTACGCCTTTGAAATAATAACAATAATAATAATTAAAAATATATGATGATATTATTATAATAATAAAAACAACAATAATAATAATAATAATAATAATAATAATAATAACAATAATGTCAATGGTATTAATGATAATAATAAGTTATAATAATAATAATAATAACTCAGATAAAATAATCATAACAATATTGTGATACTAACAATAATATTGATAACAATAATGATAATAATAATCAAAATGATAATAATAATAATAATAATAATAATAATAATAATAATAATAATAATTGACAGCGAGCTTCGCTCGCTTATGCGAGCGAATAATCGTTCATAGCGCATAAGCGCTCGCTTATGCGAGCGCTTATGCTCGGTCTTATGGTAAGCAACAGCGAGCTTCGCTCGCTGTCGCTTACCATAAGACCCGTGGAACCAAGTTTCCGCCAAAAAGTGTATAATTACTCCTAATTATTGTCGGATTGAACTGAAATTTGACATGCAAGTATTGCTGTAAAAATCAATGGGGGTCGTCCGAAAAATTTTTTTTTTTTGCGTAAAACAAGCCCTTAATGAGTAATTAGCGTAAACTACTCCTAATTATTGTCGGATTGAGCTGACATTCGACATCCAAGTAGTGCTGTCAAATCAATGGGGTCTGTAATACAAACTTTTTGCATAGAACAAGCCCTTAATGAGTAATTCACGTAATGAGTTAATTGGCTGGAACGTGGCTCGCTGTCACGTTCCAGCCGCAAGAACTGAGCCAAAAGCAAAGGGGCCAGAGGCTGGACGTCTATACTTGATAATATTGATAATGGTCATAATGATAATAATAAAGATACTGATACTACCATCATACTACCTAGATGCCACACACAGTACACCCACACACACACACACACACACACACACACACACACACACACACACACACACACACACACACACACAGGGGGAGCTCCGTAGTGTAAGGGTTAACACGCTCGGCTCACAACCGAGAAGTCCCGGGTTCGATCCCCGGGCGGAGCGAAGACAGACGGGCGGCCTTCTTAAACCCAGCCCCTGTCCACCCAGCAGTGAATGGGTACCGGGTGTTAGCCGGGGGTTTGTGACCTGCCTCCCAGGTGCTGGCTTCGGCCAACACTACACACTTAGGATGAATGAATAAAATAAATGTTGATATGGAGACGGGGCCATACGAGCGTTGCTCTGGCCCTGTAAAATACAACTAGATGAATACACATGCACAGTGCACACACACACACACACACACACTGTTACGTCCCCAGCCACACTTCACCACACTGCAGCTCCTTGCTGCAAAAACATGCACAGTAAATATTGTGCAATACCTATCAATGTGCCTTACTTCTCCCTTAAGAGAAGTTCTCCCGGGCCGGCTGGTTGATAACTAGATTTTCACTCCCCACCCCACTCTCACAACCAGACCTCACTCTCACAACCAGACCTACTCTCACAACCAGACCTCTCTCAACAACCACCAGGCAAATATTGACTCACTTCTCTATTTAACATATTATATATTTACACAATCATATATATACATAAACAAAGAAATAAGTCTATCATAGCCCTTTTGATGTCTCAAACATCAATCCACATCATCACACACCATCAGGCTTACACGCCAGTCAACACGTACACAAACCACACACCAGGCTACACGCCTCCACACAACCAGCTGCTGCTCACACCACACAGGCTACACGCCTCCACACAACCAGCTGCTGCTCACACCACACAGGCTACACGCCTCCACACAACCAGCTGTTGCTCACGCCATATACCTCCGACACACAACACACCATCAGCTGAGCTGCTGCTCACGCCATACACCTCCGACACACACACACCTTACACCATCAGTCAATCATACACCAAGTCAATCACCAACTCAAGCACACACCCAACACACAATTTACTTCCCTTGTACCACACTCAGTACAACACGTGGCCTATCCACGGAGCTTCCACCGCCAGCTCCTAAGCTGTCCACCCGAAAAGAGACCCTCGCTCCACTTTCTATCCAGCTCATCAACATGCTCGCTTAATTTACGGGACCACAATCATATCACTCCACAGAAAATATTTTTAGGGGTGACTAAGGGTAACACCCCCCTTCCAGTAAAGATGTGAGTTCTCTCTTAAGAGGGCTCACAGCTTACAGGAACTCGTGAAAGAGCGTCTGCTATCACATTATCCTTCCCTTTCACATGGTAACAACCAAATCATACTCCTGCAACATTAGACACCACCTCATCAACTTTGATTTGAATTTTTCATACTATTTACAAAACTAAGGGGTTGTGATCTGTAAACACCTGCACTGGCATCGCAGCCCCTTTTACATAATATCAAAATGATTTAAATTCAAATCAACGCCAAAGCCTCTTTCTCAATTGTGCTATAATTCTTCTGGTATAACAATAACTTTTTAGAGAAATATCCATGGGATGATCAACTCCTTCCATCTCCTGCATCAACACTCCTCCAATTCCCTCACCACTGGCATCCACATACAGCTTAAATGTCTTGTCATAATCAGGAGTAATCAATATGGGAGCATTAACTAAAATATCCTTAATTTTCTTGAACGCCTCTTCACAGTGCTCGTTCCACACAAATTTCATCTTTTTACACAACAACCTGGTTAATGGCAGTGCAACTGCTGAGAAATTTCTACAAAATCTCCTATAATAACCACTCATCCCCAAAAATCTCAACAGCTCCTTCCTGTTTGTTGGAGAAGGCAAATCCATAATGCCTTTCACTTTGGCATTAAGTGGTCTCACCTCTCCTTGTCCAACCTTGAATCCTAAATAATCCACTGAAGCCTTCACAAAATCACTTTTCATCAGGTTCACTGTGAGATTTGCATCATCCAATTTCCTAAATACTTCAACCAACAACTTTAGATGCTCCTCCCACTTCTCAGAATACAGTACAATATCATCTATATATACAGTACAACATTTTACTCCCTTCAATACTTCATTCACCAATCTTTGAAAACAACTGGAACTATTCTTCATACCAAAGGCAAAACCTTATATTGATAGAGTCCATCCATGGTAACAAATGCTGACAACTCCCTAGCTTTCTCAGTTAATCCCCCTGCCAAAAACCTTTGAGCAGGTCTATTTTTGTTACATATCTAGCATTTCCCAGCTGGTCTATACAGTCATCAATTCTGGGAATGGGGTAAGAGTCACTTTTAGTTACCACATTAACCTTTCTATAATCAGTACAAAATCTATAACCCTTCCCTCCAGGTTTAGGCACCAACACACAGGGTGAACTCCATGGACTATTGCTATGTTCAATTAAATAATTTTTTAACATGTACTCTACTTCTTTTCTCATTATCTCTCTCTTCTGTGGTGTCACTCTGTATGGGTGTTGTTTAATTGGTGCTACTTTTTCAATCTCTACATCATGTACAATTACATTTGTTCTTCTGGGAGCATCAGGAAACAAAGATTTAAAATCTTTTATAATTCTTTTTACCTCTCCTCTCTCATCCCGACACAAATGTTTCAACTTCTCTTCCAACTGTGACAATACTACTGAGTTCTCCAAACTCTGCCCCTCACATCTGACTAAATCACTATGCTCCACATCATCCTTTTCAGACTTCACAACATTCCCACAAATTACATTATTAACATCTACTCCATGTATATTCTCTCTGTCATAATATGGCTTCAACATATTTACATGGCATAGCTGATTCCCTTTGCGTCTCCCTGGAGTTTCTACTAAATAATTTACATCACTAATCTTTTTCTCAATTACCCAAGGCCCACAGTATTTAGCATTTAAAGGATTACCTTGCAGTGGGAACAGCACCAATACCTTGTCACCAGGTTGAAAATCTCTCTCTCTTGCCTTTTCATCATACCATTTCTTCATATCCCTCTGAGATTCCTTTAAGTTCTCACCAGCAATTTCTCTAGCCCTCATCAGTCTCTCCTTAAACTTTGCTACATATTCCAAAACATTTGGTACATTTACATTTCCTAACCATTTCTCCTTCAACATCCTCAATGGTCCTCTGACCTCATGCCCATACACAAGTTCAAAAGGGCTGAAACCTATTGATTCCTGTATAGCATCTCTCAAAGCAAACAGTGCTAACGGCACAGCCTCATCCCAATCCCTATCCAATTCCATACAATATGTCCTCAGAGTCTTTTTGAGTGTCTGGTGAAACCTTTCTAAGCAGCCCTGTGACTGTGGGTGGTAGGCACTTGATAATTGTTGATTAATTCTCAACCCCTGTAACACTTGACCAAACAATTTTGAAGTGAAGTTACTACCCTGATCCGATTGTATTACCTTAGGAAGTCCAACCCACGAAAAAAATTTCACCAACTCTCTCACAATAACTTTAGCATGAATACTTCTCAATGCTATTGCTTCTGGGAATCTAGTAGCCATACACATTATAGTCAATAAATACTGGTTGCCTCTCTTAAGGCGGCGTCACACTAGCACTTTTTCCGTCTAGTTTTTTTCAGCGACTTTCTACAAACTAACAATTTTCTGACTGCAAAGTCAGCAAGCCGTCACACACACAGAATCGTTCGCCTGCATCACCAGTCAGCTGTTCGACTGTAAACAAACATGGTTCTTTGTGGTTTGTGGTTTAACCACTTTGTGGTTAAGATTATGTTTCATTAAAACCTATAAGTTTAGGTTATGTTTCATTAAAACCTATAAGGTTAGGTTAGGTTTCATTAAAATATATAAGGTAAGGTTAGGTTGTTGTTTTTTGTTGTTTTTTTTCTTTATTTTTTTCTTTGCGCAAAATAAAACTATCTCCATTACAACACGCACCTATTGTAGGCCAAGAAAAAATAGTCTTTGTCTCTGAAAACGACCGCGAAACTCTCGTCCATTATTACCGACGGCTATAATTACGTGCCTTGTAATGCATTAAGTTGTAGTAGAACAATTTCTTTCATGACATCGTAAAAAAAAGTAAGCTGAAAGGCTTGTGGAGCCCGCCAACTTCTGCGGATTATGCACCCAAAAACATAGTTACCGAAATAGGAAATTTAGGTACTTATTACTTCTATTGCCGTTTCTTTAGCTGTGCTTTCCTGTGCCTGTAGGTTTGTTTTTTGTGCAATGAATATTCTAAATTCAGATAAGTGAGGTTAAGTTTTGGTTAGGTTAGGAGGCATTCATGATTCTTAACACCACTGTGTGTCAGGGTGTGTCTTCTGGTGAGTTCAGAATGGGGTATAAAACCTTTTCCCACACTCTAGGCATTCATGGTTCTTAACACCACTGTGTGTCAGGGTGTGTCTGGTGAGGTCACTCTTTGTAGTAAATCTTTTTCCCACACTCTAAACATTCATAATTCTTAACACCACTGTGTGTCAGGGTGTGTGTGGTGAGGTGACCCATTGTAGCAATCTTTTCCCACACTCTAACATTCATAATTCTTAACACCACTGTGTGTCAGGGTGTGTATGGTGATGGTGACCCATTGTAGCAAATCTTTTCCCACACTCTAAACATTCATAATTCTTAACACCACTGTGTGTCAGGGTGTGTGAGGTGAGGTCACTCTTTGTAGTAAATCTTTTTCCCACACTCTAAACATTCATAATTTTTAACACCACTGTGTGTCAGGGTGTGTGAGGGGAGATCACTCTTTGTAGTAAATCTTTTCCCACACTCTAGGCATTCATGATTCTTAACACCACTGTGTGTCAGGGTGTGTTTGGTGAGCTGACTCTTTCTAGCAAATCTTGTCCCACACTCTAAACATTCATAATTCTTAACACCACTGTGTGTCAGGTGTGTTTGGTGAGTTGACTCTTTGTAGTAAATCTTTTCAATCGAGTCATGCGAGAGACTGTTGGCTGTTATATAGAACCGGCTTTTAAATGTATCTACATGTACAATAGTCACTTGAATATTTATAATACTTCTAAACGTATTGAATTATAATTTGCAAAAACTTACTGATTTATATCGAATATCTTTAAAGTAATCACTATGGATTTTGATTTGACTAAGAAAGTTGACTTCAACTTTGCAGACACAGACGATCACGAGCGACTGCCTCAGACTTGACTGATGCAGACGGACTAACTAGTCAGAGCGAGAAAAAACTAGTCAGAGCGACGAAGTTCGACTAACTAGACGGAAAAAGTGCTAGTGTGACGCCGCCTTTAGAAGCAGGAAGAGGACCCACAATATCAATGCATATTCTACTAAATGGCTCACCCACCACAGGAATAGGACACAGTGGTGCTTTCACTATAGTTTGGTTTGGTTTTCCTACCACTTGGCATACATGGCAAGTTTTACAATATTCAGTAACACTCTTCTTTACTCCTGGCCAATAAAAATGAGCTGTTATTTTGTTTAATGTCTTTTTTACACCTAAATGACCAGACCAATTATTTTCATGTGCCAATTCTAAAACTTTCTCTCTATACTTCCTAGGAACAACAATTTGAGTTTTCACCATCCAATGATCATTTACTGGGCTATCAGTAGGCCTCCACTTCCTCATTAAAACTTCATTCGCCACATAATATCCCACATCCTCATCTGAAGCTCCTCTTCTCACTGCCTCACTCCACAAAGATTTTAGACTCTCATCTTCCCATTGTGCACTTGTCAAATCCTCCTTCCTCACAATATAATCTGACATAATCCCTGCCTCACATTTAGTCGCATCTCCTTTCACCTGTTCAAGCTCCATGTGGGACTCCACTCTATCAAACAATGAGGTTAAGTCCATCTCACTCTCCTCTATTTGCTTGGCCTTAGCTCTTGTCACTACACATGCTGGATACAGTATACTCTCCTCTACCTTTCCTTCAACCTTACATATTTCAGGCTCTAAAATGTCATCATCCTGACAAATATAGGATTCTCCATAAGCTCAGGGGTAGGGACTACCTGTTCACACCGCCAAATCATTCCCCAGGAGCATGTCTACACCGTTTACTGGAAGTTCATTACTCACTCCTACCTTCACTTTTCCTGTGACGAATCCACTCTTAAGCCACACATGATGAATAGGAATGACTATTCCAGCAGATCCTATACCTTTAACCTCAACTTCTACACCTGTAAAAGTTTTCTCCACCCCCTTCCACAGTATTCTTAAGTACAAATTTAAAATTTGGGCACCTGTACCCCTAAAAAATTACAATTTCCCCTCTGCCCCACATTACATTCATCTTCCTTTTGTATAAAAGGTTCAAATCAACGCAGGTAAAACTTTTTTCTCAGTGTTACTTTTGTTGGCAAGTCTCTAACATCCTCTCCTGGACACTGTCATCCTGCCTCCTTGAATTCTTTATACTATAAATTGATTTTTCCTATGTCCCTGTTTACCCCAAAAATTGACTTTTGGGGCAAGCTTTTTTTGGGTTTTGCCCACAAATATTTTTAGGTGTCCAACTTCACCACATTTATAACATCAATCAGGACTGACTCTCCCTTTGGAGCATTACCGACATTATTATTCTTGGGGGGGGGTAATATATGCCGTTCTGAAAATTACCTCCAAAACAAAATTTCCCCACGAGTTCTTGGTCCCTAGTTTTTTTTTCATTTGCATCCTTGTAAATAAAAATATTTTTTCCCCCCTTACTCTCCATAACCAGCCAAAGTTACCAGACAGCTCGGGTGGTAAGTCTAACCCTTGACACTAATTACAAAGCCCGTAGGCAACCTAATTTGGTCACCCTTTCTCCGCCCCTCACATTTTTTTATAAAAGTTTCAAAATTTTCTACCTCAACTCGGGTTTTCAAATTATTCAAAAATTTTCTAACATCAAAAACTGCCTTAAGCCCCTCCTTTTCATTTACTTTTCTGCCTTTTCAACCACTTATCACCTTGAAAGCACACTCTCTGGCCTTTTTAAAATAGTACATTTTTGGTATTTTTTTACATCTCGAATCTCTGTTAAGTTTTCGGGTCCACCTCACATTTTTTAAAAACGGACCCCTTCACAACCTGATATCACAAATTTCCCTCTACAGTCAAACCTGCATAAGCCTCTCTTGCTTTACCTTTAAATTTGTCTGTACTAATAAAGCCCATTCATCCTCGGGCCCAACCTCTAAATATTGCCACTTTTCAAATTAAAGAATAATTTTCTGCTTCCTCCTCCACAAATTCTGGCAAAAAATGAACTTTTCCATCATTTGATCTTCCCCTGTGACCACCATTGTCTACTTCCCTTTTTTTTATTTCCCCACCCTGCCTCTTTTTCTAATTTTCCTCTTTCAACCTCTACCTTACTTTTTTAAAATTCTCCCTTTTCTTTTTTCAATTTTCTGCCTCTTCCCTCCTCCCACATTTCCCCTCTTCTGCAACCTGATCTCCTTTCCATCAACCTCAGCCCTGTGATAAGTTTTTGCTCACTATCGTCACTTCACCCCCCCTTTTCCTCCGGGTTTTTTTCCCTTCCCACACCCCCCTTTTTTTCTTTCATCTTCATCCTGCCTTCTTTTAATCACCCAAGTCTTTAATTCTTTCAAATTCTCTCTGCAATCCTCCTTGACCCAAAATATCAACTCTTTCTCAAATTTTTCTCTGCTAATTCTTTAAACTCCCTCCCGGGTACACGATATGGTATTGCACCTCACGATGAACCTAAAGTCGCTACATTTTCCCCCCATCAAAAATATAGGAGTGCCAGAGCTTACCACAGTACTGAAGCGCATAATAGTAAGCCGGGGAGTTCACACTGTGGCAGGGTTGCAGGGTTGGCAGGGGTTGCAGGGGGAGCGGGGAGGCTATGGCTCCACTGGGCCCCCTGGCACACAACAAGATCAAAATTCTATTCCCCACAGGCCCCCCAAAAATCTTTACGCCCCCCGCCACACTTTACCCACGCAGTCCTTGCGCAAAAAAAAATTTCACATAAAAATTGTGCAATACCTATCATGTGCCCTTTCTTTTCCCTTAAGAAAGTTCTCCCCCGGCCGGTGGTTGATAACTAATTTTTTTACTCCCCCCACAAAACCCCCCACTTCACAACCAGACCTCACTCTCACAACCGCCTCCCCTCTCACAACCAGCCTCTTCCAACCACCAGGCAAATATTGACTAAATTCTCTTTTTAAAATATTAATATTTAAACAATATAAAATAAAATAAACAAAAAAATAAGTCATCATAGCCCTTTTGATGTCTCAACATCAAACCACATCATCACACACCATCAGGGTTTCAAAGCCAGTCAAACGTACACAAACCACCCACCAGGCTACACGCCTCCACACAACCACTGCTGCTCACACCCCACAGGACACGCCCCCCACACACAACCCCGCTGCTGCTCACACCACACGGGTAAAAGCCTCCCCAAACCAGCTGTTGCTCAGTTTTTCCCCCGACACCACCCCATCGCTGAGCTGCTCTCACGCCCTACACCTCCGACAAAACACCACACCCCAAACAGTCAAACATACACCAAGTCAATCACCAACTCAAGCACACACCCCCAAAAACTTTACTTCCCTTGTACCAACTCATAAACACGGGCCTATCCACGGGGCTTCCACCGCCAGCTCCTAAGGTCCCCCCGAAAAAAAGACCCTCGCTCCCCTTTCTATCCAGCCCTCAACATGTCGCTTAAATTTTCGGACCACAATCATATCACTCCAAGAAAAAGTTTTTTTGGGGGGACTAAGGGTAACAAAACCCCAACACACCCCACACACCAAAAACAAACACACACACACAAAAAACACAGAAGACAACGGGTACTCCTATATATATTAGATAAAATTAGACGTCCCCGCCTTTGGGCCCTTTTTCTTTGGCCGTTTTTTGCGGTGGAACGTGACAGCGAGCCACGTTCCATCCAAATTAACTCATTACTGAAACACATTAAGTTTTTTCTATGCAAACATTTTGTTCTACGACCCCCATTGATTTTTACAGCATTTCTTGGAAATCGAAAATTTTACTCAATCCCACAATAATTAGGGTAAATTTTTTCGCTTATTACTCTTAGGGGCTTTTTTGCGCAAAAAAAATTCCCCCGACAACCCCCCCCAAAATTTTTACAGCACTACTTTTATGTCAAATTTCGCTCAATCCCATAATATTTAAAAGGGGTAGTTATACACTTTTTTTGGGGGAAAAATTGGGACCCCCGGGTCTTATGGTAAGCGACAGTTCAAACAAGATACGTCCAGCCCCTGGCCCCTTTGCTTTGGCTCAGTTCTTGCGGTGGAAGTGAAACGGCCACTTCCCGCCAATTTAATCATTTTTAAGTGAATTACTCATTAAGGGCTTGTTCTATGCAAAAAAATTTTTTGTTACAGACCCCATGATTTTTACAGCACTCTTGCTGTCAAATTTCAGCTCATCCAACAATTAATTTGGAGAATTAACGCTTTTTTACATTAAGGACTTGTTTTACCAAAAAGTTTTTTTTCCGCACCCCCATTGATTTTGACAGCACTACTTGCTTTCTAATTTTAGCTCAAACCGATATATTTAGGATAGTTTACCTTTTGGCGGAAACTTTGGGTTTCCCCGGGTTTCCCTTTGGTAAGCGAAAAAGCTTCAAACAAGTAAACGTCCAGCCCCTTGGCCCCTTTTTCTTTGGCCCCAGTTCTTGCGGCTGGAACGTGACGCGAGCCACGTTCCAGCCAAATTAACTCATTACGTGAACTACTCATTAAGGGCTTGTTCTATGCAAAAAGTTTGTTGTATAGACCCCCATTGATTTTGACAGCACTACTTGGATGTCGAATGTCAGCTCAATCCGACAATAATTAGGAGTAATTTACGCTAATTACTCATTAAGGGCTTGTTTTACGCAAAAAATTCTTCGGACGACCCCCATCGATTTTTACAGCACTACTTGCATGTCAAATTACAGCTCAATCCGACAATAATTAGGAGTAGTTATACACTTTTTGGCGGAAACTTGGTTCCACGGGTCTTATGGTAAGCTCGCTTACCTCCTCGCGAAGCTCGCTGTCAATTACTGATGCAAAAAAAGAAATAGCTTACGCCAAATAACATTTTATTTTAGGGAGTCTATGCTGTACATCTTGTCGAGAGCTGCTTGGTATGGGAAAGGAGCCTGCATGGGAACTCGCGCGTGGTGACCCCCGGGAGTGGCGTCGTAGGGTGGGCGAGGCGACGCGCCCCCCGGCGTATGCCCCAAAGGATTGATTGATGCTGTACGGTAGGGGTTAAGAATTGTAAAAAAAAAAAAAAAAATGGCCTACGCCACAAAAATCTTTGTTGGGGGGAGTCTATGCTGAAAGGGTGGGGGTTAAACAAATTGGGAAAAAAAAAATAGATCCCCCCAAACCCAGGGACGGTTTATGGGTGTGCGGGTCCCTAAAATAGGCCTTTACGGGGGGAGTGCGGGGCCCGGGAATTTGAAATGTGGGGTAAAATTTCCTAGAGACCCTTTTTCCAGCCCTTATTGTTTTTTTTTTTTTTTTTCCCCCCAAACCCTTTTCACAGACCCCTTCGATCCCTTTTTAAAAACGAAATTATAAAGTGGGAAGTTTCCCCCTTTCCAACCCTCCCCCCCCCCCTATTTTTCCCCCACCCCTGGCCCCCAAAAAAAAATTTTCAAAACCGCCCTAAACTACAACCTAACCAATAACCCCCCTAACGAGATAAAAAGGGTTTGGAAAGGATTACTTTTTAACCAAAGGGGTTGGGTTTGGGTTTAAATTGGTTAGGTTAGTAATTTTTTTTTTTAATTTTTTTAAAAATCTCTCCCCCCCTTTTTTTTTTATGTTTTTTAAGGTATCTGAAGGGTTTTTGGGGAAAGGGGTCCTGGATAAAATAAACCCACTAATAAGGGGGGGAAAGGGACTCTAAAGTTTTACCAAATGTGGTTAAAAATTTCATTTATTTTTAAAAATTAAAAACTTTTTCCCCCCTTTTTTTTCCCATTACATTGGTACTTTTTTTTTGGCATAATTAAAAAGGGGTTTTCCCCTGAAATGTACTTTTTTTCAGGAAAAAAAAATTTTTTTTTTTCCCAGCCCATTTTCCGGTTAAAAATTGAAAAAAAATTTTTTTTTTTTGGGGTTTTTGCGGGGCCCGGGGCCATAGTTTCCCCGGGTCCCCCCAAACGGTCAAGGGCAAGCCAACGGAAACCAAATTTTGGGGGGGTTAGGAAATTGGCGTGGAAGGGAGAAAACACCCTGGTCCCGGAAAACGGGTTCCCACCCACCCCCAGGTTTAAAGGGGGTTTTTTAAATGCCCAAAAAAGAAATGGCGAGCTAAGGAAACTTTATTTAGGGGGGGGGGGGGGGGGGGGGGGGGGGGGGGGGTGGGGGGGGGGGGGGGGGGGGGGGGGGGGGGGGGGGGGGGGCAATGCGGGTTAGGGGTTTAAATTTTAATTTGTCTGCAAATGGAAAAAGAAAAAAACCCCAAAAACAAAAAAAAAAATACCGATCCCCGGAAATCCCGGGTTTTCCCGGTAGGGTATCGGAAAAACCGGAAATCGTAATTGTTTACCGGTGGGGAGGACGTACCGGAAATTACCCCCCGGCCAAACCCGGGAAATCGGAAAAAACCGGTTTTTTTTTCTTGATCCCGGGGAAAACAACCCAAACCCCACATCCCCAAAAAAAACACAATTTTATAAATACTTTAAATTCATGTAAAAAACCCTTGTATAAAATTTGACATAATGAATGATTGAAAGCCAGATAGACAATTGAAAACTATTAAAAAATCCTCTTTTTGTTTTCCCATCTTTTCATATTCTCCTGCAAAAAAATGCCAAAAGATACAAACTTTTCCTTAAAAAAAAATTTAACTTTTTCTTTTTCCTCTATCACTTTTATCCTTTTTTTTCCCCCCATCTTCTGGGTGAAAAGTTCATCTCCTCCCTTCGGTTTCCCGGGCGGCAAAATTTTTCCCTAATACTCTTCAGGGGGCAAAAGTTTTATGTGTCCTTTTCAAAAAAAAATTTTGAAAAGGGAAACAATTGCGATTCAAAGGTTTAATCTGGATGGGCCGAAAAGAAGGAAAAAGCAGCAAAAAAGGAGGAGGAAAAAAGGAAGGAAAAAAGGAAATTTTGTTTAAATTTTACTCATTCGTAATCTCTCTCTCCCTCTCTCTCTTCTCCTCCTCTCTCCCCCCTCTCCTTTTCTCCTTCTCTCTCTCTCTCTTCCCCCCTTCCCCTTTTCCCCCCCTCTCTTCTTTTCCGGGGCTCTTCCCCTCCCCCTCTTCTCCCCTCCTCTCATCCCCCTTTCTCTCCCCTTCCTTTCTCATTTTTTCTCCCCTTCTCCTCCCCTTTGAATTCCCCCGTCTCTCTCTTTTCCCTTTTTCTCCTCCTCCTCTCTCCCCCCTCTCCCCTTTCCTCCCTCCCCCCTTTTCTCCCTTTTCTTTTCTCTCTCCTGTCTTCCCTCTCTTCCCTCTCCTCTCTCTCTCCCCTCTGCCCCTTTTTCTCCTTCCTCTCCCTCTCTCCCCCTCTTCCCTTCCCCCCCTTTTCCTTTTCCCCTCCCCTCCTCCCTCCTCCCCCCTTCCCTTTCCCCTTCTCCCGTTCATCTCTCCCCTCTCCTTTTTCTCTCTCCTCTCAAATTTAAAACAACTAGGCGAGTTTCTTTCCCACTGTTTTCTTTTAGGGCGAAGACCTTTAAAAACTCTGTCAGGTTTCCACTTTTGGGTGGAGCGGCAAGTGAATGTAAGTTAAAGTCTTTTGTTTTTGGGAAGGGGACAAATAAGGGGAAAAGGGTGATGAATTAAAAAAAGTGTAAAGGGGAAAAAGAAGTGGGAAAAATCGGGAGGAAGAGTAATTAAAAAGACATGAAAAAAAAGAAAAAAAAAGTTAGAAAAGGAAAAGGTTTAAAAAAAAGAAGGGGTTTAAAGGGGAACATTTTAAAGAGGGCGAGAGAGGGTTTTAAATGAGGAGAGCCAAAAAAAAAAGGAAAAAAAGAGGGGGAAAGAGAAAAATATATATATTTTATATATCAAAATATATAAAATATTAAAATATAAAATATAATAATTATTTATTTTAATATATATATATTTTATAATAATATATATATATATAAATAAAATATTATATATAAAAAATATATATATATATATATTTTTAATATATTATTCATATATTCTATAAAAAATATTATATATTAAAATAATATATATAAAAAATTATATATATATAAATATAAACTTAAAAGTGACGTGATGAAATTTTTTTGATGGGTTTTTTTAAATTTAAAAAAATCCCCAAAATAATTTTCCACATTTCCCCGGTTGGGGAGGGACATTTTCCCCTTTCTAATTTATTTTATATATATATATATATCTTATTAATTTTATATATATAATAAAATATAGTATATATTATATTATTTATATATATATATATAAATATTTTTCAAAATATATATATAACCCTATATAAATATAATATAATTTTATATAATATATATTTTTATATTAAAATATATATATATAATTTATATAGATAATATATTTTTTTTTTTTTTTTTTTTTTTTTTTTTTTTTTTTTTTTTTTTTTTTTTTTTTTTTTTTTTTTTTTAACACAAAAAAAGGGTCCAAAGGGGCACCCCCCAAAAAAAAAAAAGGGCCCCCCAAAAAAAAAGGAAAAAAAAAATAAAAAAAAGGGGGGAAAACAAAATTTTTTTTCGGGAGGGGGTCCCCTTTCTTACTCTTCTTTTGAAAAATTTAGTCCTAAGAAAATGGGAAAAAAGAAACTGGAAGAGAGTTTCCCGATTTCCATGAAAAAAGGGGTGATAGAGGGAAAGATACGGGTTTAAATCTTGCTTAGAAGGGTTAAAAGAATAGGGGATTTAGAATGAAATAGGGAAATCTTTTTGCAACGGGGGGCCGGGGGGGGAGGGGGGGAAAAGGAAAAGCAGTTACAAATTTAGAAGGCAGTGAGCATTTAAAAAAAATTAAAAAAGGGAGAGGAGGGAAGCAACCCTTGGGCGGTGATTTAAAAATTGAAGACAGTCAGGCAGGGGGAGGGGATTTTAAAGAGACGAAAATTTTTTTACTCCCAAAAATTTAGGAAAAGCGTATGGGAGTATCCTCCCCAAACAGGTGAGACATACCTCCCTACATGGCGGATTAAGGGCCCCCGGGAGGGAGCAACAAATTTGGGGGGGAGAAAAAAAAAAGGGCGGGAGGGCCCCCCACAAGGGCCCCCTAAATTCTTTTCAGGGGGTTTTTTGCAAGGTTAGAAGGGGATTTTTCCAGTTTCGATTTTTATAAAGGAATCCTACAATGTTTTTATTTTTAAAAAAGGAGCCAAATTATGTCATTGAAGAAGAGGGGGGTAGTTTTTTCTGGTAGGGGTTTTTTCCCCAGTAGGGTACGTGAAGAAATTTTGGGTTTTTTTGAGGCATTGAAAAAAACAAGGTTTTTCTTTGCCCCAAACCCGAAAATTTTGAAAGTCAGCAGTTTGGCGTCGGGGGCACTCTCCCTGAATTTACTTAGTTCCTGTTGAAATTTTGGGCGTCCCAATAAACGACCCTTTAAAAAAGCAGGGTAGAAATTCCCTCAGCGTAGGGGTGGGGTAGGGTTTTTATTAGCTTTAAAAATCTTTTTAAAAAGAAATAATAGAAGAGAGAGGGGGATAGACAGAACCCTGGGGAACACCACTATTGATAATTTAGGAGAAGAAAAAGTCCCCTCTACAGTACGGGAATGAACGGGTTTTAAAGGAAACCCTTTAAATGAAGGGACGAGGAAGGATAGAAACAGAAAAGAGGGGGTTTTGGAAATTAAAGATTTTGTGCCCGACTCTAAACAAAAGCTTTTTTATATGTCCCAAGGGGAACGGCCAAAAATTTTTTTCCCCAAACCCCTAAAGGGGGATGCCCTGATTCCCCCTTTTTTGGAAAGCTAGAAGAAACGCCGTAATCGCCCTTTACGGAAACCGTACTTTTACGTCAGATGAAGTTGTGGAAAAATGATGCTTAAAAATCTTCTTTTTAAAATATAGGGTTCAAAAAAAATTTAGGGAAAGCAGGGTGGGCAAAACTTGGACGGGATTTGAAAGGGTTGAACCCGGGCATTCCCCTTTTTTAGGAACATTTTGGGTGTGAGGGAAAATTCCAGCAAGAAGTAAAGTGGAAATAAAAAACCAAAGACGGAAAAAATTTTGGGCCAAAGGGAAGGTGGCCCAAACACAAAAGCCCATTTTTTTTTAGAAAATAAGGGGGGACCCCCGTTTAGAACCGAAGGGTTCCGGGGGATCTAGGCCCCGAAAGGGCAAAAAAAACATCATTCCGGAAAGGGTTTAATGACAGGGATTTTAAAAATAAGTCAAAGGGTTTGGGGGAAAAAGGGGGAACAAACCCCCTTTATCAAACCCGAGTGGGGGTTTTTTTGCCAAAAGTTTGAGCGAAGAGCTCATCTTTTTTAAAAAAGTGATGAACAGCTGTGGGGGCCCCTCTGGGTGAAACAAAAGGAAAGGGGAAAAAGGAAACAGAAAAATTTTTAGAGAGTTATTTTCCCGGGTGCCCCGAATACAAAGGGGAAATTTTATTCCCGAAAGATTTAGATATTTTTTTATGATAAAGAGTTTTTGGGAAATTTAAAATAAAGATTTGGCATGATTTCGGGCAAAAAATATTTAAAAGGGCATGGTTTAAGGGGATGGAATGCTTACGGGGAAAAATTTTTTTAGCCCCTCTCTATCCCCCGGGCAAACATGAGAACAAGCCGAGTTTTTAAAACCCAAGGGTTTACGGGGTTTTTTTGGATTAGAGAAAGGGTTGGGGTGTCCCTCCTGCCAGAGAAATATGACCCATTTATGGGCCCCTGCACCAAAGGGATTTGGGGCTTTTTAAAATGGAGGCAGTAAACCTTCCCTTCCATGGAAAATCAGAGGTTTTTTAACTGCCTTTTGGTTCCCTTCCCCCTTTTCTGGGGTTGAAAAGCCATAACCCTTTCCGGGTTAGATGGGTCCCGGGGACGGGACCGGAGGATAGGACAGGTTTTAAAAAAATAAGATTGTGATGGAGATAAAAAAACCCAAAGGAGATAATAAACTTCATAGGTAAGCAAAGGGGTTTTTATTTTAAAAAAGATCAATGTTGGGCGGTGTCCCCCCAAGGCGGTTTCGGAAAAACGGGTAGGGTGTGGTGCAAAACCCGCTGCTCTAGTTTTTGGGGGATTTTGGAAAAAGTTTTTTAACTTGTTTCCACCAGGTTGGGGCCCTTGGAAAAAAAAAATGATACCAAAGCTGGTGGGGAAAAAAATTGGGGTCCCCCTGAATTTGGGAAAAATTTTTCCCGCTAAAGGGAAAAGGAATGAAATGTGCTCCCTTTTTTATGTTTTAAAAAGTCGAAGAAAATTTTTTAAAAGTCCCGAGGGGTTTTGGTGGAAAATTACACCAGATAAATTTTTGTAAGAGAGTGAAAATTGAAAATTTGAAGCCAAATGGGGACAAATTCCGGGAAAATTCAAGGGGGCCCTGGGCCCGAGAGCAAGTAAAAAGTCATTGGCCCCCACAAAAAATTTTCGCAAAAAGCCCCTTTTTTTGAAAATAAATAGAGACAGTAAAGGGGAACAGAAAAAGGGGCTGCTGTCAGTGCTCACAGAAAAACTGGTTTTTTGGGGAGGGAAAAAAAAAAAAATGAGGTTTTTGGGGAAAAAGGAGGATTTATGTTTCAAGAGGGGAGAAAATTTTGGTCTAAGGGCCCCCAATGTTTTCAGAAGTTTAAAAGAAAAAGCTAAAGAGTATCCAAGACCCCCTCAAAATCTCCTCTTGAAACCCGTCCGAAAACCCGGGGATTTTTGGTCCCCTTTCCCCCGTTAAGGGAATTTCCCGGGGAAAGGGGGGAAAACACCATAATACAAAATTTTTAGTGGGAAAAATAGTGTAGGGATTAAATGCATTTTTAGGTAATGTGAGTAGGGAAAAGGGGAAATTTTCCCTTTTTGAAAAGCAGGCTGCAGCTAAATCCTTGTGGGAAAACTGAGCAAATAAGGGTATGGAAAAGAGAGACAAAGGGAGAATTTCCCAAAGATAAGTCTGGCGCCCCCCCTAAAATTTCCCCTAAGTCCCTCCCCTGGGTTTTTTCCCACCATGGGGGCAAGTGTTCCCGACTTCCTACTTTTTCCCACAAAATACATTTTACATATACATTTTATAAAAATTCACATTATATAAAATGTATATATATAACCGGGGTTTTTAAAATATATATTATATATATATATATATAATTATATATTATTATTATATATAAAATTTATATATTATATTTTATATAATATATATATTTTAAAAATATTTTATATTAAAATATATAAAATATATAAATTTTATATACTATAATTTTTACTTTTTTATATAATTTTTAATTATATATAATAAAATACATAAAATATAAAGTATATATATAAAAAAAACCCCAAACCCCCAACGGGCCCCCAAAAAAAAAACCGCCAAAAAATTTTCAACCGCAAAAACCCCCTTTTTAGAAAATCTTCCCAAATGCCATCCCTAACCGCCGGGGTTTTTATAAGTTTCGGTTCTTAAGTGGGGCACTCGCCCCCCGTCTCCCCAAATATTTTAAAGGTAATTTTACTATATATATATATATATAAAAAATATATATATATATAAAATTATATTAAAATTTATATATATGTATTAATATATATATTCATATAATATAAAATATATTTATTATATAAAATATATATTATATATTATTATATTATTTTATATATATATTTTATATTTTATATCTTTCTTATTTATATTTTTATATTCTTATATATATACCATATATTATATATCATATATATATATATACCATATCTATATATATATACCAACCGCAACCGCAACCGCAACCGCACTACAACCACATAAAAATTCACAACCGCAACCGCAACCGCCGTTCCATAAGTGCGGTTACGGTTGTGAAAGCTTAGTATAGATAGTAGGCACGTTACGTCATGATCAAGTGATAAACAATAACAAAACGACTTTGTTCGAGGAACCCGGGGAAAATGATTACTTCTATAGTAATTTTTCCCCTACCAAACTTCATTTATGGTAACACACTTTGTGCAGAATATAGTTTTAATTTATTTGACCTATTCTTTCATAATAGCTATGTAAGTTTAGAATATACTTAATTATTGACAGTACATATAATCTACCGCAATTTATGTGTTGCAAATCATGTGTTCAACATAAAGTATTTAGTTTATATTATGTACCAGGTGTGGCTAAATCGCACTATAGAATAATATTCAAATTAGTAGTTACGCATTTTTCCTAGTACATGATAACCGAAACCGCAACCGCAGTTTAAAAAAATTCGACAACAGCAACACAACCGCAACCGCGGTTGTGTTTGAAACACATATATACACCGCGCGATGGTCAATTTTGATACCGTGCTGGTCTCCCACTCTTTTGGTAAGGGGTTTCGTACCGTGGCCACCGAGATGACACCGGTTTTTTCCCCGATTGATGAGGTTATTTTTTTTAGTTAACGCTAATTTAGGTATGGTTCTAATTCATTAATCAGAAAAGGAATATATCAAGGGAAAAGCTAATGCAATTCCGTTTTTATTGATATTCTCCATGTAAAAAGTTTTCACGCAAATTTTAAAATGGCGAAGATTTTTAAAAGTTAATGCATATTTCTTAAAAGTCTCATAATGGCATTTCTTTTGTGTTTTTTAAACGGTTTTTTATTGGATAATATTAAAAAACAAACATTTCCAAAAAATAACAGTATATCTTTTATACTGAAAAACCCATATATTAGGTAGGAAATTACCCGTTTTTCATGATTTTTAATATTTATTTAAACGCTAATTTATACATACTGCTAATTCATTTATGACTAAACGAAATATATCAATGGAAAGTTAATTAAATTCCGCTTCTATTGATATTCTCCATGTAAAATTTTTTTGAGCAAAATATTAAATGGCGAAGAGTTTAAGTTATGCATATTTCTTGAAAGTCTCATAATGGCATTTCTTTTGTGTTTTTAACGATTTTTTATTTGATAATACTATAAAAACAAACATTTCCGAAGACAACAATATATCTTTTATACTGATAAACATTATATTAGGTAGATAAACTTGTATGGGAGTGGAGCGGGTGGGATCCGATGGTGTAACGTCACGGCGATGTAGCAGGCCTTGTCATCTCGGTGGCCACGTTCGTACCCTCGCGCTCCCGGGGATTTTTCACTGACAAATTCGGGCGGTTACTGTCTCCCTTGAGCAAGGCAGGGGGGGTTTGTGTGGTGTGTGAGGTCCCTGCATTGCCCAAAGATCGGTAATAATGAGCCCCAAAGCTCCCACTGGGAGGGTGAAAACTGGCGATCATGAGTCCGCCCCGCGTGTACAACGACCAGGGGGTGAATAACACACACATATACACACACAGCGAAAGTACTTGGGGTGTGACTCGAAAAATATTATGGTGGTGATGGTGATGATAGTAATCGTGGTGATGTTTTGTAGCAAATGTGTTTGCTGGTGATGATGGTGGTAAAAATGATAATGGTGGTGGTGGTGTTAGTGCTAATGATGTGGTGTATACACAGCAGCAGGTGTCAGAAAGGGGGGAGTCAGCGGAGTATCGTCAAAAACCATCACATTTGTTAATGACCATCTCGCTTTGTCTCAGTTTGCTGGTGAAAGAAGAGAAGAATAAAGATGAAGAGGACACAGAGGAATAAAAGGGTTTAAGGACTTATTTCCATTTCAAGAGTTCTTTCTTTTACAGTAAGGTACAGTCTTCCACCCTCGTATCTGTCCCTCTTCTTCATCATATTCCTCTCCCTTCTACTTATCCTTACCTTTTTTTTTCTGCTTCTGCTATTCTCTAATCTAAAATCAACCCTCATCCTCCCGTAACCCTTCCCTTTCCTCTCTTTTTTCTTTTCCTCTTTCTCCTCCTCTTTTATTACAGTTTTTTTATAATGGATCTCGACAACAAAAGTGTGTTTGTGGACGGCGAGGAAGAGGAAGATAGGATATGAAGGCAGTAAAACTCAACGAAAAGGAGTACAACAAAGAGCAAGACTAGGATGAAGAGATAAAAAGATACAAAAAATGCAATTGGAGGGTTAAGAAATGAAGAGGGAAAAAGGGAATAAACACAAAGTGAGAGAGGAGAGAGAGAGAGAGAGAGAGGAGAGGAGAGAGAGAGAGAGAGAGAAAAGAGAGAGAGAGAGAGAGAGAAAACTATATTCATTAAATATATTCCCCTCATCACATTTTATATTACTATCCCACTTAATCGATATGGCTTTGACGAAAGATAATTTATTTAATGAAATGACTTCTTTTTTTTTTCTCTCTCTCTCTCTTCGTTTATCTTCCCTCCCTTTCTGCAGTACTAAGAGAGAGAGAAAAGAGGGGTAGAAACAGATTTAAAATAAAGGATTTTTTTATTTTTTTTTGGGAGCCTATAGCGCCTGTAACTGAAGGAGATCTTGATGTTGGTCGATCTCACCAGTTAGTGCGCAGGCTGGATGTTTTAAAAGTGACACCCTGGGGTCTTAGGTGAAGATTGCGTTTTCAAATATGATTTTTGGATCTTCAGTCAGGATCACGCCCCCCTGAGTTTTTCTCCCGTCACACTCGCACCGAAGAACCAGGTAATTGTTTGCATGGGGGTTTCTTTCAGCCATTCGACGATGGATTTGACAGTTGTTCCTTGAACTCTGGACCTTCTTCTCCCTACCAGGCTCTTGAAAGAGTTGCCCCAGGCGGGAAATTCGAACTCGGAACCTTGAGTTCAGCCTCCAAGACGCTAACCACTCGTCCACCGCCTCCCATCAATTGTAGGGAGGAAGATGAATAGGGAGGAAAATGAATGGAGAGAAGGATTGAAGGAGGGATGGGAGGAAAGGATGAAAGGTTTTGAGGGAAAAACGAGAGGGAAAAGTTGAGGATGGTTGAATACTGTTAGATATGTATTTATAATAATATTGTTGAGATCACATATTTTTTTTTTTTTCTCTCTCTCTCTCCCCTTTTCTCTCTCTCTCTCTCTCTCCCCTCTCTCTCTCTCTCTCTCCTCTCCTCTCTCTCTCTCTCTTCTCTCTCTCTCTTCTCTCTCTCTCCTCTCTCTTCCTCTCTCTCTCCCCTCTCTTTTCGCTCTCCTTTTTTTCTTTTTCTTTCTATCTCTTTTTCTGACTATGTCTGGTCAGGGTTGTTCCCTGTTATTGGTAACATGTAACCCAGTACAACCAGCCGTAGGGTTTTTGATCGTCGACGACTAAACCGGCTACCCCACTGGTTCTCCCAGTGAGGAGGTTTGCGGGATAGTGGACACCCATATGGACTAAAAATAAAACCATATTTAATAAAAATAATAGTAATAACAATAATAATAATAATTTTATTCACACCCACAGGCATACGGGAAAAACAACAACAAGAATGAACTTCAGTTCTAACGCAAAAAAATATGTATATATATTATATATATATATATGTGTGGACAATATAGGCACTGCTTGTACATTACAGTGTAAGTACGTAAAGTGTACGTACATCTGCGCTACCCCACATTCTGTACAAACGCAGGCCCAGTCACCGCTGTTTGTATAGGTCCACATACATAGGCTAAGCTCTGCCTGACAGAGGTGATGATGGAGTTTGCAGAGAGCTCCACCCTACTCCTTATGCTGACGTGGATTGTCGACGGATAACATCCAGATTGTTCCGTTCCGTTCTTAGCAAAGGCCGGGGACGAGCTGGACCACCTGGGCACCCCAGAGCCTCTTAAACTCGTGGGCTACGGCATGCCTTCCGGAAGGCTCGCATTTTCCCGTTTTCTGGAAGATATGTGGCGTTTACTATTGATCACGTGGGGTTGGTTTACGTTATATTACGGATAGGGTAATAGGTTTCCCTATTCAACATATGGTAGCTTTGTGTGGGAATCAAAATGAGGGTATTTACGAGAAATTCTATGGTTAGTTTTGGAGGTACAGTCAAGCGTCTTCACTGGGAAACCACATACTCGCATAGAGAAAGAGTATGTGTGGAAGCTCTCCTGAGCGACTGTTGTATGCCTTCTGAAAGCGCGATTTTCAAGCCCCATACAAAAACTGCGCCAACATTCGAAGAAGTCCAAAAACTGTGTCACATGTAGGCCGAGATGTCAGCTCTCGATACCACACCCCCCATCTGCCCAACAACGTTCTAACGCTTTTACTTTTAATTTACTTTGTTATCTACTTTCTACATTCGCCTTGTTTTGTGGTGTAAATTCCTCACAAGATCCTTCTGATACAAGTTTATACACATAAAGAACCATCGAGTGCTTTAAAAGGCGAAATATAGAGCGCTTTGTATTATCAATTACGCCATACTCCCTCAACCAACCCACCTCAGTACGGTTACTCGCATGCGGTTTGGTGCCATTCGCGCTAGAAAATTTTTAACTCCCGACCACAACCACACCACAACCCCCTACGCTTGGGTTAAAAATATATATATTTCCGGGTGGGATTTTTATTACCTTGACGTTGATGTGATTTTCATCCAATTCTTTAATAGTCACTTTTTCGCTCACTTGCCGCACTGGGGGGCCAGGAAAATTCAAAGCTCACCCCATTCCCCGCGTTTTAAAAGGGGTTTAAAGGGTGTTATTGTGACAATCTTAAGTCGGTTTAGAGTGGCCTCCTTGAACCGCGACCACAGCGAGTTGCGTAAATAGAGTAGCAGTGACTCCTGAATAACTCCACTTCACCCTCTGCTACAGTAGGAAAATTTTCTCTGTAGAGTATTTCCCACGACAAGGAGCTTAGTTTTGCTGCTTGCTGATGTCATCATCATCAGTCATTTTTGAGGGATAAACCATGGCCTATGTTTGCGAATCTATCCACAAAAGTGAGAGCAGACCGACTGAGCCATACTATTTTGAGGTAATTAACCTGAGTGTGTGCCCGGTGATATTGCCATGCACTCTGTCTTAGTGGTGTTATAGACAATGTCATGTTTGGCAACATACAAAGGACACACATTGATAAGGTCCTGTAACGCTTCGCAATGGGTGCGAGCAGTACCATACCATCACATAACTCATTGAGTTGATGCACCCATCATGTATGTGGCAGTCGACACCTCTATCACGAAGGTTAACACTGAGATCATCCCTGTACACATTATACAGGTAGGGAGATAAAATCCTCCCCTGCCGAATACCTATTGGCTGTTCAAAAAAACAGCGAGAAGGATTACCCCACTTAACAGTAAAATTCCTGGATAGTGTACCAGTATATCGATAAGTTTTAAAAATGTACCCAAATGTACCCCTGTCGAGAAGTTTATTGTGAGCTTCCAAAAATTAATTCTGTCAAACGTTTTTTTTGGGATCCAAAAACACAGTTAAACAGGTGAATTTATAAAAGTGTAGTATGAATGATATTCTTCATGCCCACACACACACATCTCAGTGCCATGGCCCTTCTTATAACTAAAATGATTGTCCAGTGTAAAACAGGTAGGCCTCAAGAACGAGGAGCACCACTTTCTCCAGCACAAGGCGGTCGCTCTGCCCTTGGGCCTGTAATTGCTAGAGTTAGCAGGGTCCTCATTTTGCTCATAAGTAAAGGCACTATAAGCACTGCCAAGACCTGACTGGGTATGTACTGATGGCAGACACAGGTATTTTAATGAAAAGACAGAGCCATGTACCAGGCTGGGGTGCAAAAATTTCATGCCCTGGAAGGGACCCATCCATACCCAAGGCGTAAAATGGGGGAGAGTTTTTCAAGATCTCTCTCATCTCCTCGTGGTCCACGCTGCGGGACCCTGCAGCGTCATACCAAGCATCACGCCACGCTTGGCATTCTGACACCCCTTGTCCCTCACACAGTTGAGAATGCCCTTGAAGTGGTCACCCCACATGGAGACGATGTCCTCCTCCCCCACAGCGTGATTCATCCGTTAGGGAAGCGTGTGTGATCCCGGATTCGCCACGCCAAAAGTCAAAGGAGTTACCAGCGGCCAGCTTGTCAGCCAGGTACTGTGCTCGAAGCTGGTGCTCATGTGACTTACACCACCTGAGACACAGCTTGAATCTGGCCCTGGTGCTCCTCATACTCTCAGAAAGTGGCCCCCAGCGCGGATCATCACCCGCACTCCACTCAAGGAAGGACTCTCTCTCGGCACCGTGTGCCTCACGTACAAACTCGTTCCTGTCTGGCATCTGCCTCCATCTCTTCCTGCAAAAACCAAAACCCAGTCTGGCCAGCACGCACCATGCACTGTATCAACGCCTCGTGGAAGGCGTTGATGTCGTCATGGTGCCCGCGATCCAAACATGCATTCTGGAAGCAACATATCCTGACTGGACCGGCAATGCCACTCAGCAACTCTGTCACCACACGACCATACTCCTCATTCTTCATCTTGTCCCGAAAATCCCACTTTATCTTTGACATATTACTCTGCCTGACCTGTGACAGAGCAGGAAGCCCATTTAATGGCAGATAAACTCACTATTGAGTCAATGGCCATCCAGCCCCAGCTATGGGTGAAATAGTGGGAAGCCTGGGGATATTCCCTACAGAGGGTTCTGTGTCCCTGGCCACGATGAGCTGTAAGGTCAATCCCTGAAATAGATTGGTTGGGGAAGGGCTTGCACCCCCTCTCTGTTAAATCTTATCTGAGCCACAAACACAATATGAAGTAGATGCCGGGGGCGAGGCAATCGCGCCCCCACCGGTTTTGCCGGAGGCCCCATCCACGCAGACCCCTCCATAGCCGACGCAGTTTGAGGCAGACACCCCCCCCCCCCGACGACGGGCGGGTTGTCTGCCTATGACGATGCTGGGCAATGCCCTCGGGGAAACCCGCACTCTAATAAAGTGGGAGGGTCCCTATTCTACCCTTTTTTTTTTGGGGTTTGGGCCCGGGGGGGTGCAGAGGCGGCGCCTACCCGTCGAATCACTCATGGGTTTAAAATCCAAAGGGTTCTTCGTGTGGCCTTCTGGAACGTTCTGAGCCTCTCAGACGATCATCGACTACCCCTCCTATCGGGCAAGCTCAATAGGTTGAGGGGGAATATAGTGAGTGGGAAATCTCTGAGACAAGAAGCCAGTAGTGGCGAGACCAGCAGTGTGGTTCACCTACTACTGGTCCGGCATGAGAAATGGTCACCGTGTTTCCGGGACTAGCTTTAAGCATCTCCAGCAAACTGCAGCCGTCGAGGATTGAAGAGCAACAAAATCAAAAAGCTCTCCAAACTATACGGAGGCAGTATTAAACTCCCCCGCCATACTACCGGGTATATCAATCTTTCTGATACTGTTCTCACCCCAGACCAAAAAGACCTTCTTAACATGGGGCTCAATGTCCACTACCTCTCCAACCCCAGGCCCCTCCACAATCGTTTAGAAATGGAGATCCTCCTCGGTGATATACAGCACTTGAGAAAGCAGGAAAAGTCAAAAAACCACACTGACCTTGAACCTTTCTCTCCTCGCCGAAGCAGCCAAGACACGTGGCTCATACAATAGCAGTATTATCAATAAAAAACCCTTTTTTGCTGTCAAGTAGCTACGACAAAATGAAGACATTTTCTTCCGCCGCGCCGACAAGACTGCCGCCTTCGTCATCACCAACAAGAAGGATTACATCAATAAATTCAACACCATCCTCAGCAACACCTCCAAGTTTAGAAGGACCACTCGCAAACCCCAAACGATCTATTAAGAAACGGATCAATGCCACCATCTCTTCATCAGCACCACCTCTAATGACTTTCATCTCCAGAAGCTAACCGGCGAGTACTCACCTGGCTACGCTTACGGCAACGTAAAAACACACAAACCACGCAACCCTTTACGTCCTATCTCGCAGATACCTACACCCACATACGCCATAGTCAAGAAACTCAACGAGTTGCTGACGCCATACGTCCCCAGCACATATAGCCTCTCCTCTGCCTCCGACTTCCTTGAAATTCTGCGTGACGCCCCTCCTGCTGCCAACGACATCATCGCCTCTCTCTCGACGTTGAAAGCCTCTTCACGAACGTTCCGGCAAGTCGTGTCGACAAGACTAAGATTTCATCCTCCATCGCGTTTATCGCAGTGAAGACATCAAGCCCCTCGACATCCCGGAGATTGCCTTAAAGACAATGTTGCAGCTCTGCACGAAAGAAGCCCCCTTCCCTTACCCTAGTGGTCTAATGTATCAGCAGATCGCTGGTATAGGGATGAGCAGCCCTCTTGGAGTCCTTTTCACCAATTTCTACATCGGGACCATTGAATCAAGACTCTTAGCTTCCAACCGCCCCTCGCTTTACTACCGCTACGTTGATGATATCTTCGTTCGGATTAAGGACCTTCAAGAGCTGTAGGACCTCAAACATTGTTTCTGAGGTCTGCGCTTCAGAAACTTTTTATTTCATGTTATTTAAGTAACAGTATATTTTTTTCTGACACTGATTACCAATTTTTTTTACTTAACATATATATATTACGAATGTATATATTATTTCCAGGCTTTGACGAGCCCAGGACTCACAGCTACAGAGGGCACCAACTCTACCCGCCTCTCCAACAAGATGGGGAAAGAGCTTGAGAGTTGGTGTTCAGAGCAGAGGAACAAGCTGCTGGAGCAGGCCATGTTTCCCGCCCTTTCCGATGCCGCCTGCGATGTGTTCGTTAAGTACAACACATCCATACCCAGCTCTGCAGCTATGGAGAGATTGTTCTCCCAGGGGTCGGACATCATGTAGGCCAAGAGAGCTAGTAAATGACCTCCGATAATTTTGAGAGATTGAAGGTCAGGGTGAAGGTGAATAATTTTGAGAAAAGGTCTTCATGAAGGGAAACATGGACCTGCTCAAGGTGGAAATATCACCAGAAGACTCTGAATGAAGAGACTGAGGTTAAGGGTCTGATATCATATCAATGAAATAAAATTTGGAGTGTAGTGTACATATAATTAGTATTACCCCTTAGTGTGCACTTAAGTTGATATATTGAGTGAGTGGTCACAATGAGGGGAAGGTGAAATATGAGCTATAACATCTGTGGGGCGCTGAGGGGTAAGTATGAAAAAATTACTAATATATATATATATATATATATATATATATATATATATATATATATATATATATATATATATTATATTTTATAATATATATATCATATATTATATATATAGATATATAAAATAGGTTTTAATACATATATATGTAAATATATATATATATATATATACATATATATATACATATATATATATATATATATATTATATATATATACATATATATATATATATATATATATATATATATTATATATAATGAAGATATAAACCAGCGCGGTAGAAACATCTTGATTGTTTATTCGAACGTTTCGGCTATACATAAGCCATCATCGCCTAAAATCGGGTCAAAAT
>JACEEZ010004832.1:277870-337222 GCA_016584305.1 Chionoecetes opilio | reverse complement strand
GGGGTGGAAAAGTACCTAAAGTCAAATGTGCGGAGCCAGCCAATAACTACATTGAAAAACAGACTGACGCGCACTGTAAAGTAGATGGGTATTGATTGTGCGAATTCATATCTAGTCCCCCGTATCGATTAGTTGTAGTGGTAGTGGTAGTTGTAGTTAGTATTTTTCATATCCTATCATTCTGGACTATGAAACTTCCATGTTCCTATCCTCTTTAGGGACATGGTATCATTTTCCAACTGTGCCTCTTACATGTAGTTGATAGTTAGTAGTATGTAGTGCAAGCAGATACCCTCGTTATGGACCAATAGGTCTCCTGGTGTCTGTGATTCCTATGTAATCCTATGTAATCCTGGTCCTCCATTATACTTCGTTATACTTATCCTCTTCCTCTTCCATCCACCATTTGTCCTCCTTTCTTCCTTACTTCATTCCTTGCATTACCTCCTCCTCCTCCTCCTTTTTAATTTAAAGTATTTAATGCAACACGAGTACACACACACACACACACATACACGCACACACACACACACCACACACGCACGCACGCACGCACGCACGCACGCACGCACGCACGCACGCACGCACGCACGCACGCACGCACGCACGCACGCACGCACGCACGCACGCACGCACGCACGCACGCACGCACGCACGCACGCACGCACGCACGCACGCACGCACGCACGCACGCACGACGCACGCACGCACCACGCACGCACGCACGCACGCACGCACGCACGCACGCAGCACGCACGCACGCACGCACGCAGCACGCACGCACACGCACGCACGCACGCACGACGCACGCACGCACGCACGCACGCACGCACGCCG
Organism: Chionoecetes opilio; assembly: GCA_016584305.1. Lineage (NCBI taxonomy): Eukaryota > Metazoa > Arthropoda > Malacostraca > Decapoda > Majidae > Chionoecetes > Chionoecetes opilio. The sequence goes on along the minus strand of JACEEZ010004832.1, from coordinate 336,385 downwards.
CACGCCGCACGCACGCACGCACGCACGCGACGCACGCACGCACGCAGCACGCACGCACGCACGCACGCACGCACGCACGCACGCACGCCACGCGCACGCACGCACACTGTATGTAATTGGCAACTTAGCTGTTTTGCGTCAATGCCGTGTAGCAAAAATATTAGTGAGTCGTTAATAAACTTTATCTAACCAGTCATAGCAATTATATAAATAACCCATTTTTTCAAACCCACACTATTGCCCCCTTCCCCCTACACACACACACACACACACACACACACACACACACACACACCAACACACTATTCACACACCCACTATTCCACCACACACACACACACACACACACCACACACACACCACACACACACACTATTGCCCCCTACACACACACATACACACAGACACATACACACACGCACATACACACACACACACATACACACACACATACACATACACACACACACACAACACACTATTCCCCCCTACCCCCTACACACACACACACACACACAACCACACACACACACACTATTCCCCCCTACACACACACACACACACACACACACACACATTTGCTAATAAACAAACAAGCGCTGCGTCTTCACCCGAACCCTAATCGCATAATTATATTTTTTACACACATGAGTTTGGTAAATAAGCATTAATACCACAATGAGTTTGGTAAATAATCAAGATAATTTTCCTTTAATTTATGCTTGACTATGGAAAAACGTTCTTTTATACGTTATATTTTGTCTATATTCTTTACAATGACTATCCACACACGGGCTTTTTGTTATAATATTTTTCTTGTCATAGATCAGTTTCGTATGATGTAAAAAAATAGGGGGAAAAAACATGTAGTCTTAATAATGCATTCATACTTACCTTTACATCATTATTATTGTCAGTGTGAATATGTCCTTTGTAGTTTAAAGTGGATTTTAATTATGGAAAAGGTGTTGTGTTACTCTTACATTACCAAGTGACGGGGTTATAGGAGGGGAGGGGAAGGGGGAGGGCGTGAGAGGAATGGGAAAGGAGAAGGAGGGGGTGATGGGAGAAGGAAAGAATGGGTGAGGGGAATGAGAATGGGTGAGAGAGGAATTGTAAAGGAGCGAGTGAGGCGAATGGGGCAGGAGGGAGTGAGGGGAAAGAGAAAGGAGGGGCTGAGGGGAAAGGGGAGGATGGAGTGAGGGGAATGGGAATGGGTGAGAGGGGAATGGGAAAGGAGGGAGTGAGGCGAATGGAGAAGGAGGGAGTGAGGGGAATGGGGAGGAAGGGTTGTGGGGAAAGGGGAGGAAGGATTGAGGGGAAAGGAGTCAGCTTAATTAGTGAATTGCGTGTTAGTCACTGAAAAAGAAGTACGTAAGGGAAGGGAGAGAAGACAGAGAGGGAGAAGAAAAAGGTGGGAGGAAGAGGGAAGGTTCGGAAATGTGGCGAGAAGGGAATTCCGGGTCTCCTTCTCCTCCCTTCCTTTCGTGTGGCTAGTGAGGAGGAGGAGGAGGAGGAGGAGGAGGAGGAGGAGTGAAGGAAGAGGGAAGGAATCCTTTATATGAAGCGCTCTCTCTCTCTCTCTCTCTCTCTCTCTCTCTCTCTCTCCTCTCTCTCTCATCTCTCTCTCTCTCTCTCTCCTGTGAACAGCATTTACAGAAAGAGAGAGAGAGAGAGAGAGAGAGAGAGAGAGAGAGAGAGAGAGAGAGAGAGAAAAGAGAGAGAGAGAGAGAGAGAGAGAGAGAGAGAGAGAGAGAGAGAGAGAGAGAGAGAGAGAATGGAGAGAGAGAGAGAGAGAGAGAGAGAGAGAGAGAGAGGAGAGAGAGAGAGAGGAGGAAGATGAGAGAGAGAGAGAGAGAGAGAGAGAGAGAGAGAGAGAGAGAGAGAGAGAGAAAGAATGAGAGAGAGGAGAGAGAGAGAGAGAAGAGAGAGAGAGAGAGAGAGAAGAGAGAGAGGAGAGAGAGAGAGAGAGAGAGAGAGAGAGAGAGAGACGAGAGAGAGAGAGAGAGAGAGAGAGAGAGAGAGAGAGAGAGAGAGAGAGAGAGAGAGAGAGAGGAGAGAGAGAGAGTAGAGAGATGAGGAGAGAGAGAGAGGAATGGAGAGAAGAGAGAGAGAGAGAGAGAGAGAGAGAGAGAGACTGCCGGGCCAGCAGTGGAAGGGAGGCTGCGGTTTGGTGGCGTTCCTCTCCCACTCCAGGGAAGCCGTCAAGGTTGTGGAGTAGAGGTGGACCGAGAGCTAAGGTTTGACGGCCACATCAAACACATTGCAAAAAAGGCCCTCTCCAGGGTCTCTGCCCTGGGAAGGGCAGCCAGCTTCCTCGACAGGGAGGGAAGCTCTGCTCTATAAGGCCCAGATACGGCCTTACTTAGAGTACGCCGCCCTCTCCTGGATGTCGTGTGCAGCCTCGCACACTCGGAGGCTGGACAGCATCCAGCGTCGAGCCCTGCGACTGGTGGATGCTGCAGACCCCCCAGACCCCCCAGACCTACCAGCCCTATTCGAGCCGGTGAGTCCTTTCGACTCACTGGAACAGCGCAGGGATGTCGCGGCGCTTGTGGTATTCCACAAGGCACAGGTGCAGGGAGTGCCACACCTGGCTGGGTTACGACAGCCTCCGAGAGTCGCCACACGAAGCACGAGAACGGTGCTTACCAGTGGTGATGCAGTGGAGGTGCCGCGTTCCCGTGCCAGCCAGCACCAACGCACCTTTGTGGGCCGCGTCTCCAGGATGTGGAACATTTTCACGGCCGCTGTCCCTCACATCCAGGAGATGAACACACAAAGTGTAGAGTTGGCGGCCAATCGGTGGAGACTGTTGAAGCCCACCCCGCTGAGGCTAGTGATACTGTGACACTAGTGACAGCAACAGTGCCTCAACAAACACTTTAGTGATGCATAAATGTATATAATGTTAGTTTTTAGGTCTTTATGTTTATGTGTAAATTGGCCTTAAGATAGGTAGCACACGATAGTGCACCCTTGGGCTTTAGTTATATGCATGTTTAAAAAAAAGAAGAAAAAAAAGAGAGAGAGAGAGAGAGAGAGAGAGAGAGAGAGAGAGAGAGAGAGAAGGAGAGAGAGAGAGAGAGAGGAGAGAGAGGAGAGAGAGAGAGAGAGAGAGAGGAGAGAGAGAGAGAGAGAGAGAGAGAATGTGTGGGGTTCGTATAAGTATACAAATAAATATAAACAGAGAGAGACCAAACACCACTAAAGTAAATAAATAGAGGAAATTGTAAGGGAGGAGGAGGAGGAGGAGGAGGAGGAATCACTGGTGTGGAGGTTAAGTCCGGAAGCCACAACAAAGGGGAGGAGGAAGAGGAAGAGAAGAGGGGAGTCAGCAAGGTTAACCACGAGTGTTGAAGGAAAGGGAACAGTGGTTAGAGAGAGAGAGAGAGAGAGAGAGAGAGAGAGAGAGAGAGAGAGAGAGAGAGAGAGAGAGAGAGAGAGAGAGAGAGAGAGAGAGAGAGAGAGAGAGAGAGAGAGAGAGAGAGAGAGAGAGAGAGAGAGAGAGAGAGAGAGAGAGAGAGAGAAAGGTATGTACGCCTGTTTCCCAGTATGATTTCAGCAGCTTAATGACCTCTTTAAGATAATGAAACACAATCTGAGTCCTTGCAAATGTAATTCTGTGTAATTCCTCCCTCCTCTTCCTCTTCTTATTATACCTCCCTCACTTTAACTGCTTTACTACTACTACTACTACTACTACTACTACTACTACTACTACTACTACTACTACTACTACTACTACTATTTTACGACTACCACTACTACTACCCCAAAAAAATATGATTACTAATACGACTACTATTACTACTTCTACTACGACTTACTACTACTACTACTACTACTACTACTACTACTACTACTACTACTACTACTACTACTACTACTACTACTACGACTACTACTACTAACTACTACTACAACACCAACAATTACTAACTACTACTACTACTACTACTTTTTTCTACTACAATATACCTCCACCGCCTCTTTATTTGCAGCGGGTACGCCATAGCCCCACCTCGCTATTGACTGTGGCATCCAACCTTACAACTACCCCTAAAAATACATACATTTACTAACTAACTACCCCTAAATTTACAAACCTACTCTATTCCTAACCTATCCACCCTTATCCCACTCTCTACCAATGTGGCCTCGCAATCGAGGTCACCTATGTCCGTGTTAGAGGGAGTGGAGTATCTCGTACCCCTGAGACACAGGAGGGCAGACCGGAGCAGGGAGAAGGAGAGGCGACACCTCATCCAGGCGGCGACGGAGCTCCTTGGCTGGTGCTTCTTTACTGACATCAAGTCAGCTAGTCTTGAGTAGAAGCTCCTAGCCTTGGGGGCCATGCCGCCAGATGTGGTGAAGACCAGGGGCGTGAAGGTACCATGGTCGACTTGCAGGATCCTATCGCCATAGGCCCTTGTCTTCTCCAGCTCGTTCCTGTGGTGGACAGCCTCGAGGGAGAGCTCACGATGGGAGGCGGCCATCGGGTCGAAGACCCGGATGTCCAAAAAGGTCCGCTGCCCTCTGGTCCAGAATCCCCGAGCACAGATGTCCACGCGAGCCTCAGGGGCGGTATTGGCTGTCCTGTACCGCAGGAGTTCCCCATCTAGAGGCAGAAGGGTTGGCTCGGTGGAGACGTCGTGGCACACCTCCTTGAGCATGCTGGCTGTCAGGTCCCTCACCTCGTCGTGCCTGATACACACGAATCCCCCCTTTTTGCACGTCATGGTGTGGTCTGCGCTACTACTACTACTACTACTACTACTACTACTAACTACTACTACTACTACTACTACTACTACTACTACTACTACTACTACTACTACTACTACTACTCCTTTTCCTTCCTCTATATCAGGAACTACCACGTGTAGGCCTCGCGGCCTCTTGTAGCTTCCTTATTTTCTTATGTTCTTATGTTCTTATGTTCTCTATCTCTTTATTTCGCCTTCCTCTTTTTCCTCATCTTATTACACTTTCTCTTCTCTTTGATTCACTTTTCCTGCTTCCTCTTTATCTTATATTATGAAATTATTCCTCTCTTTATAACCGCCTCCAATTCCTCTTTTCCATCTTTTGTTCTAATTTTTTTCTGAACCTTTTCTCTTTTTTGACTCATTTCATTTTTGTTTCATCTTCCTTCTCGTTCATGTCCTCATCACCTTCGTCTTCCTCCTCCTCCTCCTCCTCCTCCTCCCTCCTCAATTATAAATTAATGACACAATTATACACGTCCTTGGTTAGGCCACACTTGGAATATGCCGTCCAATTCTGGTCGCCCTGTTTCGTAAAAGAACAAGCAAAATTGGAATCAGTGCAAAGAAGAGCAACCAAACAAATTCCATCTCTGCGAAATTCATCTTATGAAGAGAGACTGCGGAAACTTAATATGTTTTCCTTAAAGGATCGTAGAATCCGTGGGGACTTGATAGAAACCTTTAAGATCCTAAAAGGATTTGATGTCATTAATCAAGAGAACCTATTCGAGCTTTCAACTCAAGTGACAACAAGAAATAATGGTTTAAAACTAAACGGTCAACGTTGCATCACTGATCTCCGTAAAAATTATTTCAATGTGAGAGTCGTTGATCCATGGAACAAGTTACCAACAAATGTTGTCGAAGCCAGCACAATAACTACATTTAAAAAACAGACTTGACGCGCACTGTAAAGTAAATGGGTATTGATAGTGCCCTGCGAATTCATATTTAGTCCCCCGGATCGATTAGTTGTAGTGGTAGTGGTAGTTGTAGTTAGTATATTTCATACCCTATTTTTCTTCACAATGAAACTTCCGTGTTCCTATCTTCTTTTAAGGACATGGTATCCTTTTCCAACTGTTTTCTTACAAGTAGTTGATAGTTAGTAGTATGTAGTTCAGCAGATACCCTCGTCATTGACCAATGGGTCTCCTGGTGTCTGTTATTCCTATGTAATCCTATGTAATCCTCCTCCTCCTCCTCCTCCTCCTCTTCCTCCTCCTCCTCCTCCTTTTCCTTGTCGTCACAGTTCTCGTGGTCAGCAGAATAGTCTTTTAGCTGTGACCCAGTGACCCAGCTTTTCCTCCCTGCCTGCTCACTTCGTCGTTATGTTGGCACTATTGTTTTTTTTATTTAATTGTGAATTAAAAAGTTACTTTATCAAATTAGTTTTTATTTATTTATTTTCTTTTTTTATATGATTTTTTTTCTTCAAATATATTTTTTCATAATATTTTTTCTATATTTCTTTATCCTATTTTTCTTCTTTTTCTTCTTTTTCTTCTTCTTTTCTCAACACATCTGTTTTCTTTCCTCCGCCGAATACACATTTCCTTTTACTTTATTTTACCTATTTTGTTCTCCTCTCTGCCTTCTTTCCTTCCTACATCCTTTACCTCATCCCTCCTTCCTTCCTTCCTTCCTTCCTTCCTTCCTTCCTTCGTTCTGCATTCTATTTCCCAATCTTTCCTATTACCATAATTCATATCTTCCACTCTCCTCCTCTACATCCTCCTCTTCCTCTTCCTCCTCTTTGTAACTCTATGCTTCAAGAATTTCTCACCTCGATTTTCTTTCCTTTATATTATTATAGTTTTCCTTTCCTCTTCCTCTTCCCTTCGTATAAATAGTAAGTATATGTTATTATTTATAATCTTATTAGCTATAATTATAAATTATAATATATCTTTCTTTCCTCCTCCTTCTCCTCCTCCTCCTCCTCCTCCTCCTCCGTAATGGATATAATACATATTTCAATAACAAATCCTACTAAAGGTGGTGGCGTGGCCTTTTTATATTAAGAAAAAATTCAAAGGGGTAATTCATCTAGACATCTCTTTACAACTCCCACACATAGAAACCTTATTCGTACAGTGCACTGAAAATTATGTAAAGTTTTTGGTTGGGATTCTCTATAGACCATAATGCAGGCATACAGGATTTCATGTCAACCCTTGAACAACTTTTAGAACCTACAGTTCCAAATCACAACCTTCCTACTTACTTAATGGGAGACCTGAACATAAATCTTCTTAAGCATACAGACAAAAGCGTAAATGAATTATTACAATTATTCGATACTTATTCATTCTTTCCTGTAATTACTAAACCTACAAGAGTAACAAATACCTCAGCGACGTTAATTGATCATATTTGGACCAATAACATGCAAAATGATCAGTCTAGTGGCATCATGTACACCTCAATAAGCGACCACTTCCCAGTCTTCAGTTCTTTTTCCATTCCTCAACAAAATAATAATTGCTTACACATCAAAATAACAAAGAATATTTACTAATGAATCTGTCAACTCATTCAAAACAGAACTATCACAATATAGTTGCTACGGAAATAGATGGCAAAAGCGTAAATGATGCATTTGAAACTTACATCAGTTTTTTTACAAATCTATATAATACTAAGTTTCTGTCAAGCAAATCACAATAAAAGAAAAACACTATGGCAAACCATACATAACTTCAGGTATTAATTAAACCGTCAATCAAACAACGCAATAGTTGCAAAAACCTCTATGCCAAATGACCCCTTACTTATGAAACTACTTTCAAGAGGTATAGAAATCAGCTTTCAGCAATAATAAGATCAGCTAAAGAAAATCACTTCAAAAAGACAAACTCAAAGAAAGTGCAGGGAATACCAAGAAAACCTGGGATATCTTAAAAACTCTCACAGGAAGAAATACAAGCTCAGAACCACCACCTTCCATCACGTTTCAAGACTGTACTTTGACAAATAGTGAGGACATAGCGGAGGAATTCAACAAATACGTATGTAACATGGCAAACACCTTAGCTCAAGACATACTAACTCTCGTTCCATTCAGTAATTTCCTTCCAGAACCTGTTGATATATCTCTCTATCTTAATTCAACAACAGCCACAGAAGTCGAATCCATAATTCACGGACTCAAGATATCGTCACCAGTCACGCCGACATTAATGCTAAAATTTTAAAGAATGTGGTGAAGAGGTCTCTCCATTTCTTGCACATATTATAAATAAGTCTTTTAAAGAAGGTTCCTTTCCCATGCAGTTTAAAGATTGCAAAAGTAATACCCAATATAAAAAAGGCGATACATCCTTAGACACCAATTATAGGCCGATATCAATTCTACCAAGCTTTAGTAAAATTTTCGGAAAAAACTATTAGCAACAAGGTTAATCAATTATCTTTCCCAACATGCCTTATTAACAGAGTGCCAACATGGATTTCGCCCAAACCATTCAGTTGAACAGGCAATACACCAAATCACTCAAAGTATTTACAACGCCTAGATAGTAATTATACCAACTAACTGTATTTTGTGACTTAAGTAAAGCATTTGACACTATCCCACACTCCATTCTATTAGAGAAACTACTGGTATACGGGATTCGTGGTCCGGCTTATAAATGGTTCCAGTGTTATCTTAACCAAAGAAAACAATACGCAGTGTATGATAGGAAAACATCTAGTCTTAGACCCATTAATTGTGGTGTGCCTCAAGGCTCCATCCAAGGACAATTTTGTTTTTTAATTTATATTAATGATATCACACGTAGTAGCAATAATCTTAATTTTGTTCTTTTTGCAGACGATACAAACATCTTTATACACGGAAAAGATCTCAATGAACTTAAAAATACTTTAAATGAAGAATTAGAGCAAGTATCAAATTGGATAAAAAGTAATAAACTTACGTTAGACACTTCAAAACTCACTTTATGGCATCACACACTTTAAATCAACCCTATGATATTGAGATAGAATTAACAATAATATAATAAAAGAGGTAAAGGAAACAACATTTTTAGGAATTATCTTAGATAATAAATTAAACTGGCAACCACAATTCAATGAGATAAAAACTAAAATCTCTAAAATATCTGGTGTATTATACAGGTAAGAATTTTATTAATTCCGACTGCTTAAGAATATTTATCTATCCATTGCATATCCACATATGATTTACTGTTCAGCAATTTGGGGAGGCGCTTACAAAACATACATAGATGATATTTTCATAGCTCAGACAAAGCTAATCCGGATCATGTTTCATGAACTTATATATGCCCACACTAATCCCCTATTGTGTAAATACAAACTACTTAAATTTCATGACATTATATCTCTTCAGACATATTTGTTTGTACATAAAGCTCTCCATAGGCATCCTGTAAACAATGATTTTAAATACCTCTCCACAATACTGATACCCGAAGGCCCAAAGATCTCAAACTCCTATTATGTAGGACAACACATGGACAACAAAACGTCCTTTTTAGAGCAGCAAAACTGTGGAACCCACTCCCAGATGACATGACAACCATCCCAACCCTCAATTCATACAAATACAAAACTAAGCTCAAGATATTCGACAATTACCAGCAGGATAGTTAAATAGTTAATACCTCTATCATACTAGCATTGTTTCTGTTCTCATTATTTGTTATTGCTATCAATGTTCTCATTATTACATATATATTGCAATATTACGTGTTATTATTATGTTTATTCTTATCCATATTTTGCTCTCAACTGTCGCATTGACTACGTCTATTCAAATTATAGCTATCATTATAATTTTTTATTATTTTGTTATATTATTCTAATTTATTTACTATTATTAATTATTAAATTATATATTATTATTAATTTAAATTATTATTACTTTTTGATTTGTTTTTTAATTATAACAATTTAATGAACCCATATTTGGTAGCGACTTCAGTAGTCACACCTTTCAGTTCTTATCAAGTTTTCCGTTTCTCCTACCAGTGGCTGTCCCTAAGAGAACCAGCGTAGCAACGTTAACTATCCTAATGTAATATTTCTTCGATATTTTGTTATGTCCGTTCATAATTGATGCCACTATTGTCAACAGAAATCATAATACAGTTAATTTATATACAACGTGTAACCTGCAATGTATACTAGAAGTGTCCTTGGTTGAAACTCGCATTCTTGGGCGAGTTCCACATTTAACCTTCAAACCTCACCATTTGTAAACCAGAATTTCTGTATATTCCCAGTTTTTTTAATGCAATAAAAAACCTGAACTGACCAAATGGTTTCTATCATTCCAGTTCAACCATAAGCTATGAACACTCGCACCTCTAGTTACAAATGGTGACCCTGGAGTGTAGCCTAATGGTTCCTATGTTGGCTAAAACTGGTGCTGTAACATCACGGGGCATAGAAATACAATTTCTATGTCGTTGCCTCGGACACATGCGCACACTCTCCCAGTAGTGGGACCGCGTCTTCCGGAGCATTCGTCCCCTGCTCTGCTGTATCTTTCCCTAGCCTCCAGCTTCACTGTGATCGCTAAGGTTGAAAGCGGGATCGGGAGAATTACACTTCATACTGTAGCCGCCACCCTAGTCGGTTTCCACCCAGACCCCCCGGCACCTTCTGTGCCTGTCCTCAGGGCATTTTTGCCCTCATACGCCTTACTGCGTCATCAGCGTCCTATGCGCATTCCAGCGCGGCCACTACCCCGCCAGGCGCCTCACTGCGTCCCTCACAGCCTATGCGCATTCAGCGCGGCCACTGCCCCGTCAGATGGCCTTACTGCGTCCTCAGGCCTATGCTCATTCAGCGGCGGCTACTGCCCTTCGCCGGCTCACCGTGGTCCTCAGCCGGCCTTGAGGCGTGTTAGCGCGGGGGGCCCCTTCCTTCCTCAGACGCCTCAGTGGCCTATGTGCACTCAGCTGCAGCCACTCCTCCACCCTCTGACGCTCCTTGCGCCCTCAGCATGACCTCACGCACATTCTGCCCGCCCCACGGTGTATTTGAATCACTCCACGGCCCCCGTCCGCTCGGCCGCCCTATATGGTTACTCACCGCCTATGGATTCTCAACAGCCCTGCGATTACTCAACACATCAACGCCACAGTGTTAACGTGACTCCACTCCACGAGCCGCCGCTCGCCCGCCCTATGGTTCTCAACGCCCTGTGGATTACTCACCCCAACTCCACAGTGTTAACGTGACTCACTCCACGGCCGCCGCTTCGGCCGCCTATGGATTACTCAACAGCCCTGCGGATACTCAACCCTCAGCCCCACAGTGTTAAAGTGACTCGCTCCACGGCCGCCGCTCGCCGCCCCATGGATTACTTACTCTTCCGCGATTAACGGTGCCTCCCACCCCCAGTTACGTGCAGTTACTCACCGGCGTACAGTTTACACACCAGTGCTAACTTTGCGTAACCGTGTTTTTTCGTTCCCTGAACAACTGGGACACCTCCAGTCACACCTCGCTTTCACTCAACTTCGCCATGCCTGACGACGACAACCTACCCACTGCAGCAGCAGTGACACTGAGCGCGCCACCTTTCTCTGCACTAACCGCCATGTGGGTTCCGCTGTCCTGGAATGCGGATTCAAAGCATCCAAACATCACAAACAAGCGCACCCGGTTCACCCACGCCGCTAAGTTTTCCCTGCCTCCGACGACCTTCCACAAGGTTGCTGACGTAATCTCAACAGCTTGCCCCTCGCCCGCCAACCCTACGAAGACATAAAAACATGCGTTACTCTCAATACCTCCTGTCTTCTACCGCCACCCGCCTTAAAGAACTGTTCTCCAAGGACGAGTGGTTGACGAGAAACGGACAGACCTACTGCGTCGCATGAAGCTGCCTACTGGGTGACAAGTACATCACTTTCACAAACCCAGAATTGTTCAAACCGACTGTTTTACCAACGCCTGCCTACTGCTACACAGAACGCCCTTTCTGCATCAAGGATAAACCTAGACCCCCGATGCCATCGCCAGTTAGCAGACGACTTTGTTGGACAACAGTTGTCCTACACAACATGTTCTCTTTCAGTGTCCTCACTTCGACCCAGGACAACACTCAGCTCGCCTTGCTCACCCAGCTGGTATCCCAGCTCACGACTAGGAAGTCACCTCTCTCAAGAATTCAGTTCCAACGACTGAGTCCTTCTCTCAAGAGGCAAATGCAGACCACCAACGACCCCACTCATCCACACCTCAGCAACGCCCAGTACGTCCACGGCCACCCACACCTTCAACCGCCGCCAGCAACGCTCTTCCGCTCGAGAAGCCCGAGGACTCTGCTGGTACCACGACAACTTCGTGCAGCAAAGCCTCAAAGTGCAACCCCCCCCTGCTCGTACGCCGGCATCACCACGAAAAAGGCGGTACTAGTGCAGCGTACTTCTCGCCAAACCTCAGCGGCTGCTCCGCTTCACGACAAACGCTCAACTTCAGTTTTTTCCGGATCGACACCGGCGCCGATGTCAGCGTTATCCCCGCGCCCGCCCAGTCTACGAACCTTACCTCCCCATCCTGCATCTTTCGCCGCTAACGGGACCAAAATTACCTGTTTACAACACGGCGCACCTTGAACTACAATTCTCCACCTACGAACGTTCTTTCGATGGACCTTCTTATGTCGGGGAACGTTTCCCAAGCAATCCTCGGTAGCAGACTTCCTGAGGCACTTCAACCTCTTGGGTGGACGTCAAGGGTCAAAGTTTTGGTTGACCCCTCCCTCCATCTCCTCCACAGCACGACCAGCGCAGGACACAGCATGCCACACCTCGCTGTCATTCAACAAGGACCACCAGTTCGCCGACCTTCTGAAGATCTTTCCCTACGCTGACTCAACCTTACGTCAGCCTACTTGCCCGACAAACACCATGTCACGCATCAACATCGAGACCACAGGACCTCCAGTACACCGCCAAGGCCCGGTCGCCTAGCGCCCTAACGCTACCGGCCAGAGCCAAGGCGAGTTCGAGTCCTCTGATAGTCGACAAGTATTGTGCGGCCCAGCAGCAGCAACTGGTCATCAGCCCTCCACGTCGTCCCAAGAAGAACGGCGACATACGGCCCTGCGGAGACTACCGTGCCCTCACTCTCACCCCCAAAGGGACATGATACCCGGTTGCCAACATCCAGGATTTTCTCGTCCCACTCATCGCTTCCAACATTTTCTCACGCACTAGATTCTTTGTCAGGCCTTTTCACCAGATCCAGTGCCACCCCCTGATGACATCCCGAAGACTGCCACATCATCACTCCTTCGGCCTGTTCGAGTACGTCAGGATGCCTTTCGGTCTCATAATGCGGCCCAGACCTTCCCCAACGTTTTCCATTGACGAGGTTCCTTCGGGTTTTGCACTTCCCTGCTTCGCATACATCGACGACGCTACTCATCGCGAGCCCAGATGAGCTCACCCGCCATCACCTTCACCAGTCCTCACCCCCTGCAAGACTACGGCATACAGATCAACGCGGACAGTCTGAGTTCGGCGTCACCTCCCTCACCTATCCCACGGCCCACACTGTAACTCCAGCATGTTTCTGCGCTCCCTCCACACGAGAGTGTGAAGCCAATTCCGGCAGTTCCCGAACCATCCACCCAGCGTAAACTCAAAGAATTCTGGGGCTGATCCAATTAACTACAACCGTTATCATTCCCACGCTGCTGCTCTCCTCCTTCAGCCACTCCACGCCATGATCAGACCCTGTAAGCGGGGTTCAATCTGTCCACACTGATCTGGACTCCGAATGCTGACGCCCTGCTTTCTCGCATCTAAAAAGGCCCTCAGCGCACAGCCTGTTTTGTCTTTCCCATCCCCCTGACGCGGAGACTTCCATCGTGACGGACGCCCCGGGGGGGACACTGGACCGATCCATCCTCCAACAACATCGTCGACGGTGCCTGGAAGCCGATTGCCTTTTTCTCACAGAACTCAACCGGCCGAAACCAAAATACAGCGCATTCGATCGAGAACTTCTCGCATCTTCAGTCCCGTCAAGCGTTTCTCCTGACTTCATTGAAGGGCCGTCACTTCGTGTATACCCGACCAACAAGCCTCTCACTACTACCTTTTTGAAAACAAGGACTCTTACACCACACACGGCAGTTTCCCCACATGGATTACATTTTCAATTCACGACCGCGACATCAGGTACATTCAAAGAGTGTCAGACAACGCCCCCGCAGACGCCCTCTCCCGAAACCATCACTGCTGTGAGTCCTTTTCTCTTGCTACGCCGCCATAGCTGCTGACCAGTCCGACGACGCCCTGAATTGAACAAGCTACTGTGCACACCCGGCGCCTCAAAATGAAGCACCTCACGCTCCCAGGTACCGAAGGTCGTCCTCTACGCTGACATCTCTACTGGGGGTGGAAGACACCGTCCGTCCCTACTGCCACACGACACCGCTACCAGGCTTTTCGGTCAGCTCCCGATCTCTCTCACCCAGGCATCCGAGCTACACAGCATCTGCGATGACGTCCGTTTCGTATGGGCGGGCATCAACAAGACGTCTAGACATTTGACTCGCACCTGCACCAGCTGTCAAGCCCCAAGGTGACTCGGCACACCCACTTCTCCCCCCTGCACTTTTCTCACCCGTCAGCGGAAGAATTCGACCACGTCCACATTGACCATGGTGCGGGCCCCCTTGCACCTTCTGCCGGTCATCAGCTACCTCCTCACCTGCTGGATCGCTTTTCACGTTTGGGGCCCGAAGCCACCCCTATCGCTGACATCCCAACGGACCACCGTCGCCCACGCCTTCATCACTACTGGGTCTCCAGGTTTCGGTGTCCCACGAGCCTCACCTCAGATCGTGGCGGCCAGTTTCGAGGCAGAGTATGGAACAAAGGTCATGGACCCGCTCGGCATCCGCCGCCCTACAGGAACCCCCCCCCCCCCCTTCCCGCTACCCACCACAGGCCAACGGCATGGGTCAACGTTGCATCGCCAATTAAAGTCCTCCCTCTGGCTTACCGCCCAACGAGAGATTTGGCCCCTGGCTCTCCCCATCGTTCTCCTCGGCATCAGATCATCCCTTAAGGAGGACCTGCACCACTTCCTCGGCTGAGCTGGGAGTTTACGGCAAAACCACCCAGTCTTAACTCCCATGTGAACTACTGGTGAAAACACCCGACCCTGCACCCCTGCAGTGTCCCCGACTTCGCCTCTCGCCTCAAAGTACTATGTAAGCCTTTAAGGACATGCAGCCTCGTCTTCCCCAAGAAGACCTTGTGAGCCAGGACCTCGACACCTGCACCCACGTTTTCATACCGCCGTAGATGCCGTTCGC
Organism: Chionoecetes opilio; assembly: GCA_016584305.1. Classification (NCBI taxonomy): domain Eukaryota; kingdom Metazoa; phylum Arthropoda; class Malacostraca; order Decapoda; family Majidae; genus Chionoecetes; species Chionoecetes opilio. The sequence goes on along the minus strand of JACEEZ010004832.1, from coordinate 321,295 downwards.
ACGGCCTCTAAGCAGCCCATACCAAGTCCCCTACTCGTCCCTGAGAAAGGACCAGGAAACGTCGACCATTGGACAGAAACGGTACTCCGGACGCAGTGGCCCTCGACCGAGTCAACCGGCATACCTATTGCCCCAGATCAGCCCACATGCGCTACCACACATCGCCAACACCCAGGCAACGCCCCGCTCTACAAAGTCTCGTTCCTCCTCCACGCGTGCACTAGGGGGGGGGTACTGTACGACTTCAGTAGTTCACCCCTTTCAGTCTTATCAAGTTTCTCCGTCTCTACCAGTGCTGTCCCCCTAAGAGAACAGCGTAGCAACGTGGTAACTTCCTATTTATATTCCTTCATATTTTGTTAGTGTCTTTCATATTTATGCACTATTGTCAAATCTCACATACAGTTAATTATATACAACGTGTAACCCGCAATGTATTACCTAGAAGTGTCTTTTGGTGAAACTAGCACAGTCTGGGCGAGTTCCACATTTACCTTCAAACCACCATTGTGTAAACCAGAATTTCTGTATATTGTAATCCAGTTTTTTAATGCAATAAAAAAACCTGAACTGACCAAATGAGTTTTCTATCATTTCCAGTTCAACCATAAGCTATGAACCCTCCACCTAGTTTAATATTTAATATTATTTTTTTTATACCATATTCGATACTAAAGTTCCACACGTTTCCACGCTGTTGTAATTTAAAAAAAAATCCTAAGGCCTTAGGTCCATAAAAAAATAGTCTCGGCTCAATGGACCTCGTCTTGTTTAATTATTAATGTATAATCAACTTAGTATGTTAGGTTAAGCCTAATAAACAATCAATCAATCAATTCAATCCTCTCCTCCTCCTCCTCCTCCTCCTCCTCCTCCTACCTCCTCCTTCCTCCTCCTCCTCCTCCTTCCTCCTCATGAATAGCGAATCAGACTTGCATCGGCACAAACACGTAAGGAAGCATCACCATTATGACCTGTACCTGTAAAACCATGGCTGCCTTACTATAAGTCACCGAATGTCTTATCTTCAGATATGAGAATGTTTATTCACTAACACGTGAACACGAAAGATTGATCATTGGAGGCACAAGGGAAAACACAATTACGAGGATTACGAAGTGTCAGAAAAGTTGAAGTGAAAACCAATGGAAAGAGAAAGACTGGTTTTGTGAGATCGTGGCCTGTCGGGTGGCCAAGATCCTCTGCCAGGCAAGGGAGTCTGTCGCGCGGGACAGGCTGTGCAGGGTCTTGCCACAGCAGCAGCGTGACCTATCGCCGGGCAACACCTGGCTGCAGAGGGTGGCAGACACCGCCATCCACCTCCTCCCCGGCCACACCCACCTGCTGCTGGACGGACCTGACCGCCCCGCTGTCAACTACGTCGCTCCGCCACCGTGGCAGCCCTCTGCCGCCCAGGTGATTATCGCCACACTGCCGGCCGCGAAGGCGTTGTGCACGCGAGAGGAGCTGAGGCAGCACGCCCTGCAGGCGGTGGCGCACGCCAATGTTCCCAGCAGCGTCGCCCTGCAGGCGGTGGCGCACGCCAATGTTCCCAGCAGCGTCGCGGTCGCTATCTACTACACCGACGGCTCCGTTGACCCTGAGAGAGGCCTGACAGGTGCTGCGGTGGTTACAGACGGTGAGGTGCTGTCCTGGAGGACACCCGACCATTGCTCCACGCTGCAGACGGAGCAGGTGGCGATAGAGCGCGCCCTACCCGCACGCCCTGGGCCGACAGGAGGAGGTCGTGGTGATTCACACCGACTCCATGTCTGCCCTGCAGGTCCTACGGCAGCCCCGCACACCGATGGACAACGGGCAGCTCACCACCGCCATCCTGGGCCACATCCAGGGCCTCGCCGCGCAGGGGCGCCGCGTAAGGTTCAACTGGGTGCCCAGCCAAATAAGCGTCCGTGGCAACGAGGCGGCCGATGAGGCGGCCCGGGAGGCCACCAGACATCCAGCGGTGGCCTTGACTGTCTTACCCAGCATCCAAGGGGCCAAGGTACTGGCCAGACGCGCTGCCGTCTGTGCCGCCGAGCAACAGTATCGCCAGCTGGTGCAGACATCGAGGCAGGCAGCCTGGCACAAACAAGCCACGAACAACAACGAGCCGTTACGCCCCGCCCAGCAGGTGTCCCGAGCCGAGGAGGTCGTTCTACACCGACTTCGGCTTGGCTACGTAACCCTGGAGGAGCTGAGGGACGGGTTTGAGGAGCGGCCGTGTGAGCACTGTCCTCATCTGACCCCCCATCCCCTGACCCACTACCTGCTTTCCTGTCCCGCTACAGAGCGGCTCAGACAGTGCGTCGGCCCGGAGAACGCGGCCGTCCTCGTACGGCAGTTTCAGAAAAATCTGCCCCTGCTGCTGGAGGTGGCGCGTGCCGCCCCACCCCCCCGATGAACACTAAGGAGCGGGAGTGACCTCACGCCCCGCCCACCTGTGACCTGACTGTGGCTGCGGCTACAGCGGCGGGCTGATGCCCGCTTATTTATTACTGTTTTTTGTATGTATATATGTATGTGTATGTATGTGTATGTGTATGTATGTGCATATGTATATGTATATGTATATATATTATGTAATAGATGTAAATAAAAAAATAAAAAAAAATAAAAACTGGTTTTGTGTGTGTGTGTGTGTGTGTGTGTGTGTGTGTGTGTGTGTGTGTGTGTGTGTGTGTGTGTGTGTGTGTGTGTGTAAGTATGTAAGTAAGTAAGTAAAGTTTATTGCCATTACTAGTAAATATATACATTCAGTAATCACATAAAAAGTGGTCGTTGGCACGGTCTGTCGAGCCAAGGCTCCCTGACAGACATGTCCAGATATAAGTTATATGTGCTGAGCAGAATCAGTTGGCTGTTTGTTTATGTAGTAAAAATATACTACTTTGTAACGTGAAGCAAAAAAAAAAAAATACATACATATACATATATACATACATATACACATACAGACATACACATATGCATATACGTACACACATATACACACATATACACATATATGTACATACACACATACATACATATACATACACACATACGCATATATACGATCATTCATTCATCCATATATATGCAATGACACATATACATATACATTTATATGAAAAAATCAAAATAAGAACTTTCGTAACCTATGCTATCCAATACATACTTTATATATATAATACTACTACTATGACTATGAAAATACTACACTATGACTAAGCCACATACCAAACTACATACATAAATACTATACATGTATACATGTATGGCATCTTAAATGTACATGAAATACATATGCTACCTATCACTCGTGGGATGTTTGTGAGGTCTGAAGGACAAGGAAATTATTTTTTACTCTCCTCTTGAATTCAAAAAAGCTGATATTATAATTAAGTAGTTTTATGGGTGTAGGCAGAGCATTCCATAGTTGGGGACCAAAACAAATTATGCTGTTCTTAAAGACTGTTGTACGGAACTGTGGACATACTAAATTCATATTGCTTCCTCTGGTTCCATGCGTTGATTCTACAAATTTATAAAAAGAAGTACCTGGAGCATTTTTTATATTTTTAAACATGAAGTAAAGAACAAAACATTTATGAATATTAAAAAAATCAAGAAGTTTATTGTCTGAATATAAAGAAGCTGTTGAATCAAATTTACCCATAAAAAATATGCATCTAATTTTTTTTTTTTTTATTACTTTTAATTTTCTTAGGAAAGAAAGCCAAGTACAAGCCCATATAGGCACACAGTAAATGAGATGGGGATAACACAGGGTGTAGTAGATACTTATCATGGCTTCAGCTGTTAGATAATTACGGACTTTATACAATATACCACACATTCTAGAGAGTTTTGAATATATGCTATCTATATGAAGGTTCCAATTTATATTTTCATCAATAGTGACACCAAGAAATTTTGTATGGGTTACACATTGTAGAATTTTACCGTCAAGCAATAGTGAAGGTATATTATTTTTTATGGACCGATTTTGAAAAAAAATATTATTAGTTTTGGTTATATTGAGTCTTAGTTTGTTTACTTTTATCCAGTCATTTATTAAATGTAACTCTGTAATCAGATTTGAATGGAGACTGTGTATATCTTTATCTTCCAGCAGCAAGTTTGTATCATCGGCATATATGGTAAATCAAAATTTTTAGAGCTGGCATTTACTATTATCAATGTATATAATAAAAAGTGTTAGTCCTAAAATTGATCCCTGTGGTACACCTGCAGATATAGAGTTAAAAAGCAAGAATATTTGTGTTACAGTATACACCCTGTGACCTATTGGTAAACATAATTTTCAAATAATTTCAGCGGTACACCTCTGTTTCCTATTTGCTTTAATTTATCCAGTAGTATGTGATGATTTATTTATCAAACGCATGTGACAAATCCATAAAAAACTCCTATAACATGTAATTTTCTTTCCAAGCTGTTATATATTACACTGGGGAACAAATTTTTGTTGAGTTAGGTCTGACATTTGTTATTAAGTAATTTTTGGGTGCTGAATCCAAAATGATCTCGTTTTTCTCTATCACGTCAAGTTTTTGAACTGTAGGATTTTCTTTTTCTTAAAAAATATAAAAAAATACTGTACATACAGTAACAGTGCTTATGTTATAAAAGTTGAAAATGTTAACATACAATGAAAAATGAAAGAAATAGACATGAATAGAATGTTTATTTAACATTAAAACATTTTTTTAGAAAGGATAAGGCTATAATTGGTGCAGGTAAGGTAAAAATTTACGTTTGTAGCTTGTTGGAGTGTTCAACTTGAGGACTTCGCGTTTGATGCCCCAACAATAGTCAGCCATCATATGCACATCCCATCTACCGTGGTAACGTTCTTCCAAAAACCTTAAAAATCTTGGTGAAATCTTTTCCCCTTGCTTGTCGCTAGCAGCACCAAGTTTTTCCCGGGAAAGGTGGCAAGGGATGGCTATGCAAAAAATGTACTTAATACTCATTGTTCCCAACCAAGCGCTTTGTAGCTCTCCAATAGTTCTGAAAAATTTTTCTGTGTAATTACTTGCACGGTATTTCCAAGAAAGTTTGACGACGTCTTTAAATGATAGCCAAGCAATTCTTTTCAAGGTCTGACATAGTACCGTTGAAATGTTCATCTTTGATGAGCTGTCGAATTTGTGGACCATCAAACACCCGGCCTTGATTTTTTCAATTGACAGTCCAGGAAATGCCAAGATGATGTACTCAAACAGTCCGCATCAGTTGACAATGCTTTTACAAATTGTTTCATGAGACCTAGTTTTATGTGCAGAGGTGGGAATATTATTTTCTTCCTGTCAAAAATGGCTCATGTACAATGTTAGGATCTCCAGGTTTAAGATCAGATCTCGGAGGCCAATTCGTCTGAACCCAATGCTTCTCTCGAGCTCTGCTATCCCACATACAGAAAAAAGCAGGGTACTTTGTGTATCCACGTTGTTGACCAAGAAGGAAGGACACCATTTTAAGGTCAACACAGATGATCCAATTTTTGTTTTGTCATATTGCAATAACTCAATGACTCTCTTACATCTCCATATTCTTCACGAAGACAGACCGAATGCCCAATAGGGACTGCGCCAAACAAATTGCCTTTGGGTTTTAGAAGGACACACTTCAAGCTCCGCTTTGAGCTATCAATAAACAATCGCCATCATTTGGATTGTAATTGAAAGCCCTAATTCCTTCATTTAAACCGGGAATGTTATGGCAAAAACACAAAACCCTGGCACTTCAAAAAGTACTGCAGAAATGTACTTTCTCTGGTTCGAAAGTATGATACCTTCACTCCTTGTTCAATTATGTTTTTCTCGTTCAGTCTTGATGCTAGTATTTCTGAAGCTTTTTGGAATAGGCCCAAATCACGTGCTAAATCATTCAACTGTGCTGATAAACCCCTTACGAACTGAATCATCGTGAATGTCAAAATCTGCATCATTGCTGTCACTGCGTTCTTCAACATCACTCAGATCTTCTAGAGGAGGTAGTGTTCGAAAACTGGCACTGAAATTTCAGCTGAATGAGGCATTGGTCCTTATAGCTGACGGTAGATTAGGATATTCTATTTTACTTTTTTTTTTCTTGTTAAATCCTGATTTTTTCACTAAACAAAAAAAACCCAGTCTGTGGAATGATCTTTTGCTCTCGCCAAAACCATGGGGATACCAAATGCCAACTTTTCACGTGTCCTTGGTCCACATCCGTAATCTCTCGACACAGTGTTTGCACACTTTGTGGGGGGCCCCAAATAGCTTGTCTTGATCACCGATTTTCACTTTAAAATATGCGAAATATGTTTGTTTGACAAATACGTGATGCTTGCCCTCTGATTTGGAATGGTGAAACTACCACATATATAGCAGAAGGAGTCAGGGTTGTTTAGGCATTACGACGAGACGTAGCAGGAGCAGACATGATCTGAAACAAAAGAAATATATACCTATGTAATAAAACACTAAGCTGGAATAGTTACAAGCTTTGAAAAAAAAAAAACCCCAGCATAAAACGAAATAGAAATTTAAACAATGGTATGTTGTTAAAAGGGTTTAAAGAGAAAAGCCATAACAAATCCTCCTAATTCCTACTATCCTAGCTTTCTGTTTGCAGATATTGAAGTACTGACCTATTGGGAGCTGCACACACCTCTCACCGCACTGTCTCAATTGTAACTGCACAAAAAAGTTGCCACATAGCTCTCGATGAGTCAAATCGTAATCAGCTGGCAATTTTTACTACAGCTCACAAGTGGAATTTTGCTTATCTGGAGGGTAAGCTGTGGAGAAAAAACTTGACGTGCTAGAAAAAAACTGACTACAGATTTGGAATCAGCATGCCAATTTTAGTCTAAATAAGCTCAAAAATCTAACTCAACAATTTTTTTTCTTCAAATTGTTCCTCAGTGTTATTGGTAAACTGTAGTATTGCAAACTCTGTTGAATGGTTAGTACGAAAACCATATTTGATATCCAGAGAGTAGGTATTGTTCTCAAAATATTTTTCAAGCGAGTGGATATAGCTTTTTCAAATATTTTGCTGAATGCTGGCAGTATTGAAATAGGTCGATAGCTATTGATTTCACTCCTGCTACCTGTCTTGTGTATAGGATAACTTTTGCCGTTTTTAATTTGTTCGGGAAGATTCCAGTTTTTAAAGTAAGGGTTTGATGATGTGAGTCAAGGGTGTAGATAATAGTGTGGATGTTTGTCTTAAAATTTTTGGGAGATATATCGTCATATCCAGGTGCATCAGTTTAAGGGCGCGCAAATAGTCATCTATTTCCTTATGGTTTGCTGGAGGTAGATACTTTGAGAATAAAGGAGGATCATTCAAATAGCGATGGTAATCTTCTTTTGGGTATATCTTCATGGCTGTTTTGAATTTTAAGAATGATCATTAAATATATTTGAGGTGCAGGGCAGAATGGTTTTAACTCAATTGTGTGATCTTTAAGTGAGAATTTCTACCAAGTTTTGAGTTTATAGATTTCCAATGAGATTTAGGGTTCCCTTGGTTTTCTTTTACATATCTCTGTAATATTTATTTTTCGCTGCTCTTATATTGATGTTAATTTATTTCTGTAGTGTCTGTATTGTTCTCAAATATTAAAGGCCATTACTTGCTAGTCGCTCTAACCTTTTCTTTCTTATATGCTGTTCGCAAAGCTGATGTAACATATGGACTTCGTTTTTTTTTTGCATTAATTCTAATTCTTCTTACAGGGAAATGTTTCTTGAATAAAATTATCAAATTATTGAAAAAAAAATCTTTAAGACTCATTTGGGTATTTTGTTTCAAAAAACATCGTTCCAGCTTACCTCCGCAAGATCATTACTAATGTTCTGTAACGCAGTCTGTGTTAAGACTCTTTTGTTGATATATACTTGTTTGCTTTTACCTGTACTGTGATCTGTGAACTGGGAAACGACTGGAAAGTGGTCTGTGATATCTGTCTGTATTATATAATTGTTAATGTTTGTTTCTGTTTGCGACACCCAAATATGGTCATCAAAGTGGCAGAGGCACTTGTTACTCTGGTCGGTCTGGTGTTTAAAAAGGAAAAATGAGAAAGAGTACATAAATTGATAAACTCAGAGACTATCATAATGTTTTAACAAACAAGATTTAAAGTCTCCAAAAACATTAAATACCATCATACCTTTTCTCATTTGCGTAGAAATATATCATTTAGTCTATATAAAAAATTTATCAACATTGCCACTAGGAGGCCTATATATACATATATATATAAATACTTCTTGTCTGCGTGCATACATAAAAACACCTAAACTCTATGTAAGCTCAACGAAGGAAAAATCATTAGACAAGCTAGAATTATAGTCACTAGAAATATACATAGCTAGCCACCGCCATTCCTGTTTCCCTACATTTGGTGAACAATTAAAAACCAGCAACTGATATAAGGAATAAGGTCATGGTCTAATCTAGTTTCTGTAAGATCTATAGCATTAATGTTTACACATGCTTTAACTAAAACTAAGTCGACAAATGATTGGATATTGGTTGGTATAGAACGTATGTTCATACTAAAAATTTTTTGTATTTGTATTAATCTCTGCATTAATAGAAAAAAAGAATCAAGAAAAAAATAATTGATTGGGACATTTAATTATCTTGATCGTAAGCAGACTGAGTAACATCTAAATCACGGTTATATTTGTCATCTAGTACAGCAAATGGATCAAATGATTTGCTCAGCTGAGTTTAGACTGTCAGAAGTAAATAGAGTAATTAGATCATCATTGTTTATATACGCAAAAGGTAGTTCAGAAAAATATGATGTTAGTGGCATAGTTTAGTTTTGCTGAATTATGTTCAATGTGAAATATATTTGGTGCTTACTTTTCTTGTTGCGATCTCTGAGATCCATCTGGGTCTTACTTGACCATTTGGAGTGCCACCAGTGCACCGTATCGGTGTGCACACATCGCCACCAGATGCACCACCACCACTGCTCTGGGGCGTGTTGCGGGAAAACCCGCACCAGCAGCAGCACGCGCCGTATCTCCAGCACCAGCAGAAGCTCCACTCGCAGCCTCCCTAGTCCCAGGCGGCACGTGTCTAGCACCAGCAGCAGCACGCGCCGTATCTCCAGCACCAGCAGAAGCTCCACTCGCAGCCTCCGCAGTCCCAGGCGGCACGTGTCCAGCACCGCGTGCGGGTCACCACCCTCTGACATCCCAGCAGGTGGAGCGCTCTTAGAGCCACCAGCACCACCGCCTGAGGGTGCGCCCCCAGCGGTAGTGTAGAACTGACTCCCGGGCTGTCTTTAATCACAATTTGGTATGTTTGAAGAAAGCAATTTTTCCATCTAATCTTTCTTGCTTCAGAATAGGTAGTTAGTTCCTTACTATCTCTTGTGAACCGGGGCCAAAGATCTCGTTAATATAAATGCCTGTACCTTTTAGCTTTTTGGCAAATTTTTCATTACTGTTTCACGATCTCCAAACTTATCGAACCTCCCCAATCACTGTAAAGAGGATTCGATCTTCCATCTAGTCCAACCCTGTGCGCTCGTTTAAGGTTGATTGTGGTAGTTGAAGCTTGTCTTGGAGTAGCGTTTCCACTTGTTGGCAGTTTGTTCCATGTTTCTCCGTTTCTAGTTCTTTCATGCCACTAATACGTAAGTTTGTTCGCCGACTGTAGTCTTCTTGATAATTAGTGCGTTGCACTAGTTCTTTAACACGTACCTTAAGGTTTTGGATTGTTGTTTGTTTCTCGCCATCTGGGCCTTCCGAACTGTCCTCAGTTCGCCTCGCAAATCAGTTACTTCAGCCTGAGTAAACTCCAGATTTCTAGTCAGTTCACTTATCCTTGTTTCCATGGTAGAAATTTTTGATTAAACTGATCAACAACAACGTCCAAGGCACTTCTAAAAGTCTGATTTGAGGGGAGAGTCAAGCAGCACTTTTAGTGTAGTAGGATCCATGGTAAATTGATTGGCGATAGTTAGGGGAGCAGTTAAGGAGTCCCTCCGTTCTCTTCCGCAGCACAACAAGAATGTGTCTGTGTGTGTGTGTGTGTGTGTCTGTGTCTGTGTCTGTCTGTGTGTGTGTGTGGGGTGTTTGTGTTTGTGTTTGTGTTTGTGTCTGTGTGCGCGTGGTGTGTGTGTGTGTGTGTGTGTGCGTGTGTTTTGTGTGTGTGTGTGTGTGTGTGTGTGTGTGTGTGTTTAATACACGTAGTATAAGATAATTAACGTAGCCATTATCTCTATTCCCTACGCTTGAAAACATCCCTGTCTTATCCTGCAGCTGCCGTGATAAGGAATTTTCCTGGACATAGAACGTATAGCGATGGGTAAAAGAGAGATGAATAAGAGCTACATAAAGATAGATAAAGATCAAATTTAAAACCAAAGCAAAGTGATATGAGCCATATAAAAATAGATAAAGATGAATCATTATAAGTCAACGGATATAAAATGCATGGACAAGAGTTACAGAAAGAAGAAAAATATATAGATGGATAAGCTTGAGTTCAGGGCCATCACCAATGCGTATACAATAACGTTTTTTTATAGCTAGCAGTATGTGATGTGAGTGATATTTTTTCTTCTCCCTGCCTTCCTTCCTTCCTACATCCCTTATCATCCCTCCCTCCCTTCCTTCCTTCCTTCCTTCCTTCCTTCCTTTCTTTCTTTCTTTCTTTCTTTCTTTCTTTTTTTTCTTTCTTTCTTTCCTTCCTTCCTTCCTTCCCTTTCCCTTTCCCTTTCCTCCTTTCTTTTCTTTCTTTTTTTCTTTCCTTCCTTCCTTCTGCATTCTATTTCCCGATCTTTCCTATTTCCCATAGTTCATATCTCCTACACTCTTATTTTTCCTCCTTCTATTTCGTAACTTTATGCTTCACGAATTTCATCTATCTGTGTATTCATGCAAAGATACACAGATAACCTTGAAATTAGTTAAGAGTAATCAGTGTATTCGAACCTAACGTGTATTAGATGATAGTGAAATGTCGTATAGCATAAGATAGTGAAGCCAGTTATAGCAAAATTTTCAGTAATTTATTATTTCTTTACGTAGACTAAATTTATGGTCATTAGAAGATGCTTAACGTAACTTTAGTATCGTATAAATTTAGGAAAGAAATTTATCTTAAATACATACCTACACATACCACGTCAGTACTAACCCGAACCTTACATTCATTTGTTTGTGTTTGGTCTGATTAAGTTTCTAACGAAAAAAATGATTGTAATAAAATAATAAATAGGGAGGAGAAAGAGGAGGAAGAAGAGAACTGGGGAAAGCAGAATGATAAGGAAAGGTGGATCAACGGATCCCCAGTGAAGACAATGCTGAGAAGAGAGAGAGGAGAGAGAGAGAGAGAGAGAGAGAGAGAGGGGAGAGAGAGAGAGAGAAGAGAGAGAGAGAGAGAGAGAGAAAAGAGAGAGAGAGAGAGAGAGAGAAGAAGAGAGAGAGAGAGAGAGAGAGAGAGAGAACCTACCTCAACCATTCAAAAAAAATAGGTGATTTATGGGTAAGACTCCACGCGGTGTTCCCGGCTGCCTCTCTGTACTCCTCTGCTTTTCACCTCTTACAGCTTACAGCTATATGGTTAAGTGAAGATTATGGAATAGATTGCTCCCCTTAAGCCTCATTCGGCATACTAAAACACGAACAATGTGGTACTAACGTCTCGCATCTTGTTCTCTCCTCTTCCTTTTAGTCACTTTCTGTCGTCAGATCCTTCTCGTCCTCCTCTCCTCCTCTCCCTCCTCCCTGGGCCTCTCCTTCGTTTTTCTGACTTCTCGTTTTTTCTAATTCCGTTTTCCTATCGTCCTTTCCGTATTCCAAGTTCTCTGGCTTTTTCTCTCTTCATCCTCCCGGGCTTTGTTGTCGTCGTACCCCTCCCCCCACCCACTCATCGCCCCGCTCCCACTCAGCACTACCCCACCACCAGTTCCCGCCCCCTTCCAACTCCCAGAGCGGAGAGAACCGGTGTGTAGGGGGGGTCGTTTCTGTCAATTTCCCCACTCCTGGGCCGGGCATTGAATGAGAGAGAGAGAGAGAGAGAGAGAGAGAGAGGATAGAGAGAGAGAGAGAAGAGAGAGAGGAAGAGAGAGAGAGAGAGAGAGAGAGAGAGGAGAGAGAGAGAGAAGAGGAAGGGGAAGAGAGAGAGAGAGAGGGCTTCTCTCTCTTCTCTCTCTCTCTCTCATCTCTCTCTCCTCTCTCTCTCTTTTCCTCTCTCTCTCTTTTCTCTCTCTTCTCTCTCCTCTCGCTCCCCTCCTCCTCTCTCTCGCTGACTGAGTATGGATAGAAAATAATAGATAGATAGATAATTGATAGATAGGGATTGTATCAGAGACAAATACACACTCATATATTGAAGAAGGGTTGTAGATGGATAGTTGATAGAGGGATAGGAATGGAGAGAGTAAATATTGGATGGTACAAGTTAGATAGAGGAGTTGGGTTTAAGGCGGGATTCAGTGTAGTTTGTCGTACCCCTTTCCTCTCTTTGTATTTCTCACAAAGTCCTGTAACCCCTTCACGGCCCGTCTTTCCATTAATATAAAAATCCGTCTGTTTTCAGTCATAATTAGAGAAGAAAAGAATAAAAAAAACCAAATAAACTAAAAGACAAGGATACTAAACAGGTCAATCTACAAAAGGCTTATATTCATGAAACGTCTTATGGAAACTAAAATACAATGGAAATACGTTTTGGGCCTCAACGGTTGCGATGTGCCCCTATCCCTTCCCTTCCCATTGTTTTTCTCTCACCATCCAACAACCTTCCCATCATCTTTTGTTTTGCTCACTTTCTTTGTCTTTTCCCCCTGCCCCTTCCCCTCCCTTTTATTTTCTTCACAAAGCCTATAAGATGTGCCCCTTTCCTTCCTTCCTTTCTCATCCTCCCATCAGCCTTCCCCCCTCAGCCTTCACTGCCTTCCCTCCTGCTGTCCGTCCCACTCGCCTCATCCAAGGCCTGTAGGGAGGTGGCTGAGGTTGGGGCCCTTGAGTCTTCTGTTGGCCTTCTGCAGGTGATTAGAAGGGCATGAAGCTGCCTTTCCCCAAGCCACTTCCTTCTTCTCTTCTCGTGTTTCTCTGGTTGTTTTACTGTGTCTTCTCAGATTTTTTATCTTTTTTTCTTGTTATTTTTTTCCTTTTTATATTGTAATTCCATTTCCCGGTTCTTCAGTTTTTTTTTTTGTGATTAAACCTTTTTCTTTTCGTAAATATTTTGTTGTGCCCCTCAAATTAACTTTCCTTTATTTTCATTGCGTTTCTTTTCAAACTATATTTTATTCCATTCCAGGTTTCTTCAGTTTTTTGTGTTGTGTCTTTTCCTTTCCAGTGTCTAAATTTCTTGTCCGCTTCTCCATTTTTTTCTTCTTATTTTTTCTTGCCTTTATTGAGTTGAGGAGTCGGCAAGAAAAAATCTGGCATAAAATTTACTTCCTTTTCTTAATTTACGGGCGTGAGACAACACCGACAATCTTTTATGCCTCTCTGTTACTTAATTAATCGCAGAATTTAAAACCTAGCATTCTTTCCACCCCCCGCCTTCGGGCCAAAGATCTTCGTTAATAAATGCCTGTACCTTTTAGTTTTTTTGGCATTTCTCATTACTGTTCACGATCCCCAAACTTATCGAACCTCGCAATCACTGTACGAGGATTCGATCTTCCATCTAGTCCAAACCCTGTGCGCTCGTTCAAGGTTGATTGGTGGTAGTTGAAGCTTGTCTTGGAGTAGCGTTTCCACTTGTTTGCAGTTTGTTCCCATGTTCTCCGTTTTCTAGTTCTTTCATGCCACTAATACGTAAGTTTGTTCGCCGACTGTAGTCTTCTTGATAATTAGTGCGTTGCACTAGTTCTTCAACACGTACCTTAAGGTTTTGGATTGTTGTTTGTTTCTCGCCATCTGTCTTCCGAACTGTCCTCAGTTCGCCTCGCAAATCAGTTACTTCAGCCTGAGTAAACTCCAGATTTCTAGTCAGTTCACTTATCCTTGTTTCCATGGTAGAAATTCTTGACTTAAACTGATCAACAACAACGTCCAAGGCACTTCTAAAAGTCTGATTTTGAGAGAGAGTCAAGCAGCACTTTCAGTGTAGTAGGATCCATGGTAAATTGATTGGCGATAGTTAGGGGAGCAGTTAAGGAGTCGTCCGTTCTCTTCCGCAGCACAACAAAGAATGTGTCTGTGTGTGTGTGTGTGTCTGTGTCTGTGTCTGTGTCTGTGTCTGTCTGTGTGTGTGTGTGTGTGTTTGTGTTTGTGTTTGTGTTTGTGTCTGTGTGCGCGTGTGTGTGTGTGTGTGTGTGTGTGCGTGTGTGTGTGTGTGTGTGTGTGTGTGTGTGTGGTGTGTGTGTTTAACTACACGTAGTATAAGATAATTAACGTAGCCATTATCTCTATTCCCTACGCTTGAAAACATCCGTGTCTTATCCTGCAGCTGCCGTGATAAGGAATTTGCCTGGACATAGAACGTATAGCGATGGGTATAGAGAGATGAATAAGAGCTACATAAAGATAGATAAAGATCAAATTTAAAACCAAAGTCAAAGTGATATGAGCCATATAAAAATAGATAAAGATGAATCATTATAAGTCAACGGATATAAACATGCATGGACAAGAGTTACAGAAAGAAGAACATATATAGATGGATAAGCTTGAGTTCAGTCCATCACCCAATGCGTATACAATAACGTTTTTTTATAGCTAGCAGTATGTGATGTGATGTGATATTTTTTCTTCTCCCTGCCTTCTTTCCTTCCTACATCCCTTACTCATCCCTCCCTCCTTCCTTCCTTCCTTCCTTCCTTCCTTCCTTTCTTTCTTTCTTTCTTTCTTTCTTTCTTTTTCTTTCTTTCTTTCTTTCCTTCCTTCCTTCCTTCCTTCCTTCCTTCCTTTCTTTCTTTCTTTCTTTCTTTCTTCCTTCCTTCCTTCTGCATTCTATTGCCCGATCTTTCCTATTTCCCATAGTTCATATCTCCTACACTCTTATTTTTCCTCCTTCTATTTCGTAACTTTATGCTTCACGAATTTCATCATATCTGTGTATTCATGCAAAGATACACAGATAACCTTGAAATTAGTTAAGAGTAATCAGTGTATTCGAACCTAACGTGTATTAGATGATAGTGAAATGTCGTATAGCATAAGATAGTGAAGCCAGTTATAGCAAAGTTTTCAGTAATTTATTATTTCTTTACGTAGACTAATTTATGGTCATTAGAAGATGCTTAACGTAACTTTAGTATCGTATAAATTTAGGAAAGTAAATTGATCTTAACTACATACCTACACATACCACGTCAGTACTAACCCGAACCTTACATTCATTTGTTTGTGTTGGTCTGATTAAGTTTCTAAGCGATAAAATGAATTGTAATAAAATAATAAATAGGGAGGAGAAAGAGGAGGAAGAAGAGAACTGGGGAAAGCAGAATGACTAAGGAAAGGTGGATCAACGGATCACACGTGAAGACAATGCTGAGAGAGAGAGAGAGAGAGAGAGAGAGAGAGAGAGAGAGAGAGAGAGAGGAGAGAGAGGAGAGAGAGAGAGGAGAGAGAGAGAGAGGAGAGAGAAGAGAGAGAGAGAGAGAGAGAGAGAGAGAGAGAGAGAGAAAGAGAGAGAGAGAGAGAGAGAGAGAGAGAGAGAGAGAAGAGAGGAGAGAGAGAGAGAGAGAGAGAGAGAGAGAGAGAGAGAGAGAGAGAGAGAGCACCTACCTACACACCCATTCACAAAAACCCTAGGTGATTCTGCCTAAGACTCCACCTGCTGTGTTTCCCTGCTGCCTCTCTTGCTACACCTCCTGCTTTTCACCTCCTTACAGCTCTATCCCGCTATTATGAGTTATAGTGAAGATTAATGGAATAGATTTGCTTCCCCTTAAGCACCTCATTCCGGCATACTCATAACACGAAAACAATGTGGTACTAATCCGTCTCTGCATCTTTGTTTCTCTTCCTCTTCCTCTTTCTAGTCTACTTTCTTCGTCTCGTCATGATCCTTCTCGTCCTCCTCTTCCTCCTCTCCCTCCTCCTCCTGGTCCTCTTCCTTCGTTTTTTTCCTGATCTTCCTCGTTTTTTTTCTAATTCCGTCTTTCCTATCGTCCTCTTCCTGCTATTCCTAAGTTCTCTGGCTTTTTTCTTCTCTTCCATCCTCCTGTGGCTTTGTTGTCGTCGTTAACCTCCCCCCTACCCCCACTCATCGCCCCGCCTCCCCCCTCAGCTAAATTACCCCCCACTCAGTTCCCGCCCCCTTCCACTCCCAGCAGGCGGATGAGCCCGGTGTGTGGCTGGCGGTCGTTTCTGTCATTTCCCCACTCCTGGGCCCCCGGGCATTGAAATGAGAGAGAGAGAGAGAGAGAGCAAGAGAGAGGAGGAGAGAAGAGACGAGAGAGAGAGGGGAGAAGAGAAGAGAGAGAGAGAGAGAAGAGAGAGAGGAGAGAGAGGAGAGAGAGAGGAGGAGAAGAGAGGGAGGGGAGAGAGGGGGACTTCTCTCTCTCTCTTCTCTCTCTCCACTCTCTCTCCCTCTCTCTCTCTCTCTCTCTCTCTCTTTTTCTCTCTCTCTCTCTCTCTTCTCTCTCTCTCTCTCTCCGACTGACTGAGTATGGGATAGAAAAATAGATAGATAGATAGATAGATTGATAGATAGGGATTGATATCATGAGACAAATACACACATCGATATATTGAGAAGAGGAGGGAATGTAGATGGATAGGTTGATAGAGGGATAGGAATGGAAGAAGAGTAAATATAGGGATGGTACAAAGTTAGATAGAGGAGTTGGTGGTTTAAGGCGGGATTCAGTGTGTTTTGTCGTACCCTTTCCTTCTCTTTGTATTTTCTTCACAAAGTCTGTAACCCCTTCACGGCCAGATCTTTCCATTAATTATAAAATCGTCTGGTTTTCAGTCAAAAAAATTACGAAAAGAAAATGAATAAAAAACCAAATAAACAAATAGACAAGGATACTAAACAGGTCATATCTACAAAATATTGCTTATATTCCATTAAAAATCGTCTTATGGAATACCTAAAATACAATGGAAATTTCGTTTTGGGCCTCAACGGATTGCATGTGCCCCCTATCCCTTCCCTTCCCTTGTTTTCTTCTCTCACCATCCCCTCAGCCCTTCCCATCATCTTTTGTTTTGCTCACTTTTCTTTTGTCTTTTCCCACGTGCCCCTTTCCTTTCCCTTTGTATTTTCTTCACAAAGTCCTTTAAGATGTGCCCCTTTCCCTCCCTTCCCTTCCCTCACCCTCCCATCAGCCCTTCCCACCTCACGCCCTTCACTGCCCTTCCCTCCTTCTGTCCGTCTCACCTCGCCTCACCCAAGTGCCTGTAGGGATGTGTGCTGAGGTGCTGGGGCCCTTGAGTGCTGTCTGGCCTTCTGCAGGGTGACTTATGAAGGGCATGGAGGCTGCCTTTCCCCCAAGCCACAATCTCCTTCTTCTCTTTCTCGTGTTTCCTCTGGTCGCTTTCCTTGTGTCTTCTCAGATCTTTTCCTTTTTTTTCTTTCTTATTTTTCCTTTTTCATATTCTATTCCATTCCAGGTTCTTCAGTTTTTTTTTTTTGTGCTTAAACCTTTTTCTTTTTCGTAAATATTTTGTTGTGCCCCTCAAATAACTTTTTCCTTTATTTTCATTGCTTTTTCTTTTCATCTATATTCTATTCCATTCCAGGTTCTTCAGTTTTTTGTGTGTGCTCTTTTCCTTTCTCCAGTGTCTAAAGTTTTCTTGTCCGACTTTCTCCATTTCCTCTTATTATTTTTTTCTTGCCTTTTTTGAGGTTGAGGAGTCGGCAAGAAAAAATCAGGCATAAAATTTACTTCCTTTTCTTTTATATTTACGGACACGAGACAACACCGACCAGTCTTTTTATGCCTCACTGTTACTTAATTAATCGCAGAATAATAACTAGCATTCTTAATCCACCACTCCATCGTTCACTCCCTCTCTTACTATAAGTCATATACTGTATAGTCTTTTATTTATAGTCATACCAATTTTCCACTCATGTACTTTCTCATTACTCTCACCCTTCATTCTGTTCTCATTCATTGTATTCTCTGTAGACGGCAAATAAGACAGACAGACAAACAAAAGACAGATAGAGACAGACAAACAGAAAGTCATATAGATAGATAGACAGACACAGACACACACTAACAAAGAAAGACAGATAGATAGATAGACAGACACAGACACACACTAACAAAGAAAGACAGATAGATAGATAGACAGACACAGACACACACTAACAAAGAAAGACAGATAGATAGATAGACAGAGACACACACTAACAAAGAAAGACAGATAGATAGACAGACAGACACAGACACACACTAACAAAGAAGGACAGACAGATAGATACAGAGCAGACACACACTAACAAAGAAAGACAGATAGATAGATAGACAGATATAGAGACTGACAAAAAATAAAATAAAAACTGAAATCTGATAAAAAAATCAAATGTTAAAATATAATGTTGAATTTAACAAACAAATAAATAAACACTTGCATTCTATAAATATAATACCATGATATAGTTATGAAGTAAGAATATATATGGAAAGAACAGCAGATTTTAGTTTGCCATTGATATAAGCTAAAACCTTTAAGTCATCAGTAAGTCATCATGAAGTCATCATTAAGTCATCAGTAACACGCATTCCGGCCTTGATGATCATACTATTTCTTGCTTTTAATTAATGTTCTACCAAGAGCCTCATTTTGTCTTAATCTGTTCGTGTGTATGTTAACGCCTCAGTGCGCCTCCTTCACTACGTGCACCTGGCTTCGAACCCCGCGCACGTGCCCCTGGCTCCTCCCTGCCCGGGCATGGCATGCAGGGTCACACAGCACTATCTGGCCCTGGTGGCATCCTCGTCCCTCACTCCTATCCCGGGGCATCACTCTCGGCCAGTGCCTTCTCTCCTCTCTCTCCTTCGGGTACTCGCCCCAGTATCGCCTTCCCTTCCTATACCAAGTCTCTTCTCTATCGAAAGGTTTGTTATGCCTGAATCTCTTCGCTGCGGGTCCTTCCTCCTCCTCGTAAGCTCGCCTCTTGCCTCCTCTCCTTGCGTCGCCTTCCCGCCAGCGCGAGTCCTGTCGGCGCCTGGCGGACAGGTCGCGTCTGGCCCAGCGCTCGACCTCCCGCTGCCGGGACTCGCGTCTCTCAGGCCGTCTGTAATGCCTGTCAGCAGAGTGCACGCGATCACACCTCTTCACCTCCTGCTCCCCTTCCTCCTCATGCAGGAACGGCGTCCACTGCAGCTTTACTTCGGCCCACCTTTAAAACCTAAACTTTTCCCCGCGGTGCAAGAAATAGTGATCTTCGAAAGGCCGGTAACGCAGCCCAAAGACATCCTCCTGAGGCTTGGTCGCGGCCTGGCTGAGCCTCACAAACCTCGCCCTCTCGGCGGGCTGCAGGAAGTAAGGGTCCAGGTGCGGCCGGTAGCGCACCCCGAAGGCGTCCGCGTGATGCTCGATGCCGCTGCCGAGCTTGTCCTTCAGGTGGCTAGTGGTTGCGTCCAGGGGGAAGGGCGCCCCACCACCACCAGCGCCACCTGCCTGCTTTGTGATGTTCTCAACGAAAGCTTCTAGAAAAGTCTTCATCTGAGAAAGGTTGCCAGACTGATATACTCGTCAAACAGGCTACCCCGCGGTAATAAAAATTTCTTCTTGAAGCAGTGGAGGGAACATAAAGGTCAGATTCCCTTCAATACTAATACAAACATCGCCTTACCGACCCCAACATGACCATATTAGGTGGCCGAGGCGTCCTAACTCCAAGCTCTCAGGTTCAATCTGTCCATTGGTCTGTATTAAGGATTTTTTTTTTATCATCTTGGAACCCGTCAACAGAGTGGCGTTGGTGACCACTTGGATCTAAGAAAAATAGAACCTGTGTCCGTCCTAGCTCCATTCTGTCATCCTGGAACTCGTGTTAAGAATGGAGTTCTATTTATATTTTTTATACATATGAGCTATAGCGCCTGTAGGCTATTATCTTCCATCCTGGAGGTGTTACTCCCCGCGTGGAGGAGGAGGTGGCGGCCGCCGAGAGCCTCGCTCCCAGCGCCGAGGAGGAAGGTGGCGGCCGCTTAGAGCCTCGCTCCCGCGTGGAGGAGGAGGTGGCTGCCGCCGAGAGCCTCGCTCTCAGCGCCGAGGAGGAGGTGGCGGCCCCCGAGAGCCTCGCTCCCAGCGCCGAGGAGGAGGTTGGCGGCCGCTTAGAGCCTCGCTCCCAGCGCCGAGGAGGAGGTGGCGGCCGTCGAGAGCCTCGCCCCCAGCGCGAGGTGGAGGTGACGGCCGCTTAGAGCCTCGCTCCCAGCGCCGAGGAGGAGGTGGCGGCCGCCGAGAGCCTCGCTCCCAGCGCCGAGGAGGAGGTGGCGGCCGCCGAGAGCCTCGCTCCCAGCGCCGAGGAGGAGGTGGCGGCCGCTTAGAGCCTCGCTCCCAGCGCCGAGGAGGAGGGTGGCGATCGCCGAGAGCCTAGCTCCCAGGGCCGAGGAGGAGGTGGCGGTCGCCGAGAGCCTCGCTCCCAGCGCCGAGGAGGAGGTGGCGGCCGCCGAGAGAACATAAGAAGAATATAAGAACATAAGAAAATAGGGAAGCTACAAGAGGCCGCGAGGCCTACACGTGGTAGTTCCTGTCACCTAACACTACGTACTTCCACCTTCCATCCCCATCCATGAACCTGTCCAGCCACTCTTTAAAGTTCCCCAATGACTCAGCACTAACTACCTGCCTACTGAGTTCATTCCACTCATTCACCAACCTATTTGTGAACAGTTTTCCCTATTCCTTCCTAAATCTACGCCCTTCCAGCTTGAATCCATTATTTCTTGTTCTACCCTGGTTTAAAGCCGTAAGAACTTTTCCTACTTCTCCTTTATGAAATCCCTTTATCCACTTAAAAACTTCCATCAGATCGCCCCTTACTCTGCGTCTCTCGAGTGAGTGTAACTTTAATAACTTCAATCTCTTCTCATAACTAAAGTTACGCATCCCTTGTATCATTTTGGTCATCCTTCTCTGTACTGATTCTATCAAGGCTATATCCATCCAATATAGACATCCATATGAAGACCAAAACTGAACCGCATAGTCTAGGTGAGGTCTGACTAGAGCCAGGTAAAGCTTTAGAATAACGTCCGCACTTCTACTTTTAACACTTCTGGTAATGAATCCTAACACTGAATTAGCTCTATTTCTAGCTTCAATACAGTGTTTCCTAGGTTGGAGGTCTGGGCTCACCCTCACTCCAGGATCTTTTTCACCTTCAGATCTTTTCAGCGATACATTGCGTATGGTGTATCTATTACCAGGGTTCTTTCTACCAACATTCATAACGCTGCACTTATCAATATTAAATTCCATCTGCCATCTGACTGCCCACTCATTAAGTCTATCTAAGTCTCCCTGCAATATGTTTACTTCAGATTGTGATCCAATAATCCTACCTACCTTAGTATCATCAGCAAACTTGCTGATATCACTGTTAATCCCACTATCCAAGTCGTTGATGTATATCAAAAATAGTAATGGACTCAAAACAGACCCTTGTGGAAGGGTCTGAACACCTTGTGGTTCTTGTTGACCCTTTACCTGCTTTACTCGTTACCTGCTCCCATTCAGATTTAGATCCATTAATTGTAACCCTTTGTTGCCTATTACTTAGCCAAGCTCTGATCCAACGAAGAACCTTCCCATCTATTCCATGAGCCTTAACCTTATTTAAGTCTCTCCTGTGGTACTTTGCCAAATGCCTTACTAAAGTCCAGATATATTATATCATAATCCTTATCATTATCTGCCATCTCATAAACTTTCCTATAAAAACTCAATAAATTGGTGAGACATGACCTACCCTTGGTGAATCCATGTTGTGAATCATTGATCAAACTATGTTTATCTAAGTGCTCGCTAATGTTTTTTGCATTAATAGATTCCAATAATTTACCTACCACTGACGTTAGACTTACGGGTCGATAATTTGACTTTAGTCCTCTGTCTCCCTTTTTAAATATTGGAACAACATTTCCTTTCCTCCACAATAATGACACATCGCCTATCTCAACCATTTTCCTAAAAATATTCACTAACGACTCTCTAACAACCTCCTTGCATTCCTTTAATACCCTGGGATACACTTCATCTGGTCCTGGTGATTTGAAATTCTTCATTTTATCTATACCCTCTTCTATCATTTCCCTAGTTATCACAATATCTTTGAGTTTCTCCTCATCCCTTCCTTTGAACATCTGTTCACTTTCAAATATTTTCTGTGTATATTCATCCGTAAAAACACTTAAGAAATAATCATTTAGACTTTTACACATATCTTCGTCCGTATTTAAGACCTCCCCCTGTCTTGACCTTAACGGCCCCACTAATTCCCGTGAGAGCCTCGAGCCTCGCTCCCAGCGCCGAAGAGGAGGTGGGGCAGCCGTGGCCCTCGCTCCCAGGGCCAAGGAGGAGTTGGCATATCACACACACCATACACACACACACACACGTACACACATACACAGGAGGATGGAGGGAGGGTGGGAAGGAGCCTTGCTTTATGCTATCATGTTATCTTAAGTGCAGATTAGATGTAAATGTCTCCTGGTATCTGTTCTTTCTATTTCATCCTATATAACAATCCTCCTCCTCCTCCTCTTCCTCCTCCCCCTTCTCTTCCTCCTCTTCCTCCACATCATCATCATAATAATTCATCCGTGTTTTTTATCTTACTTTCCCGATTCCCTCTCTTTCTCTTCCTCCTCCTCTCCTCCACCTCTTCCCTCCTCCACCTTTGTCATCAACATTATTACAAGCTCTTTGTAATTCCCGTGAGAGCCTCTCAAGGAGGAGGTCTTTTTTTCAAAATGTCTTTTTTATCTCTCTCTATACCTCCTCCTCCTCTCCCTCCTTTATCTCTTTTTTTTCAGATTTCTTTTTTTTGTGCTTCTAACTTCTGCCCTATTTTTTTACGTGCCCTTCAGATAAATATTTCCTTTTTTTCCTTTTTTTTCCTTTTTCATATGCTATTTCATCCCAGGGTCTTCAGGTTTTTGTGTGTGCTTAAACCTCTCTGTCCTTTTGTTTTTGCGTGCCTCTTTACATCCTATGCCTCCTATCTCTCCCTTTGCCTTCCCCCTCTCCTCTTTCCCCTTGTCAACTCCCTTCCTCCCTTCGTCATAGATAGGGAAATGTGTGTGTGTGTGTGTGTGTGTGTGTGTGTGTATGTGTGTGTGTGTGTGTGTGTGTGTGTGTGTGTGTGTGTGTGTGTGTGTGTGTGTGTGTGTGTGTGTGTGTGTGTGTGTGTGTGTGTGTGTGTGTGTGTGTGTGTGTGTGTGTGTGTGTGTCTGTGTGTGTGTGTGTGTGTGTATCATGACCTTAATTCACAATTTTCTATAGTCCTCCATATTAGACAGATTTTCTGTTGTATTTCATTGTTGTGTTGACGTCAATTTGTTTTCTTTGCTCTCGCTTGAAGTTCTTTATTATATTAAATCTGTGTGTGTTGGGATGATGATGATGATGATGAAGATGATGATGATGATGATGATGATGGTGAGAGGGAGGAGTAGAGGAGGAGGAGGAGGAGGAGGAGGAGGAGGAGGAGGAGGAGGAGGAGATGGTACTTAAAAGGGTACTTGAAAAATAATAACAATGATAATAATATGAACAAGAAGTAGAAGAAAAAGAAGGTTAATGATAATAATAATGCTATTAATAACCTTAATAATAAAAATATGATAATAATAATAATAACAAATAACAATAATAACAACAATATCAACATTCATAACAACATTCATAACAATAATAAGTAACAATAACAATATATTTCGGCATTGTGGAAGGCAACGTGTGGGAATGTCTTGGTTAGTCCTGAGAATACATTATTTCAAGGTGATGTCTAGGTAATTCATATGCTCGGTTCTTGCCTTGCCTCTGCTCCCATGCTGTTGTTGATGACGAGGAGCCTTCTGCCTTGCTTTCCTGTTGTTCATGCTTTTGTGTTAGTTATTGTTTTTGGTATTTATTATTGTTTTAAATGTTGTTTTTGTTATTATTATTGTTATTGTTTTTTTTATTGTTTTTATTATTGATATCTATTATTGTTATTGTTATTGTTATTTATATTTAATTATTATTATTAATTAAATCATTATTGATATTATCGTTATTATTATAATTATTGATCTTTTCTTCAAT
Organism: Chionoecetes opilio; assembly: GCA_016584305.1. NCBI lineage: Eukaryota > Metazoa > Arthropoda > Malacostraca > Decapoda > Majidae > Chionoecetes > Chionoecetes opilio. The sequence goes on along the minus strand of JACEEZ010004832.1, from coordinate 297,080 downwards.
GGCATTTCTTTAGCGTGTTTTACTGTTTTTTATTTGATAATATTATAGAACAAAGATTTACGAAGACTACAGTATATCATATATACTGATAAACCAGTCTATATGATCCGTATATATATATATGAATCCGAGCGGCTCTCCTCTGACTTCAGGCCCTTGTGCGACATGCCGATATTCCGTGCGCAGTCCAGGTTTACAGTGGTCTATGTGTATGGTTAAAATTATTTTCCTTTATTTTCTGGGTTGAGAGAGAGAGAGAGAGAGAGAGGAGAGAGAGGAGAGAGAGAGAGAGAGAGAGAGAGAGAGAGGAGAGAGAGAGAGAGAAAAGAGAGAGAGAGAGAGAGAGAGAGAGAGAGAAAAGAGAGAGAGAGAGAGAGAGAGAGAGAGAGAGGAGAGGAGAGAGAGAGAGAGAGAGAGGACGAGAGAGAAGAGAGAGAGAGAGGAGAGAGAGAGAGAGAGAGGATGAGAGAGAGAGAGAGAGAGAGAGAGAGAGAGAGAGAGAGAGAGAGAGAGAGAGAGAGATCTGATGATGCTGAAATTTAAAGTGCGATGTCGAGTGTGTGCGTGTGTATGTATGTATGTATGTATATATGCATGTACGTATATGTGTCTGCAATGTGTGTATATTAGACTGAAAGTCCTATATGAATGTGTGTGTATAAGTATGTGCGTATGCGTGAGGCTGTGTGCATGAGTATTACTGTTATTGTTATGGTGATGCAGCAGCGCAGGTGTGGGGGGGGTGGCGGGGTGCTGTCATGGCGATTAGGGCGGGTGTGATTCCGGGTTTTCCTTTGGTTGCAAGCCTTTTTTTATTATTATTGTGTAGTGGTTCTTTTTTTTTATGATTTTTTTTTTTCATTTTGTGTATGTTTAGTATGAGTTCTTTCCTAACATTTTTTTCTTTAGTTGTTTTTAGTTATAAAAATGCATTTGGGGGCCCCCCTCCCTCCTCCCTCTCCTCCCTTTTCACCACCCTCTTCCCCCCACAAGCTTGCCTTTTTCCTCTTCCTCCGTATTGAGATGAGGTAATTAGTACATAGAAATACAGTCACAATTATCCCCCCTTTCCTCCTCCTCCCCCCCCCTCCTCCTCCCTCCTCCCCTCCCTCCCCTCCTCCTGATCTTATGACACGTTCTACGAAAAGAAAGCAAACGGAAATTCCTAAAACTTTTGGGACAAATATCGTCCTCCAAACATATGGGAAGTCGAATGCCTCCTCTATGACGAATAAAGTCAGTTGTCAACAATAAAACGATAAAAATTATTTGTGGAGTTTTTAAAAACCTACCTCAATAAACGGAATAAAATTCTGCCTATAGAGAAGGTAGCGTTTGTTTATTGGTAAACGAAGTATTTTTTAAATCGGTGGTCCGTGAGCCTAAAAGGGGGATAATAGTACCCTAGTTTTAGTTTTACTACCGACTTTGATCTGATTGATTATTGCGATAAGGTGAACATCTGGAAAACAGCGATCACAGGTTAATCAGAGGGGCAAAAATTGCAATGTAGACATCACGAAAATCGGTTATTAGCCCCAATTATAATAAAGCTGATTTCACGAAGATCAGCAGGGTACAAAGCGAATTTGATGGTTTTGCCCTACTAAAGGGTAATAATGCGGGGAAAACTGTGTAATTTATTCACAAATAAACCCCAATCAGTGGTAAAAAAACATGTTCCCGGGGTAGGAAAATTTGAAAACATAAACAGACCCATTTGGAGACAATGAGATTCAACAAATCATTGGCAGAAAGCGCCGAGGTAAAAGTGTACAAGCGATAAAATTTGGGACGGCGATTCTAGAGAATACAATGACGTAAAACGACTTTGAAAGGGGATTAATTAAGACTAAAAAGCGGATTTGGAAGAAAAAAGCAAAGAAACCAAATAAAACCCCAAAAAAGGTTTTTTCAATACGTTCAAGTAAAAAAAAACGTCAAAAATAGATTGGGCCACTGAAAAAAAAAATAAATCTTGGTAAATGTAATAAGAGATGGCAGGTACTCAATGCTTATTTTAATGGGTATTTTTAAAAAAAGACGAAGTCCATTACCAGAACCATTTTAAACATGTATGGGGGACTGAAAGGATATATTGGAAATAGGAGAGAAAACCCAGTAGACGAAGTACAAAGATTTTCAAAAACTTGCCCCCCAGCAAAACCCGTGGGGGGGGGACGAAATTTCGCCGCGTTTACTTCACAAATGTCCAGTAACTTTCGTTTCCACTAAAGATTATCCCCAAAAAAAATCGCTAAGAAAAAAAATTTTCCCTGTAGTGGAAATTAGCTAATTTTACACCGATATCAAGAAGGGAGAAAGAGCCTCGCAAGAAATATCCCCCAAATTAGTCTAACGCTTGATTGTTAAACTATTGGAAACTATTGGGGGGAAAAAATAGTGTCTTTTCTCGATGAAAAAATAATATTAGACTCGCGCATGGTTTTCGAAATAAGAGACCTGCTTAAAAAACCCTAAGGGATTTTTTTAATGTCATTTATTCAAACGGGACGCTAAAATTCCTCGGAGAATAACCTTGTTTTCAAAAATTCGATACAGTTCCCCAAAAAGCGCCCTTTTTGACCAAGCTAAGGGCAAATGGTTGGGAGAGCAACTAGTTCGGATTTGGGGATTGGCTTTCAAATCTAAACAAAAGGGTAGTAATAAAGGCGAAAAAATCCCGATTTTTAGATGTTATAGTGGGGTGCCTCAGGGCTAGTTTGGGTCCTATTTTTTTGATATTTTATCAAAATTGGATTTCGGACTTGATCTAAAATACGAAATTTGCGACAACCCAAATTAGGCGGAAAAACTATACTAGAGAAAACTGCGAATCATACAAAGTGACCTCGACAAACTATCAGATGGAGTGATAAATGGGTATTAAAATCAATTCCCATAAATGTAAAATAAGATATAGGCAACGATAACCCCAAAATAACTATCAAATGCAAAATAAATCGTTAAATGAAGACAGCAGGGGAAAAAGGGTTAGGTATCACTCAGTAAGATTGGGGAAAAACCCGTCCCCATTGCCTAGTGCCAGAAAAAGGGGGAAATGATGTTGGGCTTTTTTAAACGCAATTTTTAAAACAAAAAATCCGAAAGTAATGAACAATTAACACGTCTTGGTTAGGGCCAAATGGGGAAAAGGTTCAATTTTGGGCGCCCCTTTCGTAAAAGACCAAAACAAAATTGGAATCAGTGCCAAAAAAGAGCAACCAAAAAAAAAATTTCCCTCTCTGCGAAATTATCTTTTGAAGAGAGACTGCGGAAATTTAATATGTTTTCCTTTTTAAAGGGTCGTAGAATCCGTGGGGATTGATAGAAACCTTTTAAATCCAAAAGGATTGATGCTTAAACAAAAATCTATTCGCTTTCAACTCAAGTGACAAAAGAAATAATAATTCAAAAAATAAAAAGGCAACGTTGCATCGATCTCCCTAAAAATTATTTTAAAGTGAGAGTCGGATATGGGAAAAAGTTACCACAAATGTTTTCGAAGCCAGCACAAAATTACATTTAAAAAAAAGATTTTCGCCATTTTAAAAAAAATGGGTATTGATAGTCCCTGCGAATTCAATATGTCCCCCGGGTCGATTATTGTAGTGGTGTGGTGTTTAGTTAGTATATTTCATACCCATTTTTTTTCAATGAAAAAACCCGTTCCTATTTCTTTTTAAAACAGGTATCCTTTTAAGTTTTTTTCAAGTTTGATAGTTAGTAGATGTAGTTCCAGCAGATACCCTCGTCAGGACCAAAGGTTCCCGGTGTTTTATTCCCATTAACCCCATGTAGTCCCCCCCCTCCTCCTCTCCTCCTCCTCCCCCCCTCCTCGCAGGAGGGGAGGAGGAGGAGGGGACTTTTACCGCCAGCACAGCCAGCACAATAATTACATTTAAAAACAGACTTACGCGCACTGTAAGTAAATGGGTATTGATAGTGCCCTGCGAATTCAATTTTTTCCCCCCGGGTCGATTAGTTGTAGTGGTAGTGGAGTTTTAGTTTGTTATTTCGTACCCTATTTTTTGCACTAGAAAATTCCCTGTTCCATTTTTTAAGGACATGGGATCCCTTTTTCCACTTTTTCTTTCAAGTAGTTGATAGAGTAGTATGTAGTTCAGAAAAAACCCCCGTCATGGGGCCCAAAATCTCCGGGGTTGTTTATTCCCAGTAATCCTATGTAATCTCCTCTTTTCCCATCCGGCATTCAGGAGCGGGAAAGTCAGATGTTTTTGACCTACCGCGACTTAGGGTTTATGTTAATAGTGATTGCCACTTTCGCTGTCCCTGAGAACGTGAGGTGTACATACGGGGTGGGTTTAGCGGTTTTTAGATCGCGGATTATACTCATTTGTGTATATATGTAGTAGGTGTGTAGGCATGTCTAGGGGGTATTTTTAAATTTGTAAAGGAGAAAGGGGGACGAGGAGGAATGTAAAGGTTTTTTAGGATGATTTCAACAAAATAAGGGGATGAAGGGGGGAAAAGGAATGGAAAGGGGGGGAAAGTATTCTATAGAAAAGAAAAAAAAAAGTATATGGGAAAAAATGAAAGGGAAAAAAAAATTGAAGTGTATGTACATAGTTAGTAGTAGTAGTGGTAGTAGTGGCAGTATAAATAGAAGTAGTAGTAGTAGTAGTAGTAGTGGGGGTAGTTATAGTAGAAGTAGTAGTAGTGGTGGTAGTAGTAGTGGTAGTAGTAGTTGTAGTAGTAGTGGTAGTAGTTTAGGTAGTAGTAGTAGTAGTAGTAGTAGTAGTAGTAGTAGTATAGTAGTGGTGGTGGTAGTAGTAGTGGTGGTAGTAGTAGTGGTAGTAGTAGTAGTAGTAGTAGTAGTTGTAGTAATAGTGGTAGTAGTATAAATAGTAGTAGTAGTAGTAGTAGTAGTAGTAGTAGTAGTAGTAGTATAGTAGTGGTGGTGGTAGTAGTAGTGGTGGTAGTAGTAGAGTTAGTAGTAGTAGTGATGGTGGTGGTGGTGCTAGTAGTAGTAGTAGAGATGGATATAAACTGATATATTCGAAACACACACACACACCAGAGGTGGGCACCGCAAACGAAAATCTATTTCCGCAAACGCAAATCCGCAAACCCCAATCCTTAAGTTCCGCAACCGCAAGTCCGCAAATTTTTTGAAGCTCACACTTCCGCAACCGCAAGTCCGCAAACCGCAAACCAATTAGGTGATATTTTCTCTGCAAATATATATCTAAATATATATATATATATATAAATATACATATATATATATATATATATATATATATATATATATATAATATATATATATATATATATAATATATATATATATATATATATATATATTAATAATATATTATATAATATATATATTAATATATATATATATATATATATAATTATATATATATAATATATATATATAATATATATATATATATATATATATATATATATATATATATATATATATTGTGACGAAAATTCATATTTCCCGCGTATGTGTTGAAATGGTCAAGATGGCTGGGGGAGAGCGTAGCTCCGCCCCTTTTTGGTAGGAAGAGGGTCGTGACTCGGGGGTTGCCAGACACGCGCGTTGACGCACGCCGCCAGATAGGTCACGCATATAAAAGAGGTCGTGACCTATCCTCGCCCAGTTTTGACCGCCGTTGCGATAGGATCTCCCCGCCGCGCTCCCCCGCCGCGCTCTCGCTTTTTGCCGTGACATACAGACTGCCAATCTGAGTTAGAACTTTGTTCTACGCTCAGTCGCTGGTGTCTTGTGTCTGTTTTTCAAAAGGAGTTCTCGAGCTTCTCTCAGTGGTTTTTTTGCGCGTTTTTCCGTGTTAGTATATCCGCTCGCGGTTAGAAACTTCGTTGTTTCCCGTTTCGCGTTCCGGATTTATCACATTGGATCCATACCAGTTTCACCGAGTAGTCCCAGTTCAACGTTTTCTCTCCCTTCAGTGGTCCCTTATATCTAATTGTCCCCTGCCAGTGTTTCCTCAGTAAAAGCCCCCCCCTGTAAGGCTCCCATCTTGATCTGGTGTTTAATTTTTTCCCTATCAATTCCCCTTTGTGCACTTTCTCTCATTTTCGTGTTATTTCTTCCGTGTAAAGTCTCCCCCCCACCCGTTACCACGAAAACCTCCATCTTTGCTCCATTTATTTTTTTTTAGTTTAATGGTTTCCTCAAACGATCTCCCTACCTCTCCATCTCAGCGTACTTCTCTCTGTGCCCGTGTCTTGTTTCTGTTTTTTTTTCAGCTCCGCACTAGGGGCGACCACAGACATGTTGGGCGTAGAGTAAGTTGCCTGGCTGCTCTGGTCCAAACTTTGTGTTTCTCCTTGTTCTCTCCGACATTATCGGAGCCGGCCACGGAGTTGACAAGGGCTGCCGCTTTCTCAGATTTGTGTTTGGGTACGTACTCTAATCTTATCTATTAAATATTGGCTGTGTTATTACCCATCTACTTGAATAGTTGTGATCCAAAGCCCGTTGAGCTGATGCCCTCCGCATGGCAAACCCACGCCCCCAAGACGCGCACGATGCGATACAGACATACGACGCCCCCGAAAAGACTCAGCGACTTCTTTTTTCAAATAACACAGATCGCCCAAACAAAATGCTTTATCTCCGGCCGTACGTCATCGTCGGTCTCTCCCATCCGGCGACCTCACAGCTACACACTACCCACGAAAATAACACAAAACTGAAGAAAAAGGCTACCCTATTGAACCCCCCACCATGATATCACTAGAACAATCCTTGCCTCGCCGCCTCGGACGACCTCTTGCTCATTCAAACATAGACAAGCTACGACGGAAATAGAAACAAAAAATAGCGTACAGATAGACGAATTTTCAATATACGAAGGCTCACATGATTACAAGCAGACAAATCAAAACAACAAGCAAAACACTAGCAAGAACGGACTAAAGTTTTATCAAAATCATCCCACACTATACGTAGATATCGATAACCATCTGCCAGGATAGCAATGTTTCAACTGTTTCCTCTTCACGCACACCGAACAATACTGCACAAAATAGTTCGAAAATGCTCCAAATCGCTGTGTCGGCCACAACTACAGACAATCAAATCCGAACACTAACAATGCTCTAAGTGCGGCGGGGGATCACACCGCCGCGCCTTTAGTTGCATAATGAGCGCAAGCCAACAGAACAAAACACAACGCCCTCACTCCAGACAAGGCCATACATACATACGCAAGGGTCGCAACCGCCTACTCTTCCTCCTGTCCCCTTACCCACCCTACTAACCCCAAAACACCCGTAACCATACCCCTTCCCCTCCTGCCCTCTCACTCCCTCCTCCCACTAACACCACAAACACCTCAAAACCAACCAAAGTGTACATAACAGACCCACAAATGCGACAGTTAAAATCACGGGCCTGTGTACAAACCGCCGGCCCACATGGCAAAAGGAAACCTTCACCTCTTCCACGAACAAGTCACAGAATTAATAATGAAAATGGTTTACCCTCCTTCAAAATGTAAGAACCCTGCAATACTAAACATACACACTCATAACAAAAAAATCAACGGACAATTCGCATCCACCCAACAACCACCCACCCTAGACACAACACCCCCACCGATACAGCAGAGCAAGAAGATCAGTCCCTCGTTCTCAGAGAGCGACAGCGGGAGGACTGGAGAGCTTCCAGCAGGGCGACACGCCCGTACCCACCGCAGGACCTACCCGCGCCACCCCCAGCGCACTCTTACCCCTACCTACTACGAACTACCTTCTCCTCCCTCCCGCTATCTCTGCTTCCCCTGTCACCACACGCCGCAAAAACTTGGAGTAAGCCAATGCGAGTAAACTTAATAGTTAATCAAAAACACCGTAAACGCTATGATCCAACTTCTTGCGCTAAATTGTCGCGGATACAATAACGTCATATAAAACTGAGTCTATAGAGCCTTAGACCAATACTTGCCTCCTCATTACATCGGGGCTCTCATACCCCATAAAACCTGTACGGATACCGTGTACAAACACCACAGCACATAAACCTCACGAGGGCGGAGCCATCCTGATTAAAAACCCACTCTTCGCACGACGTCTTATGGACTGGCCTACACCTCATTTCTTAGCACAGCCAAGATTCATACCGTCACACGTCCCATCTTGGTGCCACGAACTTACGCTCGACCCACACCAGGGACTTCCTCTTACCCGTATACAACGACTATTCAACCACACACACTAACATACCTGTCTATCTCATAGCCGACCTTAACGCTGCACACACAACTTTCAAAGACACGGCAGGAACAACCCCAACGGCCTTCGCTCACCAAATTGTAAACTTGAACGCCTTCGCTTTCTCGGGGCCAACTTCCCAACATGTTTTCCTTGGAAATGGTTGCACGGGGCGACCCACCTTGCCATCACTAACAGACGTCCCTTCACCTACACACACCTCTCGCCGCCCCTCTGTGGCTCGGATCACATACTATAATTCTCCGATATCCAAAAGTGCCCTATTCCCGTCCCCTTCACCACCTACCTTTTGACTACAGAACGCAAACTGGGAGACTTCAAGAGGCCCTCGCAAACACAACACAACCCACACCTATAAAGACAATACCACACTCCAACTTGACACAGCCATAAACACTCTTCAAGAAAACATCCTCACAATGCTAACCGTAACATACCAAAGAAACAACACAAATTTTCTATGACTTTAACCTCTATCCGGACACAACGTCTCCTTAGCTGCTACAGATCCACGCTTTTGCACGCACTGCAAATCACATCAGAGTCCAGGAGACTTAAATATTCTACACGCACAACATCTCAGACAGCTTACAGACTGACCACGACAACATACTGGGAAAAGGTTTAGTACAGCGCATGGACATCAAGCGTACCTTCTAACTCCTGACGTTCTGGCACATGGTGACAGAATGAAGGGAATAAGAGGAACGCTTCGGTTTTTACTCGTCAACAACATCCGGGTAGAGACCCTGTCCGAGTCACCGATGCGTATTTAACAACAATGGGAAACTTTTTCGACCAACCCCCTCCCTCAGCACATCCCCTAGCACAACATACATATAACTAGTACAGACAGCACATGCACCGAAACCAATAGACACGATTCCTCTGGGCCCATAACACAACAACTTAAACCCGAAACCCCATCTCACCACACCATTTGAGGAAGGATGTCGCCAGGCTGCCACGCCGCGCACCAGGCCCCACAGGCATCACCTGGCCCATCATCAAAAATCCCTCCCCCACCGGTCGATTCCTCACTCACCACAGTTTCACGCCTCGCTCGCCACAGCTTATTCCCCAGAAAGCCTTCAAAACAGCCACACAATTCTCATCCCGGAAACCGGAAAAGCCCTCACCTGCGCCGAAAATTACGCGTCCGATTAGCCTCCTCGACATGCTAGGAAGACATTGAAAGACTAGTATGCACACGACTTAAGACAAACCTCGAACAAAAAACGCTCCTTTCCCCTAAGCGTTTGTGCTGTCAGGCAAGGACACTCCACGACGACGCGCTAACACCATAGGGGTGCGTACCTCAAAGGGAGCACACACCCAGCTAGTGATAAAACAGTTCTAGTGACGAAAAGACGTAAAACAGCATTCGACACGTGTGGCACACGGAAAGGGGCTACAAATAAAATATGTACGACTTTGACCATTCCCTATTCCTGATCCAAAAAGACTACTATGCACTTCCCTGACAGACAGACAGATGAGACTCCGTCATACATGACATACTTTCGATCGACCCTTTTACACCACTGAGCCGTAGGTCCCCAGGGGCTCTATCCTTTTCCCCAACTCGCTTTAACATGTACACTCATGACCTAAACCTGACCCGAACACAACGAAAATCTCCTGACCATTCATATCAGATGACGTTACACTACTAGCACCGCCTCCCAACATTAGACCACTAACTGATGCATGTGAATCCAATGGGAAATTACTGCAACCATCCTGTGGGACTCAAATGGAGGATTCACTCACACCCTCAAAAAAACCAAGCCCCTACTTAATAGAAAGGAATAAGCCGTGACTAATCATATAATATATCCTTTCCTACACAATCCAACCCACACCAATCCCCCGAAGTAGAAATACACAGTACTTCTGGCTAACTAGACAGAGATCCAGATCAATCATCACACAAAAAGCCAATTAAGGTAGCGTGCGGCGAGTACAGAGTGCAGCCTGGTCCCGGTTCCGCTACAGATCACGCGCAACAAAAGTGCATCTTTTCAAGCACTTGTTCTATCCAAGACTTACCTACTGCCTATCATCCTCTCTCTATTGGCAAAAACAAATCTTCTAAACTCAGAGGATACAGAACAAGTCACTACGCTCCGCCTTAGAGTAAAGTGTGGTACACTTTCCGGTCCTCTGTCTCCCTTCACGAGGGACCAACATACTTCCCTCAACATCACACTATACAACAGAGCACAAAAACGACTCAACCATGTTCCACACACACAAGATGAGCACATGTGACAACTTCATTGACCTCTCCCGCGAGCTCATAGTCTTCCCCGAACAAACTTACTAACACCAAACCCCAACCCCGCCCAACTTCCAATCTACACATAATCACTTCACTGATTTCCCCTAACTTCCGCTCTTAATTTCCACCTACCCTTTTTTTCCAACCCGCTTCATCCGGGGAGGGCCAGCTTGGCCAAAACCCTTCCTTAACACACTCTCTGTGTATTGTTTTAGAGATGTGCCAACCGCTGGCAGCAGCGAGTCGCGATACAGCCAGGTCTAGACCACGTTCTCCACGAAACGGATTCCTCAAGCAGTGTTCATACAGCACGAATCCCTAATCCTTTTCCTGTCCTGAAATAACCACACACTTCCAACAGGTTGTCCTCTGGGCTAGCAGACGCAGTCGGTCCCGGCTGTTTTTCTCACTATTGTCCTTATACTTGTAGTCATATTTTTTGTTTTTCTAAAAAATTATTTTTTTGATAAGCTGGTGCTGCGTGCAACGCCCGCACCTCTTTCCACGGTTCAGGCCGAGGGTTTTTCCATCCGGCGTGGCCAAGACTGACAGGCCATGGGTGCCACGGCTAAATGACCGTGACCGGCAGCGCCGCGGCCCGTCTTCTCCGCATGGATCCCCCCTACCCACACTCTCTCACCCATCTGTCCTCCCTCCGTGCGAGTCCTCAAAAAGCAGGAAGCCAAGACTGATGGCGGCGCAAGGCAACCAATTTTAAAGTTTCGGACCGCTGGCCCTTGCGTCATCACCGACGGCATCCACACCCCGGGGGAGCAGACCCTGGTTTCACCACCACATCACACAGCGGGATGAAGACTGTTGTCTTTCTGTCGTACCGTCGGTTGTAACTTTTGTTCGGCGTGTGGGGAATCAAATTCGGTTCGCAACTCTCTCCGTTGTCCTTCTCACACAACGCTCACTCTCCTTTCCGTGGTTCGGACGAGGCCACATAAAATCCAATGACCCCGTCGCTCTACGATGTTCCTGTCACCCTTTTATGCTACTACAAAAACTTTTTACTCCTAAAATCCACTCGTTCCACTGCCCACCCCCTCCCCCGTCTTTTACTCACTGCTACTTATACCTACCGTGGTTCGTACTAGCCCACATAAATCCAATGACCCCTTTCCCTCTGCTAGTACGTAGGTAATCTTACCCTTTTACGCTGCTGCAGGAAACTTTATACTCCTACAATCCACTCCTATTCCGCTCGCCTTCCCTCTCTATCAGTGGTTCCGGATGCCCACGAAAGCTTGTAGGTCCCCCGCTCTAACGGAAGTTCCTTCTTCTTCCCCTGGTCCAATCTCTGAAAAAACTAAACAAAACAAAAACAACGTTTTTTTAATCTCAGACTTCTTTCACTAAATTTTTCGCAATTTCCTTCTCCTGTTTGATATTGTGGAACGCGGGAGGTAGTGGAAAGTGACGACCAAGCCTACCCGTGCGGGTGCCGAGCCGTATCAGGAGGTGTGCGCGCGTAACATGGCAGTGACAGAAAAAAATGCAAAACAGAGACAATATACAACACGAACCAGCAACAACAAAACAGATAAAAGAAAGAAGATATAAGAAAAAATAAACGAAGAGAAGAAGGAAACAAGCCAGCGTGAAGAAAAGAAAAATCAAGAACAAAAACCAAAACTGAAGAACTGGTGGGAGCCGGGGGTGGGCGCGGGGTTGTCCTTGTGTGTCCGGAGCAACCATCTTCCGAGGCCCATGTCTGCCAAGCCGCCCCAGAGTGGTGTTTCTGTTTGCTCGGTGCGGTGGGAAAAAGCGTGTCGTTAGGTCAGAGATCGACTCACAACAAAACACCAAAAAACATACAGACCCTGGGTCAAGCCCCGGAGACTTTCGCTTACTAGCCTCTTCTCTCCTCACCCATCTATTCTTCTCCTGTCCCCTACTTCCCTCATCTCCTGTCTTTCTCTTTTTTATATCTATATATATAAGCGAAAGTGGGTCTGTCTGTCTGTCCTGTCGGTCCTGTCTGTCTGTCTGTCTGTCTGTCTGTGGTGTGTGTGTTGTTGGTATAGGGTTTCCGCCCCCCCGTGGCGCAATCACCTCATATTGGCAACATTTTTTTGGAGCCGGTTGACCAGGAAGTCATAAGGCTCACTTAGAGATGATTCGATCACATTTTTTTTTTTTTTTTTTTTTTAGCAGCCTATTAAGCGATAATTGTGAAAAAAAAGTGGTTGCGGGAATTGAGGACAACCTTGATGTAGGGTGAGGTATGTTGTGAGTGAATGGGGTGGGGTGTGGGTAATGGTGTGGGGTGAGGGTATTGAGAGTGAATTGGGTGGGGGTGATGGGTTGGGGGTGATGTGGTGATGGTGAGGGAATAGGTGGGAGTGATGGGTAATCTAAATATATAAGGAAAGTGGTCCGTCTGTCTTTCTGTCTGTCTGTTCTGCCTGTCTGTCTGTCGTCTGGTGTTGTGTGTGTGGGGTATAGGGTTCCGCCCCCCGTTGGCGCAATCACATCATATGGCACATTTTTGGAGCGGGTTGACCGAGGGAAGGTCATAAGCCACTTAATGAGCTGATATCAGATCACGTTTTTTTTTTTTTTTTTTTTTAGCAGCCTATTAGCGATAATTGTGAAAAAAAAGTGGGTTGCGAGAATTGAGGAAACCTTGATGTAGGGTGATGGGTAATGTGTGAGTGAATGGGTGGGGTGATGGGTAATGGTGTGTGGGTGATGGGTGAGTGAATGGGTGGGGGGTGATGGGTTGGGGGTGATGGGTGATGGGTGAGGGAATAGTGGGGGAGTGATGGGTAATGGTAAATATAAGCGAAAGTGTGTCTGTCTGTCTGTCTGTCTGTCTGTGTTGTGTGTGTGTGTGTGTGTGTGTGTCTGGTATAGGTTCCGCCCCCTGTGGCGCAATCACCTCATATGAAACATTTTTGGAACCGGGTTGACCAGGGGAAGGTTTTAAGCCCATTTATGAGATGATCCGATCACTTTTTTTTTTTTTTTAGCAGCCTATTAGCGATAATTGTGAAAAAAAAGTGGGTTTCGAGAATTGAGGAAACCTTGATGTAGGGTGATGGGTAATGGGTGAGTGAATGGGTGGGTGATGGGTAATGGTGTGGGGTGATGGTGAGTGAATGGGTGGGGGTGATGGTTGGGGTGATGGGTGATGGGTAGGGAATAGGTGGGGGGTGATGGGTAATGGTAAATATAAGCGAAAGTGTGTCTCTGTCTGTCTGTCTGTGTGTGTGGTGTTGTGTGTGTGTGTGTGTGTGTGGTGTCTGGTATAGGTTCCGCCCCCCTGTGGCGCAATCACCTCATATGAACATTTTGGAACCGGGTTGACCAGGGAAGGTTTTAAGCCATTTATGAGATGATCCGATCACTTTTTTTTTTTTTTTTAGCAGCCTATTAGCGATAATTGTGAAAAAAAGTGGGTTGCGGGAATTGAGGAAACCTTGATGTAGGGTGATGGGTAATGGGTGAGTGAATGGGTGGGGTGATGGGTAATGGGTGTGGGGTGATGGGTGAGTGAATGGGTGGGGGGTGATGGGTGAGGGAATAGGTGGGGGGTGATGGGTAATGGTAAATATAAGCGAAAGTGTGTCTGTCTGTCTGTCTGTCTGTGGTGTGTGTGTGTGTGTGTGTGTGTGTTGTGTGTGTCTGGTATAGGTTCCGCCCCCCGTGGCGCAATCACCTCCTATGGCACATTTTTGGAACCGGGTTGACCAGGGGAAAGTTTTAAGCCCAATTATGAGATGATCCGATCACTTTTTTTTTTTTTTTAGCAGCCTATTAGCGATAATTGTGAAAAAAAAGTGGGTTGCGAGAATTGAGGAAACCTTGATGTAGGGTGATGGGTAATGGGTGAGTGAATGGGTGGGGTGATGGGTAATGGGTGTGGGGGTGATGGGTGAGTGAATGGGTGGGGGGTGATGGGTTGGGGGTGATGGGTGATGGGTGAGGGAATAGGTGGGGGTGATGGGTAATGGTAAATATAAGCGAAAGGGTGTCTGTCTGTCTGTCTCTGTGTGTGTGTGTGTGTGTGTGTGGTGTGTGTGTGTGTGTGTGTCTGGTATAGGTTTCCGCCCCCAGTGGCGCAATCACCTCATATGGCACATTTTTGGAACCGGGTTGACCAGGGGAAGGTTTTAAGCCCAATTATGAGATGATCCGATCACTTTTTTTTTTTTTTAGCAGCCTATTAGCGATAATTGTGAAAAAAAAAGTGGGTTGCGAGAATTGAGGAAACCTTGATGTAGGGTGATGGGTAATGGGTGAGTGAATGGGTAGGGTGATGGGTAATGTGTGTGGGGTGATGGGTGAGTGAATGGGTGGGGGGTGATGGGTTGGGGGTGATGGGTGAGGGAATAGTGGGGGGTGATGGGTAATGGGTGAGTGAATGGGTGTGTGGTGATGGGTAATGGGTGAGTGAATGGGTGGGGGGTGATGGGTAATGGGTGAGTGAATGGGTGGGGGGTGATGGGTAATGTGTGAGTGAATGGGTGGGGGTAATACATACATTTCTACATCCATGATTTCAGGAAAGTTAGAAGGGGCTATCTGGAGAGTCCGTGTTTGGTGGGCCGAAGGCCCACCACCAATAGCCCTCCGCAGGAGCTAGCCAAAAAGTCCGCCCGGAGGGCGGCTTTGCGGCTAGTAATAATATAAGCGAAAGTGTGTCTGTCTGTCTGTCTGTTGTGTGTGTGTGTGTGTGTGGTATAGGTTCCGCCCCCCGTGGCGCAATCACCTCATATGGCACATTTTTGGAACCTGGTTGACTAGGGGAAGGTCATAAGCCTACTTATGAGATGATTCGATCACTTTTTTTTTTTTTTTTTTTTTAGCAGCCTATTAGCGATAATTGTGAAAAAAAAGTGGGTTGCGAGAATTGAGGAAACCTTGATGTAGGGTGATGGGTAAGGGGTGAGTGAATGGGTGGGTGATGGGTAATGGGTGTGGGGTGATGGGTGAGTGAATGGGTGGGGGATGATGGTGGGGGTGATGGGTGATGGGTGAGGGAATAGGTGGGGGGTGATGGGTAATGGTAAATATAAGCGAAAGTATGTCTGTCTGTCTGTCTGTCTGTCTGTGTGTGTGTGTGTGTGTGTGTGTGTGTGTGTGTGTCTGGTATAGGTTTCCGCCCCCCGTGGCGCAATCACCTCATGTGGCACATTTTTGGAACCGGGTTGACCAGGGGAAGGTTTTAAGCCCAATTATGAGATGATCTGATCACTTTTTTTGTTTTTTTAGCAGCCATTAGCGATAATTGTGAAAAAAAAGTGGGTTGCGAGAATAGAGGAAACCTTGATGTAGGGTGATGGGTAATGGGTGAGTGAATGGGTGGGGTGATGGGTAATGGGTGTGGGGTGATGGGTGAGTGAATGGGTGGGGGGTGATGGGTTGGGGGTGATGGGTGATGGGTGAGGGAATAGGTGGGGGGTGATGGGTAATGGGTGAGTGAATGGGTGTGTGGTGATGGGTAATGGGTGAGTAAATGGGTGGGGGGTGATGGGTAATGGGTGAGTGAATGGGTGGGGGGTGATGGGTAATGGGTGAGTGAATGGGTGGGGGGTGATGGGTAATGGGTGAGTGAATGGGTGGGGGTAATACATACATTTCTACATCCATGATTTCAGGAAAGCTAGAAGGGGCTATCTGGAGAGTCCGTGTTTGGTGGGCCGAAGGCCCACCAAACACAGGTGGTGGGCCGAAGGCCCAACACTAATAGCCCTCCGCAGTAGCTAGCCAAAAAGTCCGCCCGGAGGGCGGCTTTGCGGCTAGTTCTATATATTCCTCGCCCTCCACTCCAAACATTCCACTCGTATAGTGTTGTGTGAGGAGCCGCTGTGACGGCGTGGGTATCACGTGGGAGGCCTGTGTGTCCTCCTTTCTAACCCTTGATATGAGGGTATTGTGAGTATCTTGTGAAGTGTTTTTAATCATTATTAGTTCACGGATGTCGGGTGGGCTGTATTTACGGAAAGTGAAAGTAGGAGGGAAGTATGATGTGTGACTAAGATGACGCTCAGTAGAAGCGCTCTTTTTGTTATTATGATTAACGTTCATTAGAAGCGTTGTGTTATGTATAGAGACTCAGTGGAGTACTCTTGTTGTGATGGTATAGATACTTAGTGGAGTACTCTTGTTGTGATGGTATAGAGATTCAGTGGAGTACTCTTGTTGTGATGGTATAGAGACTCAGTGGAGTACTCTTGTTGTGATGGTATAGACGCTCAGTAGAAGTGCTCTTAAGGTGTTTTTGTGTGTTGAGGCTGGAAGTTAGAGAGAGACGGAAAGTGGGAGTGAGTGAGATTTGGGCAGCGTTGCGCGTGGTATCTGACTGCGAATCTTCTGTGACCGTACATTCACGTGTTTATCTGTTGTACCAAGGAATTGGAGTTAAGCGTGTAAATTATATAAGGATTTCATATGTTTATCTTGTTTTAAATATCCTGAATGAACTTAATTAGACCCACGTGTCCCTGGGGTATGGCCTGGGGTGGCAACCTCGTGTCACCGACCGTGACAATATATAATAATATATATATATATATATGTATATATATATATATATATATATATAAAATATATATATATATATATATATATATATATATATATATTATATATAAAATTATATATATTATATATATATATATATATATATATATAATATATATATATATATATATATATATATATATATATATATATATATATATATTATATATATATATATATATATATATATATATATATATATAAAATATATATATATATATATATACATTAGTATTTTATTCATACTTACCCCTCAGCGCCCCACAGATGTTATAGTTCACATTTTATCTTCCCCTCATTGTGACCACTCACTCAATATATCAACTTAAGTGCACACTAAATGGTAATAATAAGTATAAGTACACTACACTCCAAATTATATTTTATTGATAAGATATCAGACCCTTAACCTCAGACTCCTCATTTAGAGTCCTCTGGTGACAATTCCATATTGAAAAGGTCCATATTCCCCTTCATGAAGACCAATATCTCAAAATTATCGGAGGTTAGACTTGCTCTCTTGGCCTTCATGATGTCCGACCCCTGGGAGAACAGTCTCTCCACAGCTGCAGAGCTGGGTATGGCCGTGTTGTACTTAACAAACACATCTACCCAGGCGGGATGGGAAGGGGCGGGAAACATGGCCTGCTCCAGCAGCTTGTTCCTCTGCTTCTCTGAACACCAACTCACAAGCTCTTTCCCCGTCTTGTTGGAGATGCGGGTAGAGCTGTAGCCCTATGTAGCTGTGGGTCCTGGGCTCATCAAAGCCTGGAAGTATAGATACATTTGTAATATATATAATTATATATAATATATATATATATATAATATATATTAATATATATATATATATATATATATATATATATATATATATATATAAATATATATATATATATATATATATATATATATATATATATTATATATATATATATATATATATATATATATATATATATATATATATATATATATATATATATATATATATATATATATATATATATATATATATATATAAAGTAACAATTTCAAGTAATCGGAGTCAGAAAAAAAAATATAGTGTTACTTAGAAATAAAAAGTGCTTAGATATTTTTTTTATATATATTATTTCACCTATATCATAAATATGACAATTTATCAGCATGAAGCTCAAGATTGCTAATATAATGACTTGGAGTAATGAACTGTCACAACTGAACTGAAGATGCAGTAGAACTCGATAAAATCAATAAGTCTCACCTTGAAAAAATCATCCTCTTCGTCTTCATCTGGGCTGCTGCCATCTGAGGTATCCAAGACAGCCTGCTCCGTAACCTCGAACAGCAGTCTCGATATCACGGCATCTACCTTCTCAGGGTTAAGAATGAGGACCACAAGCAGCTTGAAGAGGGAGTGGATTGCTGTCAAACAATCATTGGGGGCATACGCTGGGGAGCACATCGCCTCGCCCACCCTACGACGCCACTCCCGGGGGTCACCACGCGCGAGTCCCCATGCAGGCTCCCTTCCCATACCAAGCAGCTCTTGACAGGAAACATCAATTTACCCCAGCCACGAGCCTTGTGGGCGCCCCCTGGCCTCTTCCACGCCGGATTGTCGCATACAGATACAACTCGATGGGAAGGATCGGTTTCAGGGTAGCGAGCCATATGCCCATATAACCGAAGTTGGCGCTGACGGACTATGCAGGTAATAGGCCTCGATTCAGTCTCACGGTGCAGTCGCTGATTTGACACGTAATCATCCCAGCGATACCCCATGATTCTGCGAAGACACTTATTACCAAAGGCATCAATTCTCCTCTTCAAGTTGCTATTTAGTGTCCATGTCTCACAACCATAGGGTATGGCAGGGATTACAAGCGACTTAAAAATCCGGATCTTTGTCCTCCTCCACAGGTACCGACAACGCCAAATACTCGTGCTAAGCATACCATAACACCGTGGGCTATGCCAATCCACCGTAAGACTTTTTGACGTGACCCGCCATCATTATGGACTGCGCTACCAATGTATGTAAATTTTCCAAGATCTCAATGTCCTTGCCGCACGCATGAACAGACTGTACTGTTTCATCTAGTAAGCCTCCAAACACCTGGACCTTGGTCTTAAGCCAGGAGACTTCAAGTCCCAAATGCTTTACCTC
>JACEEZ010004832.1:270370-272870 GCA_016584305.1 Chionoecetes opilio | reverse complement strand
GTGGTTGACCAGCCTTTTAGCAAAATAATTGTAGATTGTGTTGGCCCTCTTCCAAAAACTAACACAGGTAACCAGTATTTATTAACTATAATGTGTTCAAATACTAGGTACCCAGAAGCTATCCCGCTCAGGAATATCACTGCACAGAATGTAGTACAGGCTTTGACTAAACATTTCGCTACCTATGGTATCCCAAATAGTGTACAATCCGACAGGGGAAGTAACTTCACTTCAGGAATCTTTCAACAAGTAATTAATGAGTTAGGCATTAAACAATACTTGGCTACTGCTTATCACCCTCAGTCCCAAGGAGCTTTAGAAAGGTTTCATCAGCCTTTTAAAGCAATGCTCAGGAAGTATTGTATGGAGAATAATAGGGATTGGGATGAAGGAGTTCATCTTATGTTGTTTGCTATAAGGGACTGCCCAAATGAAACTTTAGGTTTCAGTCCTTTTCAATTGATTTTTGGCCATGAAGTGAGAACTCCTTTAACTGTGCTGAAGGAAAGCTGGCTGAATGACATGATTAATATTCCACTTTCTGACTATGTAAGTCAGTTCAAATCTAGACTGAAAAGAGTTGGAGAGATTGCCCGTGAAAACCTAGCTATTGCCCAAGAAAACATGAAAAACTATTATGATAGGAAATGTGACCGAAAAGGGAAACAGTTCAAACCAAGAGATCAAGTTTTAGCACTGGTTACCGTACGGCAAAACCCCTTACAAGCTAAATATGAAGGACCTTTTACAATAATTAAGCAAGAAAACCTCCTAAATTATGTTATCGCCACCCCAGGAAAAAAGAAATATGAGAGTCTCGTCCACGTTAATAGGATCAAGCCATACTACTCAAGGGACAAGACTGTGTGTGCAGTAGAGATTACTTCACCGAAGGAAATACCTGAACGTGACTTTCTGGTTAAAGTGCCTATGAAGTTAACAAATTCTGAAGTTTTAGCCAATTTGTCCTGTATAACATCTCACCTTCCACAGGAGCAGACCCAAGACATAGCTGAATTGCTGAAGGAGTTTACGCTGCTGTTTCGTGACGTACCAGGCGCCTGTATCTTACTGAAACACAATGTGACCTTACTGCCAGGGACGACACCCATTAAGCAAGCACCCTATAGAGTGAGTCCAGTCAAACGCAAGATTTTGGAGGAAGAAGTTGACTATCTCCTAGAGAACAGCTTAGTGGAACACAGTACCAGCGATTGGTCGTCGCCTTGCATCTTGGTAGAAAAGCCTGATGGTTCCTACCGAATGTGCACAGACTTCCGAAAAGTCAACGATGTAACTAGGGCAGACTCTTATCCTCTGCCCCGGATTGATGACTTACTGGATAGTGTTGGGCAGGCTCAGTTTGTTACGAAACTGGACCTTTTACGCGGCTACTATCAAGTCCCGTTGTCAGAAGAGTCAAAGCCAATCACCGCTTTTGTGACGCCGGATGGACTGTATCAGTATAAAGTACTTCCTTTTGGCCTCCGATATGCTCCTGGTGCTTTCCAAAGGGCTATGAACAGAGTGACCTCTGGGTTGCCTGGGGTGTGTGCGTATTTGGATGATCTCCTGGTGATTGGAAAAACAGAACAGGAAGCCCTAGGCTTATTACTGTCCCATGAAAAATTTGCTGTCTATGTGGAAGGTACACCGTTCAAGGTTAGGATTTACTCAGATGATAATCCGCTAAGATTTGTGCAAAGTATGCAAAACAAAAAGGTGAGATTATTGAGATGGGCGTTGGCATTACAACCTTATAACATAGAGATTGTACATATAAAAGGTAGCCAAAATCTTACAGCAGACATTCTATCACGTAGTTTGTAAAAGTTTCCTTTTTTTTCGTAAACTTTTGTTTTTAGGGGGAGGATGTTATGAATGTCAGCTCGTTACTTTTTCGAACAGTGTTACGGTTCATGTGTGTTCATTATTTTCGGCTTTATATCAGTATTTTTTATGTTGTGCCACCCAATGAGAAGGCGAGGCCAGTTGATGTATAACTTAGGGAACTTTGGGTAGTCAGTCAGCGCAGAGCCTCCAAGTCGAGCAGATAAGTACTCTCTCTCTCTCTCTTCCTTTGGTGTTTGGTCTTAATGTTAAGTGTTCTTGTTTTGTTTCAAGTAATGGATAACCAGTAATGTTTAAGTAATGTTTAAGTTTGCTTCCTTGCCGACCACTCCCAAACACCAATGGTCTTGTGTATTATTTATTGTGTTTATATGTTCGCTTATTTGTATCTCTAATATATATGCTTGGTGTCGGGTATAGGTTAAGGTAGTTCTATAAGATGTTTGCCATGATATTTAAAGTTATTAAATTTGTCAATACTCTCTTGTGCTATAAGTATTTCCTTTCAAAGAACTCGGTAGTTCTTAACGAAGAGTCACATTTTCAATGAGCCTTGTTTTGTTTATGTAACAACTACCCTAGGGTTGTAACAGTAATCAACAGCAGCGTTCCAGTGACCGTGTTGGGAGGCGTTTGGTAGAGGCGGGAC
>JACEEZ010004832.1:260370-265370 GCA_016584305.1 Chionoecetes opilio | reverse complement strand
ATTATGATATAATATATCTGGACTTTAGTAAGGCATTTGACAGAGTACCACACGAGCGACTCTTATAAAAGGTTAGGGCTCATGGTATAGATGGGAAGGTTCTTCATTGGATCAGAGCTTGCCTAAGTAATAAGTAACAAAGGGTTACAATTAATGGTTCCAAATCTGAATGGGGACTAGTGACAAGTGGAGTTCCACAAGGGTCTGTTTTGGGCCCATTACTGTTTTTGATTTACATCAACGACTTGGATAGTGGGATTAGCAGTGATATCAGCAAGTTTGCTGATGATACTAAGTTAGGTAGGATTATTGGATCACAGTCAGACGTAAACATATTGCAGAGGAGACTTAGATAAACTTAACGAGTGGGCAGTCAGATGGCAGATGGAAGATGGAATTTAATATTGATAAATGTAGCGTTATGAATGTTGGTAGAAAAAACCCTGGTAATAGATACACCATAAGCAATGTATCACTGAAAAGATCAGAAGGTGAAAAAGATCTTGATGTGAGGGTGAGCCCAGACCTCCGACCTAGGAAACAATGTATTGAGGCCAGAAATAGAGCTAATATAGTATTAGGAATCATTACCAGAAGTGTTAAAAGTAGAAGTGCGGAAGTTATTCTAAAGCTTTAGCTGGCTCTAGTCAGGCCTCACCTAGACTATGCAGTTCAGTTTTGGTCTTAATATTACAGGATGGATATAGCGTTGTTAGAAAAAGTGCAGAGAAGGATGACCAAAATGATACAAGGGATGAGTAACTTTAGTTATGAGAGGAGATTGAAGTTATTAAAATTACACTCACTCGAGAGACGCAGAGTAAGGGGCGATCTGATAGAAGTTTTTAAGTGGATAAAGGGATTTAATAAAGGAGAGGTAGGAAAAGTTCTTACGGCTTTTAACCAGGGTAGAACAAGAAGTAACGGATTCAAGCTGGAAAAGCGTAGATTTAGAAAGGAAATAGGGAAAAACTGGTTCACAAATAGGGTGGTGAATGAATGGAATGGTCTCAGTAGACAGGTAGTTAGTGCTGAGTCATTGGGGAGCTTTAAAGGGGAGCTGGATAGGTTCATGGATGGGGATGAGAGGTGGATGTAGGTAGTGTTAGGTGACAGGAACTACCACGTGTAGGCCTCGCGGCCTCTTGTAGCTTCCTTATTTTCTTATGTTATGTTCTTATGAGAGAGAGAGAGAGAGAGAGAGAGAGAGAGAGAGAGGAGGAGAGGAGAGAGAGGAGAGAGAGAGAGAGGAGAGAGAGAGAGAGAGAGAGAGAGAGAGAGAGAGAGAGAGAGGGGGAGAGAGAGAGAGAGAGAGAGAGAGAGAGGAGAGAGAGAGAGAGAGGAGGGAGAGAGAGAAAAGAGAGAGAGAGAGAGAGAGAGAGAGAGAGAGAGAGAGAGGTGTGTGTACCGCAGTCAGCACCAACGTGCTTCATGACCAACGCTTCATCTCTTTCCAATACTTGCTAAATACACAATACTTACCAAAGCCAATTTAGCCTCCAGGCATTTTTAAACCAGATCCCTTTCCTTTCACCCAATTTCCCCCTCCTATTATTTTTCCTATTACACCTCCTCCTCCTCCTCCTCCTCTTTAGTTTTCCTCTTTCTTCTCTTATTTTCTTCTTTTTCCTATTTTCTTTCTTCTTTTTCCTACTTTCTTATCTCTTTCTTCCTCCTTTCTTAACACTTTTTCACCCTTTCTCTCCTCCTCCTCTTCCTGCTTCTGCCTCTCTTACAGACACACGATTGACTATATTGACACAATGAATCATTTCACCGATAAAGTAGTCAAGCGGCGGAATAATTCATCGGGCAAACCTTTACAAGCCAATACATCAACATCATAAAGATATCTAAAGGACACGAATAGAATAATATTTATCCTATATTGATTTTGGAATGTCATAGCGTGTAGTTATCTCATTATGTCTTCTAATATATACTACCTATTTATTACCTCTTCTAATTAGTTACTTTGTCGCCTCCGTGGTGTAGTGGCATGCTTGCCTGGCTACGAATCTGCGGGCCCTGGTTATAATCCGGGCCAGGGCAAGTCGGCGACCAGCCAATTCAGCTGTTCTTCCTTCCTTTCGGGGTTGTTAAATGGGTAGCTGGGGCAACCTGGGGAAGGTAACTGTGGTAACCCATGTGTCACACTAGCCCTGTGTCCCAGGGTAACGGGCCTTCACCCACCACAGGCTCTAAGGGCTAATGCCACGGAGATGAGCACCGAACGCCATGCGCAGGATAGCGTATGCTCCCATCTTTACCTTTACCTAGTTAGTTAATTAAGGAGACTCGTTCGTTGTGCCATTGGCCGCCACTATAAAGAAGGAACTCTACCACTATCTATCTAATATAGTATAGTAGGAGTAGCCGTGTGTCTTGTCTGTCTGTCTGTCTGTCTGTCTGTCTGTCTGTCTGTCTGTTTTGGGTAGCCGAAACTGTACATTCAATTTTGATGGGAGTAGGCTCAGAAAATCGCAAATAAATCGTAGGTGGTAAGCGGCTTCATCCCATGTCGATTGAATAATTTTGAAGGGGGGTTTTGGGCTAAAAACACTTTAAAGAGTATAAGATTACTGAAAGAAACTCTGCGGTAACGCTTTGCCGCATTTCATTAAGCTCCGTAGAATCACGGACTTACCGTGTGTTTGTGTGTGTGTGTGTGTGTGTGTGTGTGTGTGTGTGTGTGTGTGTGTGTGTGTGTGTGTGTGTGTGTGTGTGTGTGTGTGTGTGTGTGTGTGTGGTGTGTGGTGTGTGTGTGTGTGTGTGTGTGTGTGTGTGTGTGGTGTGGTGTGGTGTGTGGTGTGTGTGTGTGTGTGTGTGTGTGTGTGTGTGTGTGGTGCGTTGTGTGTGTGTGGTGTGGTGTGTGTGTGTGTTGTGTGTGTGTGTGTGTGTGTGTGTGTGTGTGTGTGTGTTGTGTGTGGTGGTGTTGCATTCACCCATGGTCTTGTCCACGCGAGCTGGCTCGCAATCGCTAGTTTTCACCCTCTCAGTGCGAACTTGGAGCTCATTATTACCGATCTTTAAGTGTGTGTGTGTGTGTGTGTGTGTGTGTGTGTGTGTGTGTGTGCGGTGTGTTTGTGTTGTGTGTGTGTGTGTGTGTGTGTGTGTGTGTGTGTGTGTGTGTGTGTGTGTATTCATCTTCATCTAGTTGTATGCATCTAGTTGTATTTTACAGGGCCTGAGCATCGCTCGTATGGCCCCGTCTCCATATCAACATTTATTTTATCATTCATCCTTAGTTCTTAGTGTTGGCCGAAGCCACCACCCCGGGAGGGAGGTCACAAACCCCCGGCTAACACCCGGTTCCCATTCACTGCTGGGTGGACAGGGGCTCGGGTTTTAAGAAGACCGCCCGTCTGTCTTCGCTCTGCCCTGGGATCGAACCCGGGACTTCTCGGTTGTGAGCCGAGCGTGCTAACCCTTTCACTACGGAGTTCCCCCGTATGTGTGTGTGTGCATGTGTGTGTACCTGCGTGCGTGTGTGTGTGCGTGTGTGTGTGCGTGTGTGTGTCTGTGTGTGTGTTTGTGTGCTTGCAGGACAGGCGTGGGGCTGGGGTGAGGCAGACGTGGTGTTGGGGTGAAGGAGGGGTGGGGCTGGGGTGAGGCAGGCGTAGGGCTGGGGTGAGACAGGCGTGGGGCTGGCGTAAGGCAGGCGTGGGGCTGGGGTGAGCAGGCGTGGGGGTGGGGTGAGGCAGGCGTGGGGCTGAGGTGAGGCAGGCGTGGGGCTGGGGTGAGACAGGCATGGGGCTGGGGTGAGGCAGGCGTGGGGCTGGGGTGAGACAGGCGTGGGGCTAGGGTGTGGCAGGCGTGGGGCTGGTGTGAGACAGGCGTGATTCTGGGGTGAGGCAGGCTACGGTGGTGGTAGGGGGTCTACCCCGAGGCACTTTGACCAGTGACCAACGACTGCAACAACACGATTGGAGTTGCCACTCACATTATTGTCTAATATATGCTACTACTACAAGCATCAATACAAGGGTCCGAAGGGTCCACAAGCACTTGTCTAATATACTATAGGAGTAGCCGTGTATCTGTCTGTTTTGGGTAGCCGAAACTGTAAATTCAATTTTGATGAGAGTAGGCTAAAAAAATCACAAATAAATCGTATGTGGTAAATGGTTTGGTCCCATGTCGATTGAATAATTTGGAGGGAGGGTTTGGGCTAAAAACACTTTTAGGAGTATTAGATTACAGGTAGAAACTCTGTAGTGATGCTGTGCCGCATTTAACTAACTATGTAGACTCATAGACTTACCGTTTGTGTGGTGTTGCTGTGGGGAATTTGCTGGGTTTTTTTCTTATTACCTGCAAATTTCAGTCGCCTGATATTTGTTTTGTTTATATTTTCAGGTTAGACGTAAAGGACGTCTTGACTACAGGACCGAGAAGACGTGAGTGTTAACGTTATAAGAAACATTAAACATAGCTTTGGAATGTTTTATATCTTCCCTCTTACCCATCTTCGTCTTCCAGCCCAGCCTCCCTCCTCACCATCTTTTCCTGTCCTCCTTCTATTATTTCCCTTCCTATGTTAATTTTATATGATCCACCTTATCTATCTAATATACTATAGCAGTAGCCGTGTGTCTGTCTGTCTGTTTTGCTATAGCAGTAGCCGTGTGTCTGTCTGTCTGTTTTGCTATAGCAGTAGCCGTCTGTCTGTCTGTCTGTATTGGGTAGCCGAAACTGTAAATTCAATTTTGATGAGAGTAGGCAAAAAAATTCGCAAATATATCGTAGGTGGTAAGCAGCTTGGTCCCATGTCGATTGAATAATTTTGAAAGGGGGTTTTGTGCTAAAAACTGTGTTGAGCAGCGGTTGTAAGCTATCCAAGCTCTGCCAGCGTTCAATTTATCGAAATTGTATTCGACTCGCGACCGGGCACCAATCGCTCTTGTGCTACTGCGCTCCTCTGTACTGCTACCGGCCGGCAGGACAGCCGTGTTTGCGTTAATATTTGCTCATGATGGTATAATTCAACTATACAACAT
>JACEEZ010004832.1:250370-255370 GCA_016584305.1 Chionoecetes opilio | reverse complement strand
CCATGCGGAAGTAGATTGACTCCTGTATGCGAGATAAAGTCAGTTGTGAGCAATAATAACGATACAATTATTTGTGGAGATTTTAAACCCCTCGTATACACTGAATAATAATTCTGCTGATAGAGAAGGTATGCGATGCTTGATTATGGTGAACGAAGTATATTTAAATCAGGTGGTCCGTGAGATACAAGGGATATAATAGTATCTAGATTTATTTTTCACTACCGACATTGATCTGATGATACTGCCGACATAGGTGAACATTTGGCAAACAGTGATCAAGGCTATCAGATTGCAGCATAAATTGCAATGTCAGAATCACAGAAAATCGGTTACTGTCCCAAAATTAAATAAAAGCAGATTTCACGATGATCAGCAGGGTACTAAGCGAAGTTGAATGGATTGACCTAACTACATGGTAATAACGCCGAAAACATTGTGTAATGTATTCAAAAATAAAACTCCAATCGGGGGGGTGGTTGTGTGAAAACATGTTCCCATGGTAAGAAAACGTTTGAATAACATAAACAGACAGTTGGGATGGAATAATGAGAGTCCACAAATCCATAGACAGAAGAAAGGTCCGAGCGTATTATAAAGTTACAAAACGGATCAAATTGCAGACTTCGATTCTGAGAATACAACGACGTAAAACGTCGCCCTGCAAAGGACTAATTAAGTATAAAAAGCGCGAGTATGAAGAAAAAATTTCCAAAGGAATCCAAATCAAACCCGAAAAGGTTCTTGCAATACGTTTCGAAGTAAGAAATATAAACGTTCATCAAAACAAGTATTGGGCCAGCAGTGAAAGATAATAATAATATCTGGTAAAGATAATAGATATATGTTCGTACTCAATGAATACTTTGAATGTCGTGTATTATTAAAGAAGACGAAACTCCATTACAAGAGAACCAGTAAAACATGTATGCGGGACTCGAAAGGGATTAGATGGTAATAGGAGAGAAGAGATAACAGTAGACGAAATATCAAAGTATTTGCAAAAATGACCCAGCAATATCCGTGGGAGGGTGGACGAAAATCTCTGCCCCGCGACTACTTCGCGAATGTCACAGTCAATTTCGCTCCCAAAAGATTATGTTCAATAAATCCCTAGGTGAAAAAAAATGTACTATTATGTGGGAAATTAGCTAATGTTACACGCGATTTACAAGAAAAGGAGTTAAAGAGCCTCGCAAGTAATTATCGCCCACTTAGTCTAACGTCCGTGTTGTAAACTATTTGAGAAAATATTGCCGGGATAAAATAGTGTCCTTTTCGCGATGATGATGAAAAAAACTCAATACTAAATTCCCAGCATGGATTTCGAAAATAAGAGACCTGCTTAACAACACCTACGGAATTTTTTTTTTTATGTCATTTATTCAAACTGCGGGGACGCTAAAAATTCCCTCGGATGTAATATAACCTTGATTTTCAGAAAGCCTTCGATACGTTCCCCATAAGCGTACTTTTGACCAAACTAAGGGCAATGGCTTAGGAGAGCAATTTATGTTTCATGGTTTGGCGATTGGCTTTAAAATCGTAAAATAAAGGGTAGAATAAATGGCGAGGCATCTGATTGGTTAGATGTTACTAGTGGTGGTGCTCAGGGCTCGGTCTTCTTGGGTCCTACTCTTTTTCTGATATATATCAAGATCGGACTGCGAATTGTATACTCAATATCGAAATTTGTTAGATGACACCAAATAGTGTTGTAACTAACAGTATATAATAGAGAAAATACGAAAAAACTTCATACAAAGTGATCTCGACAAACTAGCGAGATTGGAGGATAAATGGCTATTAAAATTCAATTCCGATAAATGTTTAAACGTGAGCATAAAGGCAACGAGAACCTCATTATATAATTAATAAATACAAAATAAATCGTAACTCCAAGTTCAGCAGGAAAAAGGCTTAGGGTTGTAATCATCAGTAATGATCTAAATAACCAGTCCGCATTGACTAGCGGCCCGTTTTAAAAAGCGACCAAAAAATAGATGTGGGCTTTATTAAAACGTAACTTTGACATAAAACTCCGAAAGTAACGACACAATTATACACGTCCTTGGTTAGCCGCCACTTGGAATATGCCGTTCAATTCTGGTTCGCCTGTTTCGTAAAAGATCAAGCCAATTTGGGAACCTTCAGTTGTAAAGAAGAGCCAACCAAAAAACAAAATTCCATCTCTGCGAAATCATCTATGAAGAGAAGACTGCGGAAACTGATATGTTTTCCTTTAAAGGATCGTAGAATCCGTGGGGACTTGCAATAGCAAACCTTTAAGATGCTAAAAAGGTTTTTTTTTTTGATGTCAATAATCAAGAGAACCTATCGAGCTTTTAAACTCAGTGGCAACCAAGAAAATGGTTTGGAAAACTAAAAACCGGTCAACGTTGCATCACCGATCTCAGTAAAAATTATTTCAAATCGTTAGAGTCGTTGAACGATGGAACAAGCTACCATCAAATGTTGGTCGGAGCCAGCACAATAAACTACATTCAAAAACAGACTGTGACGCGCAAGGTAAAGTAAAATAAGTGGTTTGGATAGTGCGAATTCGTATCTAGTCCCCCGTATCGTTAGTCGTAGTGGTATTGCGTAGTTGTAGTTAGTTTTTCCTTATCTATCATTCTGCACTATGGAAACTTCCATGTTCCTATTCTCTTTCTGGACATGGTATCATTTTCCAATCTTGTTTTCTTACAAGTAGTGATAGTCGTAGTATGTAGTTCAGCCAGATACGCTCGCTAGTGGACCAAATAGGTTCTGGTGTCTGTTATTCTATGTAATCCTATGTAATCCTCCTCCTCCTCTTCCTCTCCTTCTCATCCTCTCGTGGTGGCCCTATATTGTAGGTGAAGGGATCTTTAAACATTTGTTTGTCATTAGTGAACCACAAATCAATTTGCCCATTGTTGATGGTGGGTGACAGGTCTCCTCTGTTGTATTCCCGCGTTCCTGTATGTTATATTGAGTGTTTGACGTTTGTTTGTTTATTTGTGTGTATGTGTGTGTGTGTGTGTGTGTGTGTGTGTGTGTGTGTGTGTGTGTGTGTGTGTGTGTGTGTGTGTGTGTTGGGGTTGTGTGTGTTGTGTGTGTGTGTGTGTGTGTGTGTTTGTGTGTGTGTGTGTTGTGTGTGTGTGTGTGTGTGTTTGTGTGGTGGGGTTGTGTGTGTTGTGTGTGTGTTGTTGTGTGTGTGTGTGTGTGTGTGTGTGTGTGTGTGTGTGTGTGTGTGTGTGTGTGTGTGTTTTTGTGTGTGTGTGTGTGTGTGTGTGTGTGTGTGTGTGTTTTGTGTGTGGTAGTAAAGAAAGGTCATATTCCTATACACAAAACAATTCGTAGTATTCTATTGAAGTATTATGCTTGCAGGTTTATGAAAAGGTTTTGTGTATTCACCTAGTTGTATTTTATAGGGCCTGAGCAACGCTCGTATGGTCCCGTCTCCATATCAAAATTTTTTATCATTCATCCTTAGTAGGGTATGCCGTAGGTCCAATGAAAAATGAAATATAGATTATTTCGAATTTAACAGGGTGTTTTCTTATTTAAAATTGAATTTTAAGGGTGGTTTGTCCACTTCAACCTTTTGGTTTGAGCACTTTTTACTATGCAAAAATGGACTTTTATATTTATATGCACAACATAGATTAGCCCCGCTAAAGTAGCGGCTTCATTTGCGCATAGACAAGTGAAAGCAGCAAAGAGAAAGCATTTGGAAAAGGAGGCTAAGCTGAAGAAGCTGAAGCAGAAAGATGAAAAGGTCAGACGTCTTGAGCTGCAGGAGCAGATGTTCCTGGGCCAGGCTGAAGATCACCATGATTCTGAGGATGGGACGGAGGAGTCGTTCACCCCTCCCGCCCTCAGAGGAAAGAGGCAGGAGCAACGGGGAGGCTGCCTACTGGTAGACCGACTGCTCAGGGAGAGGCTGGAGTCCCGGGCACCCCCTTGTGATGCAGTACTTGGTCAGGCCAGCTGCAAAATAAAACACAATGCCAGCCCCGGAACCAGGCGCGGGCAACATCCGGTTTCAACGTTTCCGCCCACTGCTGCTGCTGCCTTGGCTTCGGGATTCCTCCAGGCCTTTTATCGCTGACGGCCACCTCTCTCCGGGACATGTCGTACCTGGTCTGCGATCCTAACAAGCTGAGGAGGGCCAGGCAGGATGCCATGGCATCGGCCAGAGACCTTGACCAGGGGAAGCACCAGGGTACCAAATAGTTGGATTGGTTTTAGGGATGGGAGGAAGGACAAACCAGCGATGATGCCCGACAGCTATGGAAACTGCACCCAAGGTTGATCAGGGAGGAGCATGTGTCCATGACAGAGGGGGCCATCTGGAAGGTACCTTTGCACTTTGTACCAGAGGACCAGGTGCCACCTGAGAAGCCTGCGTTTCAAGGTGGCTCATCTCTCTATGATCTCTGGTGACATACGACTCCACCGACTCACTGATCGTACTGCAAGGGTGGCTCAACTAGGACCAACCGGGGGGGGAAGGGGTGGTACTCACGCCCTTTTGGGAAAGAAGATGCGGGGACGCAAGTTTTTCCCTGGAGTATATTCGTGTTGCACACAAACGATTCCCTGCGCCACCTTAGCACCAGCATCGACTGACCTACCTCATCTGACACTGGCTTCACGGGTCCAGTGGCACTTTGCTGTCCAGCGTGAATGAGATGCAGTACAACGCAGAGTTTCAGAGGAGTGCCAGACGTTAAAAGATCTCACGGAGATACCGGAGTATATCCTGGTCACATGTCCACTGACCAGCAGGTCTCCTACCAGCTGGTCCAGGCTGTGAAGCGGGGCGTTCTCCCCCGTCCGAGCTGCAGAGATCAAGGGGTGGCAAGGTGTCCCACTCCAGTTTGGCTCACCACGCCCAAATTTGCTCGTGTACATGTGGACCAGAAAGCATGGACTGGCTGGCAAAAAAACTGAACACCCGGGAAACCCTAGTCAAGTACTGCCTTCAGGTTACTTTAAAACTCTACTAC
>JACEEZ010004832.1:230370-245370 GCA_016584305.1 Chionoecetes opilio | reverse complement strand
CCCTATTCTCTCTCCTCTCTCTCTCTCTCTCTCTCTCTCTCTCTCTCTCTCTCTCTCTCTCTCTCTCTCTCTCTCTGCTCTTTCTCTCTCTCTCTCTCTCTTCTCTCTCTCTCTCTCTCTCTCTCTCTCTCTCTCTCTCTCTCTCTCTCTCTCTCTCTCTCTCTCTCTCTCTCTCTCTCTCTCTCTCTCTCTCTCTCTCTCTCTCAGAATCTCTCCTTCATTCACCTCAACGTATGGCTCGGGATTTCATAATTACCTTGTAACTTATTTTTACGACCTTCTTTCTCATCAGCCTTAGTCAGCCTTTTACTTTACTTTCCATCATATTTTTTACACTCCTGCTTTTCACGTGCGCGCACACACACACACACGCACGCATATACACACACACACACACAGGACCCTGGACTGAACGGACGTGTGTCAGGAGCTCCGTGTTCAAGTGTTAAGAAATGGCGTCTAAAGACATTGAGAATGTTGAAGCTACTTCTGACCTACTTTGTGAACTATCAGAAGATATTAGCAAGACAATAGAGAATCATCTTGACACTCCTGAAATCAGCGATAAGTCAAAAGGACCTCAAACAAGGCAGACATCGAAGTGTGAAGCGAGTGGTGGTTTGGAAGGCAATTAAAAAAGATAATTACTGAGGTTATTCGATCACTACAGCCTGTGCTTGTGCAATGTGTGTCTGCTGCAGTATGTAAGGCTGTTTCCTCCATATCCAATCAAGTAATGGAGGAAGTGAAGAATCAGTGCGTAGACAATAGTGCTATCGCTGACCTGAAAAAACAAATTAAACTGCAAACCTACCAACTCGACAGAATGGAGCAATACAGCAGGAGAGAACACGTAAGGGTCAAAGGCATCGCACATGAAGATGGAGAAGACACAACGAAGAAAGTGATTGACACAGCTAGAGAGATTGGTGTTCATCTGTCTTGAGAAGATATAAGTGATAGTCACAGAGTTGGAAGAGTAAATCAAGGTACACCAAGACATATAACTGTAAGATTTTCATAAAGGGAGAAGAAGGTAGAATTCATGAAGAATAAGAAGAAATTGAGGACAGGTTTATACATAGACGAAGATCTTGTAACAGCCTCTCTAGGACTTCCCAATGTCTCTTTCTAGTAGGGGGAAGGAAACACCGTAGTAGTGTGATGGGTTTAATCCTTAAGAGGCACGACGGACCATGACCTATCATAGTCAAGGCCCAAGACACACTGAGTGTATGGCGGGAAAGCCACCTACGACTTGAGTTACCGCTTATGGTTTAACATAGGGTTTACATGTTCCTTATAAGAAGTTTCTTATATATATAGGTTTTATAGGTTAGGTGATACGTTATGTAGGTTTATACATCATGTGCTGTTACCACCAGCACATCGCTCGGCCACACCTCACTGTGTCCTCACAGTCATTACACATGACACTTTTTAAAGTTCACTTATCGCGTGGGCCACACAGAGCGATACACATCACATCCTGCTTGGTATGTGGAACCAAGATTGCTCATCAATACATAAACAAAAATTATGAAATACTCTCATTGTGTAAGAAAATACATACTAGTGTAGTCATACTAAGAATATAATATGAAATGTAAACTTAATAATAAAATACTACTAAGAATGCAATACTACGAAAGTTTACATTCACAATACTAATGATAAGGACATGTGAGAAAAAAAATTAAGGCATGTTGACCTAAGTAGTAGACTTGGTCAGTGCAGGAGAGGTCACTTTGACTCTCTTTAGCCTATCTACATGTACTACTTATGTAGTATTATGAGTTTGATCAAGAAGTATGTATTTATTTCCATGCAATTTATTGGTGACTAAATAAGGTCCTGAGAATTTAGAACACAACTTATTTTGGTGTTCAGGAGAACGTTTCATAACAAAATCACCTATGGAAATTACAACAGGACAAGCCTTACTATACTGTCTACGCATCATCTATTGAAGAGAAGCCTTAAGTCTTCCTCGAACTGATCTGTGAATGGTCTGAAAAATCTGAGTTGAATTTTAGCATAATCGTCCACTGAGTAGACAGGGACAGGAGATTGCAAAAGCACATCATAAGGTAATCGCTTGTCGACACCATACAAAATGAAATGTGAAGTCTTTCCTGTAGAGGAATCTACTGAGCCATTTATCGATGCAGCTACATGAGGTAGCCAGTCCTCCCAAGAGTCATGAAACTCGCCAGCATAATGGCGAAGGACATCAATAATCTTCTTATTAGTCCTTTCAACTAGCCCATTGCTCGCAGGGTGATAAGCAGTAATGAAAGTTTGCTTAATTTGGAACTGCACACAAATGTTATCAAGAATTTGATTAGCAAATTCAGGGCCATTATCTGAAATGAGCACTCTAGGAGTTGTATAGGGACAAATTAAATTTGAAACTAGAGTATGAGCAACAGTTATAGCAGACTTGTTAGGCAAGGGGACTAGAATCACAAAACGTGTGAAGTGGTCTACACATACCAGAACATATGGTGACCCTTGATGACTTCGAGGAAGCTGCAATAAGTCGATGCCTACGGTGTCAAAGGACGACTCAGGTAAAGGATATTCAAGGATAGGAGCAGTTCTCGTATTACCCTTGGTTTGTGCACATGAACGACATTGGGTTACATGTTTCTCTGCATCAATGCGCATGGTAGGCCAATAAAACTTACGACGTGCAGCGGACAAGGTTCTGTCTCGACCTGGATGAACTGCTTGAGGCATGTCGTGAATGAATCTTAAAGCAGTTTCCACTAGACTGGTAGGAATAACTAGTTGAGTAACCGTGTTCTCGTCCATAGTAACATTACGACAAAGAACTTCATCAACTATTGAAAACTGTAAAAGTGGAAATGACAATTTAGACAATATAGATTCATCTCCAGACTCTAGTGCATAAATCACTTCTGAACACAGAGGATCTTGACGTTGAACATTAGATAAGTCTTGTAGAGAGAAATTTGAAGTGTCTGAGAGCACTGCTACTGGAATGTTGCATGAAAGTGCGTCTGCAACATGATTTTTATCACCAGGTAAATATTTGATAGTAGGATCAAATTCCTGAATAGTGATGAACCACTGGGCCACACGGCCACAGAGGTTTTTCCTCTTAAAGAGATTCAGCACTGCAGTGTGATCAGTGTAAACTGTAATGGGATAACCATAGATAATTTCCTTAAAGTGCTTAAGAGCCCACACTACAGCAAGAGCTTCAAGGTGAGTTACTGAGTACCGTGACTCTACGTCAGTAAGCACTCTACTGGCATATGCAACAACATGAGGGCGTTTCCCTTCAACTGACCTGACCAACCTTACATTTGACCTGTGACGGGTTGTGGTTCAGTAAGGGCCCTGGCAGTTAGTGACCACCATCGGGATTTACATACCAGGGGTCACTGCTGCAGGAGGCATTGAAGTGCACGGCGTCCTACTTGGAAAGTGCACTACCGCAGTGGATTGAACGGAGCTGGGGCCTGATTGACTGCTGCCTCCCAAGAAAGCGCCAGGCAAGGCTGCCGCATCACCCTTGAACTTCCACACTGAGCCTACACCAACACTACATTAGACCTCATGACACACACAGATAGCCCCGAGTTAACGGTTATCACTACTACTCTCGACCTGGGACAGGCTGTGGATCAGTAAGGGTCCTGACAGTTAGTGACCACCATCGGGATTTAAGGTACCAGGGGTCACTGCTGCAGGAGGCATTAAAATGTACGGCGTCCTACATAGAAAGTACACAATCCGCAGTGGATCGAACGGAGCTGGGGCCTGATTGACTGCTGCCTCCCAAGAAAGCGCCAGGCAAGGCTGCCGCACCACCCTTGAACCTCCACTCTGTGTTCCCACCATTACAAAGCACACATAACATGACCTATCTATCAAGCACTAAACCTATCCCCACAAACTAGATGTAGTTTTTTTTTTTTTTTTTTTTACATCACAAAGAACTGGCCAAGGGCACAACAAAAATGGGTAACACAAAGCCCGCTTAGTTGCCAGTCCCTATAAAGAAGACAGTAAGAGAATAAAATAAAAACAAAAGGGGAAGGCCAATCTAGTTCGGGAGGTGTTTGTTACTCTTCTTTTGAAAAGATTTAAGTAATATGAAAGTGGAAAAATAGAAACAGGAAGAGAGTTCCAGAGTTTACCAGTGAAAGGGATGAAAGAGTAAAGATACTGATTAACTCTTGCAATAGGAAGATGGACAGAATAGGGATGAGAATGAGTAGAAAGTCTTGTGCAGCGAGGCCGCGGGAGTGGGGGAGGCATGCAGTTAGCAAGTTCAGAAGAGCAGTGCGCATGAAAATAACGGTAGAAGAGAGTAGGAGAAGCAACATTGCGGCGGTGATTTAAAGATTGAAGACAGTCAGTCAGAGGAGAGGAGTTGATGAGACGAAAAGCTTTTGACTCAACCCTGTTTTGGAGAGCTGTATGAGTGGATCCTCCCCAAACATGTGAGACATACTCCATACATGGGCGGATAAGGCCCCTGTAGAGAGAAAGCAATTGGGAGGGAGAAAAAAAAAAACGCAGACGCCACATGACACCTAACTTCTTAGAAGCTGTTTTAGCAAGAGATGAGATGTGAGATTTCCAGTTCAGATTTTTAGTAAAGGATAGTCCTAGAATGTTCATTGTAGAAGAAAGTGACAATTGAGTGTCATTCAAGAAGAGGAGATAGTTATCTGGTAGGTTTTGTCGAGTAGATAGGTGAAGAAATTGGGTTTTTGAGGCATTGAACAAAACAAGGTTTGCTTTGCCCCAATCAGAAATTATGGAAAGATCAGAAGTTAGGCGCTCGGTGGCATCTCTCCGTGAGTTAGCCATAGATTACAGCTTTCAAGTTTCCTCACAAATTCCATGCAGTTTTTCTATATTGCATGGTATCACTTCATTTCCGGCCAGCTTCGGCTGGAGGGATGGGTGGGTGGGGAGGAGACTTCTACTTTCCTATCCCTTCTCTCTTATTATCTAGTTAGTGTAGTGTAGTTAGAGCAAACAGCCTTGTAAGGACCTATTGGTCTGTTGCTGTTTGTGTTTCATTTGTAATCCTTTGTAAAAACTGTTTGCAACAAGACTGCACCAACGCCTAGTGCCGAGGCATCTGTCACAAGAGTGAAAGGCAATTGGTAGTCAGGAAATGTAAGAATTGGCGCATGTGTAAGAGCCTGCTTCAAAGTATCAAAACTTTATTGTTGGGGACCATTCCAAGTGAAAGGAACATCCTTTTTCAAAAGTCGTGTCAAAGGACTAGCAATAGAAGCATAGTTCATTACAAAAGCACGATAGTAACCCGACCACCCAAAGAAAGACCGTACCTTTTCGGTGGTGATAGGGGTTAGGAAATTCTTGACGACTTTGATTTTACAATCCAACGTGTGGATCCATCCTTGTCGACAGCTTGGCCTAAACAGTCAATGCGTGACTTGAGAAAACTGCATTTGCGCATGTTAAGTTTAAGGCCAGCCTCAGTAAGTTTCTGAAAAACAAAGGCAAGTTTCTCAAAGTGACTGGATAAATCCTTGGAGACATGTATGAGGTCGTCCATGTAGACACACAAACCATCACCTATAATGCTGTGAAACAAGTTGTTTACTAGACGTTGGCACGTAAGAGGTGAGTTCCTCAAACCCATAGGACATCTCAGCCATTCATAATGAGCATTATTTGTTGAGAAGGCAGTTATTTCCCGAGATTTATCTTCTAACGGAATCTGCCAGAAACCAGACTTGAGGTCCAAACTGGTAAAAATTGTATTCTTCTTCTCTATAGACTGCAAAAGGTCTCTCAAAACAGGGAGTGGATAATGATCCGGTACAGTTAAATTGTTAACTTTCCTGAAATCAAGCACAGGCCGGTAGGTACCATCACTTTTCTTCACCAACAACATAGGTGAGTTCCAAGGAGAACAAGACTCCTGTATAATTCCTTCATCAAACATGTCCGTTATCATGCCCTGTACAACAGCTCTTTGGGTATGAGGCATATGATAAGACGGTACATAAGAAGCTGTGCATCAGGTTTAAGCACAATGTGATGAGTGATTTTGTCTGTCACTCCTAAGGGTTCCCCAGGTAAGGCAAGAACAGGCCTGTCTGTCGCAAGCAAAGCGAGAAGATCAGGCTTAGCCTCAGGAAAATCAAATACCTTTACATAAGGTGTTAACTGCTTGACTATGTCTGCCTGGTCCTCCCTAACATTCGTCTGCGTAGAGACTGCTGCAAGAACGTGTGAAGGATCCATTAAGGTCAGACTATTCTGACTCTGAAAGCTACATAGCAAAACACCATTTTTAAGTGTTATAAGGGACCCTGTAACATTTGTGACAACTGCGTCACTAATGTGATCAACACGTACCGCTGAAAGCGTTCCCTCAAGCGCCAAGCGACTTACGCGGATAGTGTCAGGTAAAGACACTAGGTAACTGCCGACAGGAGCATCTTGTACTCTCACCGCAAGTCGAACCGAACATGTGGGGCCCATATATTGGTCTGCCATGACAACAGCAGACACCAAGCCGTCCGGGGGACTGAACGTTTCGTCTCCCCGCTAGAAGGCAAGTCAGGGCCTAAACTAGCAGAAACGGTGTGCTGGTCACTGTTTGGAAAAATCAGCGGCTTATCAAGCAATGGTGCTGGACTTGTCATTGCGGGGGAGAGAACACCATTAAATGTAATTGCATGGTGCTGTGGAATTACATCAATGTGATGAGTAGCAAAAGATTCTAGACCCAAAAGGCCATCACATTGTAAAGCAAAATGTGGTGTTACTATAAACTGTATGTTTAAAATTTTGGAGTTAGGGGCAAGGCATAGAGGAAGGGTCACAGTGCCCATCACCTCTAGTGTGAGACCTTGAACACTTTGAAGAGTGGCTGTAGAAGGTAACAAGGGAAAATTATAGAACTTGTTTAAATTTACATAAGCACACTCACTGAAAATATTACATGAAGCACCTGTGTCCACCCCAAGAGCAATAAAACTGTCTCGTGTGAAACAGTGAATTGTCATCAAAGAAAGACAAGCAGCAATAATAGAAGGGACTATGAGCTGCTCTGTCTGTGACTTTGTGTCAGAAACTAATCTGGGTTTCTTTGAACCCGGCGCGAATGTTCCCCCGACTGATGATAGACGTACGCATTACTCACTCGCACCGTCTGAGACGCCTTCAGTCTCAGAACCAAAAAGCATTCCTCGGTTGAATGATTTTCACGCTCGTGAATTACACACCACTTCGGAGGAGGGCGAAACTGCATACGAGGCTGCTATGGCCTTGCAGGTGGTGCAAACCGAGGTGGTTGAGGTCGAGGAGGCAAGTATTGTTTCTGCTGAACAACCTGCATATTGCTGCCTTTATGAGCAGACTTCATCTCCTTCTTTTCCTGATAGCAATAATTATCAAAATGACCTTGCTTTCCGCAATAGTAACACTGCTTTGGTGCACGAGTAGACGGAGAAAAACCTGGGGGTGGAGGAGGTGGTGGAGGAGGAGGTAAGGATGAAGGAAATTGAGGTTCCCTTGACATTGACGCAACTGACTCATTAAGCGGGAATGGAGTCTTAGGCATCTCACGAAGCCGCTTAGTAATTTTTGTAGCAAACTCAAGAAGGTTATCACCTGGCTTAAAATCAAGAAATGAAGCGATACGACGCTCTTGTGGAGTCCAAATGGTGATGTAATACTGAAATTCTAGAATGAGTTTAAATCTCTCCACTGTCAATTGATCATTTTCAAACAATAAAGGAAGGTTTAAGGCTTCCATTGCTTCTGAGGCAATATTAGCTGCACGTGCCTGACCTCTCAACCTGCCAGCACTACCCAACTGTGTGGTCAATGCTTCAGCATAAGTAAACGACCATTGCAATGAATCATTATGTTGCGCTATACCAAATATTCTCAGGAAGTTCCGACGAAATACATCATAATCATAATTGCGCGACCTCCCATCAAAACCTGAAGCACACATCATATCACTGGCTAATGAACCAGGATGCTATTGTGACCTAACAAAAGAAATCTTCTCATTTCCTGAGGTAACATTTTTGGTTGGCATAATATCCTCACATTGCTGTAGAAAAGACAAAGCAGATCGCGTCTCATCCTCACCTGAAAACCTAGTTATCGAAAGATCCTAATTTAACAATTTAAATTTGCCAAGTGTAGTAGTGGTAGTAGTAGTAGTAGTAGTAGAAGTAAGAGTAGTAGTGGTAGAAATGGTAGTGTTAGGCTGTGCTGTGACAGCAATAGGTTCTATTGGTTCTGGCGGTGACATGTGTAGTGAATACTGTTTACCATTTCTCAATGACATTGACCATACTAAAAAATTTAACATAGATGACATCAGAAAACTACACCGAAGTCAGCCCACACAAGTGACAACACAAGTTACAGCTTACACAAGCTGAACGCACTCATTAAAAAAAAATTATGGCATAAACGCGAAATTTCTCATGACACATTAACACCTAACAGGTAAATAGAGGAGTTACCCCTATAATGTCATCAAAGAAAACGTGTGTGAAGAAAACACTACGTTATTAGTGTCAGGGTTAAACTGAACAAAAACTTAGAAATAGAACAAAAATGTACCACTCACTTTACTGTACACTAATCATAGGAAAAACTCACTTACAACAACACCGACGTTATCGACGAAAATATGTTCGTGTTGTTTGTGCAATCACTTCAACAAAATATTATGTCACAACGTGTAATAATGCTTATCTCACGGCACATTGCAACACAAGTGCAGCACTCCTACGAGACTGGCAACTCAACACACAGCTGTGTGCAACCCCGACCAATTATGGCGCGACGCTTTCAAAGCCCGCGAAGAACTTAGGTGCCGAAGCCAGTAAAACTCCAGGAAACCTGTGACGTATTTTCTAGCCACTCACAAGTCACAATATCTGTGACGTCACTGAAACAACGAATCAGACGCCAGGATTTCTCTGACGTCACTACATCTAGGCGCGTAACGCGCTCTCCGTCCCCAAATCACATAAAAAAAAAAATTACACACTCGCCCCTGTAACACTTTCTACAGCTTAAACTGCTTAAGAGTACTCACGTACAGTAGAGAAAGAACTTATCAGGCAGTGAAGGACACTGTAAAACCCACAGGAATGAGGCAAACCCCTGGAAGGATGAGACTTTTCCAGACTCCGCGCTGCAGACGACAATCCCACGAGGCGTCCTGCGGGATGCCGGTAATCCTGGTTTGCACCCTTGCTGGTGCAACTTGAAGATAGCGTATAGGAATAACCCACTTGAAGACGTGTAGAGGACGTAGCGTAAGATATAATCCCCCTGGAGTCGTGGAGAGAAGCGAAGCGACGTTACACAACTTCAGCTTAAAACGGCCATTTCCAAGTCACTGCTGTCGTCGTCGATTATAGTCCTTAGATAGCTTAAACGAGACAGAAGACAACACTGGTCACACTGCACACTGTCTCTAAACCACACCAACGCTTTAGGCACAAGCAGCCTTTCAAAAAGGTGGCGGGTTAGCAGGAAGCGGCTGAAAGCGGCCAAAAACAGCTCCGCTATGCCGGCTTCTTGACACTTTCTCTTGTCAGAGGCTCTTCGGAGCTTGGGTTCTTGTTTTAGCTGCCACCATGATGTGCCAGCCTCTCTAGGACCTCCCAATTTCTCTTTCCAGTAGGAGGAAGGAAACACCGTAGTAGTGTGATGGGTTTAATCCTTAAGAGGGACGACGGACCATGACCTATCGTAGTCAAGGCCCAAGACACACTGGGTGTATGGCGGGAAAGCCACTTACGACTTGATTTACCGCTTATGGTTTAACATAGGGCTTACATGTTCCTTATAAGAAGGTTCTTATATATATATAGGTTTTATAGGTTAGGTGATACGTTATGTAGGTTTATACATCATGTGCTGTTACCACCAGCACAATCTGACAAGAACAAGAAATAAGATGCTGTATGAGATCCGTACACACCCACAAACTAAGAAGACATGGACCATTGACGGGAAGATCTTTGCCATAATCAAGGATGGAGAAGAGGAGTCGAAAGTGGTCTTCGAAACCCCTGATGACTTGTACAAACTGGGGTGGAATGATACAAGACTGCAGCCATTCCTGAAAGACATATAGGACCACCAAGACCTCGAGCTGGATTGTCGGAGTAAAGGAACATCTTTTATTTCTAACAAGGAGGTAATGAAGATGCGTGTTTGTGGATTAATTTTTACGGACTTAACAGCAAACTAAATAATAATATTTTGGAGGACTATATAAGAAATTTCGATGTTGTGTGTTTAACTGCTACTAAGTGTAAAGACAATTTGCTGATAAGTGGTTTTGAATGTTATAGTATGAAACACAACGTAAAGAAACACCCATACCCGGGTGTACATGGTATTCATGTATATGTATCCGAAAGGTTCACTGGATGTATCGAGAAGGTGCGTATGGAGCTTCAGTGTGACTCGGTGCTTTGGCTTCAAGTAAATGGTGAGCTGTTACTGGGAGCTGTGTATATCCCTCATGAAGCCTCCAAGTATTATTATAATGAAATTTATGATGATCTTGCAGAAGATATATGTAAATTAGTTGCAAAATATGCACTACCTGTAATGTTAATTGGTGACTGTAATAATAGAACAGGGAGGATGAGAGACATTATACCAGAAGAAGTTGAGGAACGAACACTACCTGAATCTTATGTACCATCAGTTAGTGATGTACCCTCATACAGAAGTACTTCAGATAATGCTGTCAATACCAATGGTAGGAAATTAATTGAATTTTGTCAGTGTCATAACTTCTTCATTGTGAATGGAAGAGTGGGTGAAGATAAAGGTGTTGGTGCTGATACAAGCAATGTTGATTATGTAAAATGTTCTTCTCAGATATACCCTAAAATAAGTGATTTCAAAGTAGATTTATTTGATACATTACTCTCAGATAAACACAAGCCTATTGTCGTATCTATCCTAATAGATAAAAACAGTTGTAATACTCAGCCAGTGTGTTTAAAAGAAAACTAATCGACAGCAATGCTCGTAAAATGCAGGTGGGACTACGAAAGAAAACACCAATATGAAAATGTTATTAATACAGTGAAAATTGCTTCTCTGAAAACGAAGCTCGATTCGATCATCGAAGTGAATGTGATCCAGACCGTGATGGATAACTTGGCATCGAGTATATCCGAGATACTATTAGAACCAGCTAGAGAAACTGGTATGTTGAAACCCGCCAGCTCAAACAAACCTGCCCGTTCGAAACAGTTAAGAGTGAAAAGTAAACCCTGGTTCAGTGACCA
Source organism: Chionoecetes opilio (assembly GCA_016584305.1). Classification (NCBI taxonomy): domain Eukaryota; kingdom Metazoa; phylum Arthropoda; class Malacostraca; order Decapoda; family Majidae; genus Chionoecetes; species Chionoecetes opilio. Next base: position 234,052 of record JACEEZ010004832.1, on the reverse strand, counting down.
ACGCAGACCATCAAAGAAGGAATATGTAAACTTCAGGAAAAGTTTACACATAGAGAGTTCCGAGGAAGATAAAAAGCACTTGAAAATACTGGCGAAGAAACATAAAAGAGTCATAGGGCAAGCGTAGCGTGTGTATGAAGAAAATGTACATACGCAACATAGAACATTAAGAACTGAAAACCCTAGGGAATGCTGGCGAATCATTAATGAAAATAAAGAGGAAAATATTGGTAATATTTCTCTGGACACTTTCTTTGAGTACTTTCGTGATCTTTGTAACGATAGCTCCGAAGCGTTCACTGACTCAGACGAAACTCATGCTTCAAAACAACGCATTTACGCTAAAGCAGCAAGTGAATCAGTGAATACAATTCGGTTAGAACAAAATGAAAATTATTTAATTAATTCCACATTTACGTTTAACGAAATTAAGAAACACATTCAGAAACTTAAAAAGGGTAGGTCACCAGGAATTGATAATATATTAAATGAGTGTATAAAGCACTGTCCAGATACCATGGTAGTTGTTATTGCAGTTGTTTATCTTAATCCTGAAAACAGCAGTTATTCCTTCCGAGTGAACATGTATTATGAAGCCCTCGTATAAGCATAAAGGTAACATTGATAATGTTGATAATTATAGAGGTATTACTTTACTTAGCTGCTTAGGAAAACTATTTACATCATTATTAACTACTAGACTTTATGATTATCTGATGACAGAAGGGGTTTTGGGTAATGAGCAAGCGGGTTTTAGGAAAGATTACAGCACCCATGACCATATATTAACTTTGCACATACTAAGTCACTTTTATATCAATAATGGCAAACAACTGTTCTGTGCCTTTATAGATTATAGGAAAGCCTTTGACTTTATTGAAAGAACATCCTTATGGTTAAAATTATTAAATATTAATATTAATGGAGATGTCTTACGTGTTATCAAGAGTATGTACATAAATGCTAAGTCTTGTGTAAAACTAAACAACTATGTATCTGATTTGTTCCATTGTAACATAGGTGTTAGGCAGGGTGAAAACTTGTCTCCACTGTTCTTTGCGATATTTCTTGATGACTTTAAAACGCACGTAGGTAGTAACTTTCCAGGTCTAACTTTTCTAGAAGATAGTATATCCCGCACCTTGAGCACAAACGACCTTGATGTTTACTTCAATTTTTCAATTCAATTCAAAATTCTTTATTGTCATGAACATATACACAATATATATATTGATTTAATTTCTTCATTGTTACATGGCAATGAGGACTGATACCTACTGGTATATTTTGCCCTCCTATTCTATATAATAACTGTATTAAATTATTAGAAGGCTAAATCTAATTTTCTTATATGTTCTATTGTATGCTACATCCTAACACACACAAAAAAAATATAAAACATAATTTATATGGTCATGAAATATTTCTTAATTCTGTATTTATAAGTTGATAATGAGCAATGATGTTCTATAGTTGTTGATACCTCGTTCCATATACGTGTTCCTTTATATCTAAATGTTCTGTGTATCATTGTTGTTCTGCCTTGTGGTACACGAAGGTTACCTCTCTGTCTGGTGGGGTATGAGTGTATATCCTCACTGGTAGGAAGCATGCCTCTCAATGCTATCGGCACCAACCGTTTTACATACTTAAACATCAATTTTGTAACACAGTATGAATAAACTTTAGAAAATGGTAATATTTTGAGTGACTTAAACAATGGGGCAGTGTGATCCCTTGGTCTTGATGATGTAATTATTCTGACAGTTCTCTTTTGCAATATTATAATCTGCTGAACATAACAATCATTTGCAGATCTCCAAACTTCTACACCATAAGTAATATATGGATATATAAAGCTGTTATACAATGTAATCAATGAGTTGGCATTTATACATTTTCTAGCTTTACACAAAATCCCAATACTTTTTGCTATTTTACTTTTTATGTAATTAATATGATGGAGCCAAGACAATCTTTCATCAATGACTACACCTAAAAAATGTGTTGATTCTACATGATCTATTTTAACCTGGTCAACATAAACATTGAGATTAGTTTTCACTGTTTTACCTCTAGTTCTGAAAATCATATAATGAGTTTTTGAAATATTTAATGAAAGTTTATTAGCATAAATCCATCTCATCAGCTTCTTCATTTCTGAGTAGATTTTTGTAAACAATTCATCAATATTTGGACCACTAAGAAATAGGTTAGTATCATTAGCGAAAAGTATTGGTACAAGCAACGTCGAAATATTAATAATGTCATTAACATATATCAAAAATAGTAGTGGTCCCAAAACAAACCCCTCGGGAACACCAGATTTTAATTATAATAATTTTGATTCAACTTCATTACGTATATAACACATACTGATACCTATTTTCCAATTTTCCTAACAAAATATCATGATTAACAATATCAAACGCTCTACTTAAATCAAGGAATACACCTAGCACATAGTCTCCTGCATCCAATGATTCTGAGATTTTGTCTACCAAGGTGATCAAAGCAAGATCAGTCCCATGGCCTTCCCTAAAACCAAATTGATATTTATATAAAATATTGTTCGATGCGATAAATTCAGTTAATCTCTTACGCATTATTTGCTCAAATATTTTGGAGAATATACTTAGTACAGAGACTGGTCGGTAATTATTCATTAGAGTACTGTTACCTACTTTAAATATGGGAATAACTTTAGCAGTTTTTAATTCATGGGGAAAAACACCTTGTAAAAGAGACTGATTTATAATATGTGTCAGAGCATTTATGAAGACTGGATATGATAATTTAATGACATCAGCTGTTATTCCATCATGTCCTGGACTCTTTCTCTTTAGCGTCTTTATTACGTTAGTGACTTCGTTTGTATCTGACGGATGCAAGAATATAGAATTGATGTTAGGCGCTGACAAATATTCGGAGTAATTTTGATTACAAGGAGGCAATGAATCACAAATTTTCTTTCCAATATTAACAAAATAATAATTGAAAGCGTTAGCAATAATTTCAGAATTTTCTTCTTCTCTACTTGAAATTAAGTTGTTTACTTTATGCTGACGACACAGTGATACTGGCGGAGACAGCGCCGCAGCTGCAGGAGGCGCTGAGTGCTGTGCACGGGTACTGTGATAGGTGGGTATTACAAGTGAGCGTTGAAAAAAACTAAAGTTCTTAATTTTTCGAGAGGGAAAGTAACAAGGTTCAAAACATTTAAGTTTGGGAATGAAGATATAGAAGTAGTGCACGAGTACGTATATTTAGGAACTAAGTTTAACTATAATGGGTCATTTTTTAAGGCTAAAAGTAAGCAGATAGTCCAGGCAAAAAGGGCTATGTATGGGTTGTTTAATAAAATAATTAAATTTAATCTACCACTTGACGTTAGTATAGATCTCTATGAAAAATTAATTGTACCTATTATGTTGTATGGGTGTGAGGTCTGGGGTTTTGAAAACAATAGACAGTTAAAGATAACATGTAATAACTTTATGAGGAGGTTGTTGGGAGTGAATAAATCAACACCGCTGTGTATTATTTATGGTGAACTTGGGGTTAAATCGATAGAAGTGATTAAATTGATAACAAGATTATTCATTTCTGGTTTAGAATTGCAAAAGGAGATATCAACAAAATATCATCAATATTATATATGTTTGTTAAACAATTGTATCAT
>JACEEZ010004832.1:185370-225370 GCA_016584305.1 Chionoecetes opilio | reverse complement strand
CATGGCAGCTGTAGTGGCAACAACACAAATTATCATGTATTCTATGTAATTAGTGGTGGACACATAGGTGTGGATGTAATGGTGGAGATGTGGTGGTGATTGTGGTGGTGGTGGTGGTGGTCTTTAAAGGCGTCCATCCCTATGCCTGTGTGTATGTATGTGCCTCTGTTATCTGAGAGTAATTTAAAGGTCCCGCCACTCTCCTTTCTCCAGATTTATGCAACCCTGAGGTAAAAATATTTAATACCTTGGATACAGATGAGCTTGCGGGTGTCTGGAGGAGGAGGAGGAGGAGTAGGAGGAGGAGGAGCAGGAAGAGGAAGAGGCAGAATACAAAGGAATACAAAGGAAACACAAACAGCAACAGACCGATAGGTCCTTACAAGGCTGTTTGCTTTAACTACACTACACTAACTAGATAATAAGAGAGAAACGATAGGAAGTAGAAGGCTCCCCCCCCACCCACCCATCCCTCCCCGAAGCTGGCCGAAAAGAAGTGATACCATACAATATAGAAAAACTGCATGGAATTTGTGAGGAACGTTGAAAGCTGTAATCTATGGCTAACTACTACTAGTTTGTTGGGGTAGGTTTAGTGCTTGATAGATAGGTCATGTTATGTGTGTTTTGTAATGGTGTGAACACAGTGTTGAAGTTCAAGGGTGGTGCGACAGCCTTGCCTGGCGCTTTCTTGGGAGGCAGCAGTCAATCAGGCCCCAGCTCCGTTCAATCCACTGCAGATTGTGTACTTTCCATGTAGGACGCCGTACACTTCAATGCCTCTTGCAGCAGTGACCCCTGGTCCCTGAAATCTCGATGGTGGTCACTAACTATCAGGACCCTAACTGAACCACAGCCCGTCACAGGTCGAGAGTATATGGTAACCGTTAACTCGGGGCTATCTGTGTGTGTTATGAGGTCTAATGTAGTGTTGGTGTAGGCTCAGTGTGGAAGTTCAAGGGTGGTGCGGCAGCCTTGCCTGGCGCTTAGCGAAGAGGAGGAGGAGAAGGAGGAGGAGGAATACAAGGGAATACAATGGAATACAAAGGAAACACAAACAGCAACAGACCGATAGGTCCTTACAAGACTGTTTGCTTTAACTACCTACACTAACTAGATAATAGAGAGAAAGGATAGGAAGTAAAGGCTCCTCCTCACCCACCCATCCTCCAGCCGAAGCTGGCCGGAAAAGAAGTGATACTATGCAATATAGAAAAACTGCATGGAAATTTGTGAGGAAAGTTGAAAGCTGTAATCTTGGCTAACTACTACTAGTTTTTTGGGGGTAGGTTTAGTGCTTGATAGTAGGTCATGTTATGTGTGTTTTTTTAATGGGGTGAACACAGTGTGGAGGTTCAAGGGTGGTGCGGCAGCCTTGCCTGGCGCTTTCTTGGGAGGCAGCAGTCAATCAGGGCCCCCGCTCCGTTCAATCCACTGCGGATTGTGGTTTCTTTCCATGTGGACGCCGTACACTTCAATGCCTCCTGCAGCAGTGACCCCTGGTACCTTAAATCCCGATGGTGGTCACTAACTGTCAGGACCTAACTGAACACAGCCCGTCACAGGTCCCAGAGTAGTAGTGGTAACCGTTTTAACTCGGGGGTATCTGTGGTGTGTTATGAGGTCTAATGTAGTGTTGGTGTAGGCTCAGTGTGGAAGTTCAGGGGTGGTGCGGCAGCCTTGCCTGGCGCTTTCTTGGAGGCAGCAGTCAAACAGGCCCCAGCTCCGTTTCAATCCACTGCGGTAGTGCACTTTCCAAGAGGGCGCCGTGCACTTCAATGCCCCCTGCAGCAGTGACCCCTGTATATAAATCCCGATGGTGGTCACTAACGACAGGGCCCCCTTTCTGAACCACAGCCCGTCACGGTCAAAAGTTGTAGTAGTGACCGTTTACCGGGGCTTGTCTGAGAAAGTGTGGGAGGGGTTGTGTAGACGCGACTCGCAATCATTTACGCAATGCGAGTAATTTCGAGGGGTCGCGAGATAAATTTATTATTCCGAGATAAACAGTGACAACCGGGGGTTTGATATGAAATATTTATCGAGGCGACTTTTAAATGATTCTGTTGTATTTGAGTTTACTACGTCTGACGGCAGCCCATTCCATACGTTTACAACACGGTTTGTGAAGAAGTACTTTGCTTCGTTCGTTACAAACCGTTTCCCCCGCTTATTTTTAAATCCGTTGTTTCTAGTTGAGCTTGACCGGTCTAGCGTGAAAGATTTTCTGGGACTACGTTCGTAAATCCGTTTGAAGATTTTTAAAAAACTTCGATGAGGTCACCTCTTATCCTTCGTTTTGTTAGTGGGAATAAGTTAAGTTCTTTGAGTCGATTTTCGTACGATTTATTTCGCAATCTAGGTATCATTTTGGTTTTCTGCGCTTTTATTTTTTTCTAGTTTATCTATGTCCTTTTTATAATAAGGTGACCAGAACTGCACACAGTATTCTAGCTAGATGGGGCGAACAAGCGGTTAAAAAGAGTGATATAACTTTTTTTTAGATTTGAAACTGAAAGTTCGTCCCAAAAAAGCCAACCAATTTTTTTGCGTTTTTACTACCTCTTAATTTGGTTATTCGGGTTTTAATCTTTCGAGATTATAACGCCTAAATCTTTTTCTTATCAACCTTGTTAGTTTTGGGAAAACGTTCATCACGTAACTTTTATGAGGGTTTTTATTACCGATATGTAGTACATTGCATTTGTCAAGGTTGAAATTTATTGCCGGAGAGGGGGAGGAGGAGGGGGAGAGGAGAAGGAGGAGGGAAAAGGAGGAGGAGGGAGGGAGGAGGAGGAGGAGGAGGAGGAGGAGGAAGAAGAAGAAGAAGGAAGGAAAGGGTATTAAGTAAGGGATGAAGGCCAGGCAGGTAATAAGAGGGAAATGAAGAGAGAGAGAGAGAGAGAAGAAAAGAGAGAGAGGAAGAGAGAGAGAGAGGAGAGAGAGGAAGAGAAGGAGAGAGAGAGGAGAGAGAGAGAGAGAAAAGAAGAGGGGAGAGAGAGAGAGAGAGAGAGAGAGGAGAGAGAGAGAGAGAGAGAGAGAGAGAGAGAAGAGAGAGAGAGAGAGAGAGACCCGTACCTGGCAAAGACTCGTAGGATTGATGTAAGGATGGATGGAACAGTCAGGTTTATGCAGGTAGGTGGCGAGAAGGACCTAACTGACTGACTGATTGACTGACTGACTGCCTGCCTGTCTGACTGATTGACTGAATGATAGCCTGAATGACTGACTGACTGATTGGCTGACTGACTGACTGACTCACTGACTGACTGACTGACTGACTGACTGACTGACTGACTTGCCTCCGTATGACTCTTTTACCAATCTACATGTTTTCCAAATATTACCTTTTTCTCAGTCACCTTTTGGCCAATCTATATATATTTGTCTTTTCTTCTTTACATTCCTGTCTACTCACCTATCGTATCTACCTCCTTACCTTCCTATCTTTTACTTAATATCTTAATATCCTTACTTACTCGTCTATTTAGCTTCCTGCTTACCCAACCTCTTCCTTATGTCATTCACCTATGGTCGGACTCACGATCGCCAGTTTTACCCTCTCTTGGCGAGCTTGGAGCTCATTATTACCGATCTTTGGGTAACAATGGGGCCTCACACACCACATTCCCCCATCCTCCTGCTCAAGGGGGACAATAACCGCCCGAATTTGTCCGTGAAAAATCCCGGGGAGCAGTGAGGATATGAAACGGCTACCACAGAATGGCAGGCCAGCGCGCTATCCACTTGACCACCGTAGCAGTGTGTGTGTATTCATCTAGTTGTTGTATTTTATAGAGCCAGAGCAACGCTTGTATGGCCCCGTCTCCATATCAACATTTATTTTATCATTCATCCTTAGTGCTCAGTGTTGGCCGAAGCCATCACCCCGGGAGGGGGGTCACAAACCCCCGGCTAACACCCGGTACCCATTCACTGCTGGGTGGACAGGGGCTTGGTTTTTAAGAAGACCGCCCGTCTGTCTTCGCTCCGCCCGGGGATCGAACCCGGGACTTCTCGGTTGTGAGCCGAGCGTGCTAACCACTACACTACGGAGTTCCCCTCAAACTCCTACGGAGTATGAGTGTGTGAGTGTGTATGTGTATGTGTGTGTGTGTGTAAGTAAGTAAGTAAGAAAGTAAAGTAAGTAAAGTTTATTGCCATTACTAGTAAATATATTCAGTAATTACATAAAAAGTGGTCGTTGGCACGGTCTGTCGAGCCAAGGCTCCCTGACAGACATGTTCAGATATAAGTTATATGTGCTGAGCAGAATCAGTTGGCTGTTTGTTTATGTAGTAAAAATATACTACTTTGTAACGTGAAGCAACAAAAATATATACATACATATACATATATACATACATATACACATACAGACATACACATATGCATATACGTACACACATATACACACATATACACATATATGCACATACACACATACATGCATATACATACACACACACGCATATATACGATAATTCATTCATCCATATCTATGCAATGACACATATACATATACATTTATATGAAAAAATCAAAATAAGAACTTACGTAACCTAATCTATCCAATACATACTTTATATATATAATACTACTACTATGACTATGAAAATACTACACTATGACTAAACCACATACCAAACAACATACATAATACTATACATGTATACATGTATGGCATCTTAAATGTAGTACATATATATATATATATATATATATATAATATATACTATATTATATATAATATATATATCTATAATATTATATATATATATATATATTATATATATATATATATATATATATATATATATATATATATATAATTATATATATATATATATATATTAAGTAATTATTGTTTTGGTACTTTATATTAACAAAGCCATATAAACAACCGCTCGACGACTTATATTAAACTACCATTTGAAGTGTCTGGCTAGGACGGTAAAGACTCCTACCCATCAATCTACACTTCTGAGGCAATCATCCCCTACAGTGTCACCAACACTTGTAAGTATTCTTACTCGGGTTGACCCCAGTTACCTGTAATAACAATCCCGATAAGGGTAACATAAATGGTAAACAGCTTGGGATACGAACAACCAATAATATTACAGTACCGTAAAATAATTAACAATTAATACACGTGAGGTGAGCGATAGATTGTGGAACAACATTGAGTCGGTGAACGTAGACAGAGAGACAGAGAGAGACAAAAAAATTTTAAAGCTGTCTTAGACAAGCCTGGCCTTCGTGATTTTTTCAACGATTCAGCATCTCTTCTTAAAGATCTAGTTCATATCATTACTCAAACCACAACAAACAGAGTTACAATTAATAACTCCCCAGTATAGAGAATCCAGCCTACACTGACTCCGAGATTCAGCGAAGAGAACAGCGAGGACAAGGACGAGGACGCGTGGAAGAAGAGGTCATCAAGAGAACACAGGCAGGAGCGTTATNATAAAAAGCAGTGAGCATGAAAGTAACGGTAGAGAGAGCAGAGAAGAAAATGCGACGGGATTAAAGATGAAGACTCAGTCAGAGGAGAATAGTTGATGAGACAAAGTTTTGACTCAACCCTGTTTGGAGACTGTATGAGGGATCCTCCCAAACAGGGAAACTATCATACTGGGCGGAAAAGGGCCCCTGTAAGAGCAAGCAATTGGAGGGAGTAAAAAAAAAAAAAAAAAAAAAAAAAAAAAAAGGGGGGGGGGGGGGTTGAAAACCAGCGAGTAATAAAATCCGCGAGCCTGAAACCCGCGAGCATGAAGGTTTTTTTATTGTATTTGTTCTAATATTTTTTTTCTAATATATTTCCAATGATGGTCATGTAGTTTTATATAGTGCCCAACAATACATTTTATTAGCATTCTACAAATGAATTTTTGAGCAATTGTCTAGTATTTCTCCTGTTTTTTTTTTTTTTTTTTTTTTTACCTTGTTTTCTTCTTTTTCTTTCTTTTTCTTCTTCTTTTATGTAATTGCTACTGAGGGTCCTAGATAAACTTGTTTGTAAACTACAGAGATGCTGCCCGAATAGCCGTATGGCTTCGTATGGGCTGCTTACACAAATATGTTATAACTTATTAACGTATGTATTATGGTAAGCATATTAAAGTGTGTTTCAAGTTTTTTCAAGTGTTTCAAGTGTGTTTCAAGTTTCCCCCCCCTCTTGTGATCTGGCTTCTGCATTGGCATCTCTTGGAGGAGCGCTTCAGCTGAACGGACAAGACTATGCCGTGCTGACACTGCAGTATAGTGAGTACAACACCCTTAGCTGACATTTACATGATATATATATATATTCAAGTACGCCACTTTTTTACAACAGTAGATAATGGTAAATGGAGTTACTTTTTGTGTAATATATTTGTCAGTTATTTTTGTAGTTGTATTTTTTTTTCTTTGCACTGTTAAATAATTACAGTTACTTCACTATACATGTTCGCTTCTATATCACTCATATATGTACATGCATCTTTTTTTTATTGCCTTAAAAGCGCAAGAGATGGGTAATAGCACTTTATCTTGGTTAAAGTTTCACTTATAATTAATGGACAAAACAAATCAGACTAAGTCAGAAAAAGAGCGTGAATTACTCACCGAAAAATTTCTTGGACTTTGTAAAGGACGGAAGTCTTAGCATCTGACGCAGCAAATAGTGGCAGTGAGGAAGAATTAGTTAAACATTTACCAGAGGAGGATATTCGTAAATTAAGAAGTGGAAGTCACCACCTACGAGTCTCTCCTGAGTTAACTCAGTCACTAACTAACTCAAACTCTAACTCAGTCACTCTTACTAACACAATGTCTCCCACTAAGCCTCCCGGTGCAGGTCCTTCTGGCATCCCTGAACAGCCTCTTCCTCAGGCCGCTGGAGCTATTAAAATATTGCCCACAAGTGCAGCTATTCGCGAATTCTCGGGTATTGATCCAAGCTATACTGCCAGAGAATATATTAGTCTTTGTGAAAATGTCATGAAAAACTCCTTTGTATGTGATGAAGGGGATCAAATATCTTTCATCCGTTCACGCCTACAGGCTGGCTCACGAGCTTCACATTTAATGCAAGCCAGCGCTTTTACCAAGCCACAACAAGCACAAAATTATCTGCTTTTCGGTCAAACTTCTTGGAAACATTTGGGGAAAATAAAAACACAGCTTGTCAAAGGTGTTAATTTAGCGTTAGAGCTATTGCACGGTAGCGCTGCCTCAAAGGATCTTGATGGTCAGGTAGACGCAAACAGAATATCTGCTGATTTCGTTAAGTACTTAAAAGACAATGGGTGGACTCACGGAGACACCATGCCATTACCCGATGTATGCAAGTTTCTGGAGTTTTTTGTGTACATGATGTTGCTAAAGGGGAAATGTCGAAGGAGCAGTTTATCATTAAACTACACACACAATGACGAACTCCACGATTTTGTTCTTAAATTAAAAACTAAAGTGGAGGAGAAGGATAGTGATGTGCGTATGTCAGCCTCTAATGTCGCTATGACGTTAACCACAATTGATGAGGTGGCTCCTGACTCATCCTATGCGGCCGTGACTGCGTCAGGGAAACCGACCTTCACTTGCACATACTGCCAGCGTGAAGGACACACCACTAGCAGGTGTTTTAATCGTGTCAAGGATCAGCGTAAAGCCAAGAGAAAGAATAATTATCGTGACGCAGTGGTCTTGTAAATGCTTAGTTTACCAATAAACATTATTATCAAGATGAGACGGCTCCACCGCGAAGGCAGATGCGACCTAACAACACTGCAGTATACAAACCTTATTCCTCTTCTCCTCGTGGCGCGACAGGAAACAATCCATATTGTTCAATCCATGAAAGCACCACCCATTTCACTGATGACTGCTTAACGCTTGTCAAAATGAAAGACAACTTTTCCCGAGGCCGTGGAAGGGGCGGTCATTCAAAAACAAAGAATGACTGACTGACTGACTTAGGAAGAAAAATCATTAAGGAAGAAAATACTGCAGTGGTATCGGATGATGTTGAGATATATACATCCTTAGTAGCCGCTTGCAGTCAAGCCAACATAATGACTTTGTCCAACAAAATGGGACGGTTAAAGGCATCTTTTGCAGTGGACACTGGCCTCTTCGTCCCAATGACCTAAATTTAATGGGTGTTACTAGCGAGCCTCTCAACATTTTAGGTATTGTTCGCCTACCCATCAGCTTAGGAAAAGGCACATCTATTATGCGTTTGGATTTTTATGTAGCTTCCAACTTCTCCTTGCCCACGGATGGGTTGTTAGGGTTGAAATCGCTCAAATCCAATCGTATGGTGATTCATCCTGACATCAATATGATCAAATTTCAAGGAAAAGGCTTTCAAGCAATGAATCAACCATGCGCCTGACTTCCGAGTGTGGACTAAATCGCAAAGTAAATCTAGGTACTGTACCAGCCCAACTCAGGCCGTACCTGCCCTTCAGAATGTAAATTTACCCAAAAAGATAATAGGGAGAATTGAAGTTGTTAATGCCACGGTATTAGGGGACCACGAGATACCCCACCGTGTGGCCATGCACATTCCCGTGTCAGTCCCAAAGCTACCGTAGGGTGTGACATCTGCTTTGAAGGCCCTAGTCAAATAAAAGACTAGTTGTGGAATCAACTCTTAGCACGGTTCGTGAGGGACACAAGACTGTCGCCCTTGTGGTCAATACCACCGACGCGTCCGATCAAATTAAAACAAGGGATGCTCTTAAGTAAGCATTAGCTTATGACGCGTCGTTGTAGCAGAACCTTTGGAACTCCCAGCTACTTGTATTCTTCAGTATACAATAATGCACTCGAAAACAACCCGCTCTGTACAAACCTTTGATTCACTCGTCACTGTAGTGGTACTATCCTGAATTAAAGCCTTCACTGTTAGGACTTTTACAACATACCGTGATGTTTTTGCCATGCCAGGAGATTGTCTAGGCGTTTACTGACCGAACAACACATCACATTAAATTAAAATCGGTACCCAGCCGGTCTATATTCCGCCTATCGACTTCCTCACAGTCAGAGGCAAATAGTCCGATGATCAAATAAAAGACATGTTGGAACAGGATGTAATAAGAAATTCCCGATCACCGTGGAACTCGCCCTTATTTCTCGTTCCTAAAAAGGACGGAAGTTACAGACCTGTAATAGATTTTTGGCGGGTAAATGAAGTAACTGAGGACGATAGGTATCCTCTCCCTGTTTTAAGTGACTTGTTGATGGCTCTAGGACCAGGTAATACACTTTTCAGTAGCCTTGATCTTCTAAGCGGTTACTGGCAAGTACCGATGGCGCCCGTGTCAAGGGAAGTAACTGCTTTCAGCACTCCCAGCGGACATTTTGAGTGGCTTAGAATGCCTTTTGGGCTTAAATCAGCCCCTATCACTTTTCAAAGAATGATAAATACCTTGTTTGGTAATTGCTGGTATGCTAGGAAACAATGTATATGCATATCTTGATGATGTGATCATTTGTAGTAAGGATCAGAGTCTCATTTTGCCACTTTAGAAGCTGTACTCCTTAAGCTTAAAGAAGGAGGTCTAAAAGCTAAAATCACAAAGTGTGAGTTTCTAAAAGCTAAAATTTCCTTCTTAGGACATATCGTCGATGAGGACGGAACTCACACCATGAATGATAAAATTAAAGCAATTCAAAACTTCCCGCAACCACAGAGTGTAGACAATGTCCGTTCTTTCATTGGATGTGTGGCTATATCGGCGATTCATTAAAAAATTTGCCGCCATGGCATCGCTCTGAACAGATTGTTAAAGAAAGATACACCGTTTCATTGGAATGCTGCACAAGATAAAAGTTTTCAAGACTTAAATTTCCCTAACCAACGCACCTGTCTTGGCGTTTCCAATTATAAGGCTCCTTTCATCATGTATAACGGATGCGTCGCCCTGGGCCTTGGAGCGGTTTTAATGAAGCCTGACGCAAGCGGTAAAAATCGCGCTGTTGCATATGCGAGAAACCTTAAATCCTGCGAGTCAAATTACTCTGTCACTCATCAGGAGACGCTCGCTGTTGTCTGGTCTCTCAAACATTTTAGGGATATTATCTTGGATATGATATAACTATATTTACAGATCACGCAGCCGTCACCGAACTATTTAAGGAAGAAACCTTAGCGGTAGACTCGCGCGCTGGTACCTAACTTTACAAGAGTTTAATCCAACGTTCAAATACGTGCAGTCGAGCCAATGTAGTGGCTGACGCCCTGTCTAGAATGTACCAGTAGGATCCGTGGGAGAAACACCCCCTGTTTTACAAAGTTTGCCATTCATGAATTAGCCAATGCCCAGCGTCAACATGACGTGTGGAACAAGGTCATATATGCTCTGGAATCAGGTGATGAATCAAATTTACCAAAATTAACCATTCCTTTCTCACAATTTTTTATTGTCCTTAGACGGAGTGCTTTGTAGATATTGGCCTCAAAAAGCAGATCCTGTGGCACAATTTGTGATACCTGAGTCATATGTACCTGTGGTATTAAAGTTAATTCATGATGCGGTTATTGCCGGTCATCCAGGGAAGGAGCGAACCCTTACTGCGGCCCGTAGAAGTTATTTTTGGCCGACCATGCGTGTAGACATAGACGCGTATGTAGCAAAGTGTGTGAAATGCGCTCAGCACAAAGGGACGGTGCCTAAGCCAGCACCGATTTTAGAATATCCTCCCCCGGAACGACCATGGGACGTAGCTGCAATAGACCTACTTCAGCTTCCCGCTAGCCATCAGGGTTCCAAGTACCTCTTAGTATGTGTAGATCACTTGTCTAGGTACGTTGTAATGCCCCATTAAAGGATAAAACTACCCGTGCGTTGCTCACGCCCTCATAGCCAATCTATTTTGTCCCTACTCGACACCACGAGTATTATTAAGTGACAACGGGGCTGAGTTTCGCAACGCACTTCTGAGTAAAATTTGCAAAATGTTTAACATAAGTCAAACCTTTGTAGCAACATATCACCCCGCCAGTAACGGCCTTGTGGAGCGCACCAATAGGAAAATCCTAGAAATTTTGCGCCCGGGTGTCAGTGGCTTACTAGAAAATTGGGAAGATTGGTTACCACATGTAGCAGCTAGCATAAATAGTAGCGTTTGCGAGTCAACAGGACAATCCCAGTATTACATAGTTTTTGGGATAGAGAAAAGACTCATTTATGACTTGCTAGGTAGTCCTCAACAACCTGTGTATAATATTGATGATTATGCTAAGAGCCAATTACAGGTTTTCTCAGACATCCATAAAGATGTAAAAGACAGACTGCTAGTTTCAAAGGCTGCTATGTGCTCCCAACAACACAAGCGTTCTTCTCCTGTTACTGTACAAGTAGATGACTTTGTAATGATTAGAGTACCCGAGAGACACTCAAAATTGTCTCCTAAATTTGTGGGACCACGCCTGGTGGGACTAACACCATGGTGTTAAAACAATTACAAGGTCATAAGTTGAGATATTTGATCTAGGTTAAATACATTGGAGGTAGTACACAGTGACAGACTTAAAAAGACCAGTGCAAAGCCTTGATTTAACCTTAGTAGAAACTGCACCAGTGAGCAATGCTACTCGTCTGACTAATGATAACTCAACTCTTCCAACTAACCCACCGTATGCTTATAACCTTCGCTCTGGTATCAAATAGTTTATCGCTAATAGCTTGTTTTTGTTCCAGACATGTTTGCCTTCATATATCTCTTCACCATGAGCTCTACTCTGGCTGTGGACCTTCACATCTCAAGCCTGGAGCCCTCGTTGCCCACTTGGTCGAGTCTCCCTGGTGGAGGATGTGTTGTGGGTTACGTACCCCCATACTGCTCTTCTGAGGATACCGAGCAGGTTGAGGGAGGTCACGGAGCAACTGAACACAGCTTTAATTCAATTGGAAAATAGTCTCCCACAGAAACCTATGTCCCTGGAGATCGAATTGGGTCAGGGGATCAAAAATTATCATAGAGACCATTATTTTCCTCTCTTTCGTGCACGTGCTGACTTACCTCAATGACACAATCAATCTGCCCTAGACAACTGCCACGGCCTTGATGTTTCTAACCGAGCTAAACGGGATTCATTGATGGTATAGGTCAACTGTCACGCATGATATTTGGAACGGCTATGAATGAGGATGTAGAAGAATTACGTAACAGGTTAATCAGCTAGCTTCCATAGCATCAGCAAGCAATAAAGCCATACAGTTTAAACTGCATGAAAATCGCTAAACTTGAAATGCATGTGAATGATCTTGCCTTGTATGTTGATAAACTAACATTTACTATGAACAAGGTGCTAGCCAGTTTAAACGACATATATATTTCTATGGAAATTAATCAAATACTACCCATACTGCAGAACACAGCTAACTCTCTTTTGCATGCTAACTCAATGATAATACAGAACATTGCAGACGCAGCGCGTGGAAGGGTGACTTCCTCTCTTTTCCCTGTCAAGGACTTATCCATGCTTTAGATATTGGAGAAAAGGAATATAAATTAAAACCCTTGTTTGACTCACGCGGTATTCATCACTACTATCCCTTACTGGAGTCTGTGCTGACGTCAGACGCAAGAGTCATTCATATACCCTTTCAATCATCGGACATATTTGAAGTTCATCAAATTGAACCGTTTCCTTTTGCAGTGAATGAGACATTAATGACTGTAAACTTGCCTCAATCGATTATTTTAATATCCAAAGACTTGCCGTTGTACGTGATTGGTCATTTATCTGATTTGCAAAAATGTAAGTCCGAGTATCTAAATTTATTTCATTGTCCAGCCTCACTCTTTGCCTTTCTGTCCTTAACGGGTGGAGTTTGTGAAATTGTGCTAACCCAGAAAGATGCTTCTATGGCCCTGTCTTTGTGCCCTTATACTCACCTGGCACCTAAGGAAATATTTCATCGATCATTTTTTAGTCATCACTATTTTTTTTTCACAAAACCTTTCTTTGTGTTTGTAGTATGCCCTGACGGCACTGAAAACAAGGAAGTGTCAGGTAACTTCGCGGTTCTTGTCGCCTGTCATGTGCGCTCCGTCAACCTGACACTATTCCCTTCTACATTCCACCATGGTTTTACTGGTAATTTTTCTAGTAATATTTTTCCCATTGATAGCTTGCAATATGTAAATTTCTCTAAAATCAAGTATATTACTAACAGCCTTTCCGAGTTCACTTTTTCTAACTCATCGGATTTAAAAGCTGCTGTACAAGTTTACTTAACTCCTTATGTACATTATCCCTCAATCATTATTCCTATTGTACTTTTTATTATTATTGTGATTCCTCTGTGCTGTGTTGTCCAGAAAGCCCTCAATTTGTATAGGCACCTTAAAGGGAATATGGACAGCGAAGTCGTGACTCCATAGTACACATATTACATGGTTAGGTACATGTCTCTAGAGTTTAGCCCATCGCGAGGACGCGATATGGGTAGGTGACCGAGCGATATTAGGATGCTGAATAGGTATAGATTATATGTATATAACTAATTTATCAATTAAGCTACAGGATGTGTGTCGCCTGTCTGTCTGAGGCAACAACATCTTTTGATGAGGTTATGTTGACGAAGTATCACGCCATGGCCTGCATCAAGACAACCTGGTGTCTTGATGCAACACGTAGACACCTCGACCTGGTTCCAGCCTACACACACAAGCTGTGTGTATCATCTCAGCGCTCTGCCCAAGGATGATGACGCTGACACAGATGCAACAGGCCTGAGAGACATGAACACCGGAACCTGTTAGATTCCGGCCAAAACTCATATATGCTGCAACTGGCCGGAGGGAAGACAGAAGCAAACGGACAGAGTCACTGAGCTGTTCCGGCCATTCCCTTGGCCGTCGGAACACGTGACTTGTCACTCGCCCTCACAGTGTACAGATATATATATATATATATATATATATATATATATATGTATATATATATATATAATATATATATATATATAATATATATATTATATATATAATATATATATATATATATATATATATATATATATATATAATATATATATATATATTATATATAATATATATATAATTGTAATTATTTATTCTGGTACTTGTAATAACAAGCCTTATAAAACAACGCTCGACCACTTTTATTAAACTACCATTTGAAGTGTCTGGCTAGGACGGTAAAGACTCCTACCCATCAGTCTACACTTCTGAGGCAATCAACCCCTACTGTGTCACCAACAGTTGTAAGTATTCTTACTTGGTTGACCCAGTTACCTGTAACATCACACAGATAAGGGTAACAGTCGGGAAAATGACCCGATTGATGATTTTATTTATTTAGTTAACGCTAATTTATGCATGCTGGTAATTAATTTATCAGATAACAAAATTCATCAATGGAAAGCTAATAAAATCGCGCTTCTATTGATACCCTTCATGATAAAAGTTGACTTGCAAAGTTTTAAATGGCGAAGAGTTGAAGTGAATATTAAGTTCATGCATATTTCTTCAGAGTCTCGTAATGGCATTTCTTTAGCGTCTTTTACTATTCTTTATTTGATAATATTACAGAACAAACATTTACGAAGATTACAGTATATCATATATACTGATAAACCAGTCTATATGATCCGTATATATATATATATATATATATATATATATATATATATATAATATATATATATATATATATATATATATATTATATATTATATATAAATATATCCGTATATATATATATATATATATCCGTATATATATATATATATATATATATATATAAATATATATATATATATATATATATATATATATGAATCCGAGCGGCCCTCCGACTTCATGCCCTTGTGCAACAGGCCGATATTCCGTGCGCAGTCCAGATTTACAGTGGTCTATGGGCTCAACCTAAAAATTCAGCAACTCTACTAAAAACAAAAATTTGAAAATAACATCGCATTTAAGCTACATTAAATAAGATTAAATTCTCACAAAGTACAAGGTAAAAAGAAACACAAAGTACAAGAAAAGACTGTAAAATTTTAAAATCATCTATAACCTGCATGAAAACAGAAAACTAGGTTATAATAATAGAACTAATAATCAATAAGTAAATAATACAAAAAACATGGCACAAATAAAACATCAAAATTAAGAAAACCAATAAAAAAAGAACGTTTTGCTAAAACATCGAAAAATTCATATCTAAAAAGTTAAAATCGAAAAAAGAGGAACAAAATGAATAACACCACGGAGACAGTTCATACCCAAATAAGAGAAATGTTGATTTCAGCCTTGAAATAGCAATAAAATGTCATGAACAACACAAAAAATCACGTCATAATAATTTCTTTCATTCATTAGATTTTCCAAAGTTGAAATTGGATAAAAAATCACGAAACTGTTGTGATAAGGGAAATTGCTCAAATATATATTTTTCCGTTTGCACTTCACTGCACTCACACAACCGTTCCTCGATGTGCAGTCTTCCTCTGCCCCTTCTGTTCCATCGACCCTCTTTAATGGCAAGAGAGTGTGCGCTTAAGCGCAACCGTGTCCAGGAAATACGTTTCAATTCGTTAACACTGTCTTTTCTTTTATAAATTTCATGTACTTTTAATTTTAAGTACATGAAAGGCTTTACAGTATAATAATATTGAGACATTGTTGAGGTAGAAGCTGCAACTTTTATCCTTAACTCTTCTCTTGCATTTTCTACATCATCATTATCATTTCTTACAAAGTCTCGAACATAATTAGATAATATGGGAACGTTTTCTTCCATTACCATCTTTAACACAAAAACAAATGGATCATCTTCCATAGTTGATCTGTCAGTCCACATTTTTGAGAAGAACCTACGCTGGCTACTCTATATTATTGTTTGTACTGGGGAAAACCAGATTCTACCAGACACAAGTCATTGGGGGTTGTTTTTCGAACACTTAATAGTCTTTTTAAGTTTTTAAACACCACATATAGAACTTACGTATTAGCTTTAAGTCTCCGTTCAACCACGATTCACATCCCCACAGTATTGATGACATTAAAGCACTATGAAACACCTTAAATTCTATAGGAAATGGAATATCATTGTTTTTTATTAAGAAATTCAATAACTTAAGTACGTGACATGTGACTCTGTGAGCATGGGCTTTTATGGCTGAGGAAGTGGAACCGTCAGCGACGAAAGGGCTGCCCAAATATATGTATTGGTTACAGTGCTCCACCGTCAGGGTGTCCACAACAAGCGTTTCCTTGTCCGAGGCAACACCATTTATAACCATAAATTTGGTTTTGACTATATTAATTTTCATAGCATGAGTATGATTTGAGAGCAATATTGATTTAAAAGCTGTATTTTCCTAATCATGCCAGCCCTTGTTGTGGACAACAAGACAGTGTCATCCATGAGGACTAGTACATGGAGCCATGATAAAAAACCATCAAAATCACTGTTATTCTTAATCAAATGTATCATATCATTCACATACAGTACAAAAAGCCAGCAGGAGGTGGGGGCACCTAGGCGCACACCGATAGTAGATGCTATTAGAGCGGTTCCGATAATGCTATTTGTCACAGTGTACATGGCTATGATGGCAAACAACATGACCATTCCACACCCCAACCGCTTTAATGTATTAAATAAAATTTTCCTTACAACTCGATCATAGGCCTTTGAATAGTCCACAAAAGTGATATATAAGACTAACTTTTTCCTTTTAGCCATCTCAGTAAGAAGACGTAAGGTCACTAGGTGTTCTGTGCACCCCCTGCCTGCCTGTCTACCTGCCTGTTCGCGATATGGCTTAAAAAATAATGACAATCTTTGGCAAAGCACCATGTCGTACAGTTTGGTAAGACTATTCATTATACTAATACCCCTATAGTTTTCTGGTAAGGATCGTGAACCTGACTTGAAAATTGTATAAAAATTAGCATACGCCCACTGTGAAGGGTACGCACCAGCTTGGAAGATGCTATTAGATATAGTACATATATACATAAGTAACTCTGCCGGTAGCCACTTAAACACTCCTGGTGGTATGCCGTCAGGCCCGCACGCTTTGTTACTTTTAAGTTTCTTAATCTGATTTTCTACCTCGCTGAGAGAGATGGGATCGTCCAGTACAGGAATATACACACGACTTCTGAATGACTCTAAGTCCAAATTTTCAATATCATCTGAGTTTAAGATTTCCTCAAAATGGCGCTTAAAATCGACATCCGATGGATTAGTGTTTCTACTACCGCTTTGCTCATTTAATTTCCCATTCCAATTTATAGCCCGCCAGATGGTTCCTTCATCCCCAGCGTCGATTAGTTGTTGCCAGCGGTCCGTCGTGGCCGATGCGGCATTGACGATGCGCTGTGATCTGCTAGCGCGTGTACAGTCGTATAACATATTGCAAAGAAATTCTGGACTAGTAGTTATATCATCATTATCTCTTCCAAGCGTGGGCGGCTGGTACTCGGATAGACTTTGTAACAGTTTTTTTTCGATCTAAATTATTAAAATGATATGGTTTCTTAACTAACCCGACACTTCTAACATTATGCAACACTGCATGATCACCCAAGCAGGAAGAACGGAAGCAGAGTTGTTTCATATCCGTAGAAGAAGCCCTTAAAGACACAGATATCGGTGCATGATCTGAAAGCAGACTTGCATTATCAAGAACCGTAAAATTATAAAAATTATTAAATTAGGAGAGACTAAACAAACATCTAATTCCGAAATCCACCTTCTCCCTTGGCGATATGTGAGCTTACTGGGAAAGTGATGATCATTATAAAGCACATTATTTAAAACTAGAATTTCTTCTGCAACACATATACCAAAGACAGCATGAGCATTATCGTTAGCATTAGCAATAGGGTCTGGGAGAACAGGGTATCTACAAGTGCTATTTATACAGTCAGGTAGATCACGGATAGATTTACCAAACCTGGTATTCATGTCACCCATGATAAATGTAACAGCATAATGGTCGGTCATCTTCAGCTTTGACTGCATGTTACTGAAAGCATCATGCCTGAAATAGGGGGAATCTGAGGGTGGCACGTAGCAAAACCCAAACAAAACGCCAGGCACACATGTTATCTTAAGCCAAATTTGATTCATTATACTGGTATCCATATCGAGAATATAGGAACACAAGTATTGCTTGATCAACACGCACACAACTCCACGATGGGCATTGTTCATTCCTCGACTAGTATAAGTCACATATCCTGGAAGTGATACTGGTAGGGTAGTTTTTATCTCATTCAGGCTTATAATATCATAATCATACAATATAGAATAAACACTTGTCTTTCTCTAATTTAGTTCTCACAGAATTAATATTCCAAGAAATTATCCGAATGCATTTTTGTGGCTTACCTAAATATAATTGCACTTCCACTCATCGATCACTGTACCGTCACGGTAGAGCTTTCTCTCCCTGAAATCCAAGCGTATCACACTTCCCTGGTTCGCCGGGCGGTTCTTCTCTGTTGACTCCGCTTCTCTCAGTCGCCTCCACTCCTCCCGGGCGGCAGGGTGGAGATCTTTCTTAAGAAGACCCTATCAAAAGGGGTCCCACGATCTTTGAGCTTTTTTTATTCTCGTAAGATTTTATCACGCTTGTCCCTACTGTCCAACATTACCAGTATTGTCCGCTTACGTCCAGAATCTGTGGCGATGCGTCCCAGTCGGCGGTGTATACGTACTGAAGTGTCGTCCTCGATACCAACAATCCCCATTAATTTGTTGATTTTGGCATCGTCACTGGCAGCGCCGTCCAAGGAGTCACCTTCATCGGGCACACCTAACAACCCGATGTTGGTTTCTCTCTCTTTTCTATCCAGGATCTCCAAAAACACCCATGCTAGAAACAGCTGATCTCTCTTTCTCTCTCTCTTATAAATTGCTTCATAAAATGTTGAACTTATGATTTCGTACCAATAATATTACCAGGCACTAATCCCGATAGCCACTTGTTCGTCAAGCGTACTCGAGTCTGGCCCCCGGGCCCCGGCGCCGGCGGCCCTCAGACCCATTAACCCTCCAGGACGCAGCTCGGTGTGTCCTGTGGCCAATCCGCCTCTGGGGTCATACTCCTTCAGATTCAATAGCTAGAATAAGGGAGAGGGCTGAATGACGCGTTTCGCGTCATAGGTGTTCCAGACATCACTTCTCGAACGACGCATAACGCGTCATAGAATGCAAGAGGATTAATATAATGAACGAGTAGTGAGGAGAGCAGAACAGACGATATACTGTAAAACAAACACTGATCAAGTGACCAAAGCTTGAGAGACAAGCTGAAGTGAAGAGACTGAGAGGAAGATCTTTTATGCTGGGTCAGTCGCAGGGGCGGATTGACCATACGGCAAACCGGGCTGTGTCCCGGTAGGCCGGATGGTCTTGGGCAGGTCTGAGTTCCGGCGGGGCCGGCCCTCTGTAGCGCAGTATGGTACGGTTGTGAGAGACGTTTATGCCCGGAGACCGAATGCCTCGTCTGGCTCAAGCCAGACGAGGCATTGTCATTCGAGAAGTGATGTCTGGAACACCTATGACGCGAAACGCGTCATTCAGCCCTCCGCGGCAGAAAAATATTCGCCTAAAATCGATAAATAACGCTATCTGCGTCATTTTTGGGCAAGTGTTCAGTAAGCTGATCTATTTGAAAATTAATTATCTGGCAGCCCGCTGTAAGCATTCTTATGTTAGAGAGCACATCAAATATTATAGTTGCCTCCCGGCAGTCAGCCTGTCAGGGCGTTGTGAGCGGCGGTGATTTAAAGGCCGACCGTGGACTCAAGTGTCTGCGTTCAGTGCTTTCGCGTGTATTTGCTGCATAATAAATCTGTGTGAATGACCTGTCAGTACATATATAATGAGGATCACGATACTATGTACTGAAAATAGGCTATACATAATCGTGTAACGTTGATAACGGACAGTTCAAGCTCATGAACGAAATGTATAACGATCTATATCCTATATAGCCTATTAGCTTGAATGGTTGACGTGTGTGTTAGCGAGGTTATGATATAGAAAGTGAAACTGTGCAGTGCGAGTTGACTTTAATATGAATTGTACACACGGGTAATTTTGTTATATCTATTTATATAATTTTATATATATATATATATATATATATATATATATATATAATTATATATATATATTAATATATATATATATATATATATATATATATACACATGCACACATTTAGATTTTCAGTACTTCGTGTTTGCACCTACACTATATGGTTTTGTGTGTACATTGGTTATTTAGTGTGTTTGAAAAAAATATACTGAAACAAGCGCATCTTCGATCGTTGTGATGCTTGACTGTGGGCGTATGTGTGCACGTATGTGGGTGTATGCATAAACATTTTTTTCTTCTTGTTACTACAGTATATGTCATCAAATATTGGAAACGTGAGACGGAAGGCGGTGACTTTATCAAGGCAGAGGAGAATGGGGTTTAGCTCAAAAATTTTCCATCTCCAAAATATTGAGGCTAGAAACTATCGCTTAGTGGTATTCTTGTCTTTACAGTCTGGATATATCATTTATACAACTATAGTGCATATTTTCCAAACCAACTAACAAAAATATTTAGGTTGTAAATAATATTTCACTGCTAGTAGATGGTCAAGTTTACACGGATATATCTCAGGCAATATGGCAGATATGAATATTCTGAAGACATCCCAGAACTGCTGATGAAAAACGTCAAATACAATGTTTATATAGAAAAAATACTTTAGTTTGAAAAGTTTTGAGAAAAGAAGGTAGGAACATACTACAATGTCCGTGATAATGGACCTTGCCCATAACTACGTCACGGTTTGTTTACATCGGTGCATTGTGGGGATAAGGTGGGGTCGCGGCGGGTGGACGGACCTACGAAGGGAAAACTACGGCGATGGAAGAATTTCGAATTATTTTGCGCGAAATTGATATTCCAGGTGCTATATTACTGTGCTCTGTTCTCGCTGACAACACTATAGAGAAGACCTGAGGTAATGGCTGATGTGCAGAGGTTTCTAAACCAAGAAAACAGAAACATAACAGAGCCTCGTCAAAAGGTAAGCAACTGGTAGGTACGTAATGTGTCCCTATCACTTGCTTACTTCTTAATGAGACTCTGCTGTGACTGTTTTCCTGGTTTAGAAGCCTTTTCACATCAACCATCACCTCAGGTCTTCTCTATGTTGTCAGCGAGCACGGAAATATAGCACCTGGAATATCAATTTCGCCCAAAACAACTCGAAATGTTTTCATCGTCGTAGTCTTCTCTTTGTAGGTTGTACATATTCATGGTTATGATAGTATTAAAATACATTATTAATTGAGTTCCTTTTGTTGTCTTTCCTCATAATAAGTAGTGGTAGTAGCTCGTCAAATAACACTTAAACCATGATGTACCACTACTTATTATGAGGAAAGACAACAAAAGGAACTCAATTAATAAGGTATTTTAATACTATCATAACCATGAATATGTACAACCTACAAAGAGAAGACTACGACGATGAAAAAATTTCGAGTTGTTTTGGGCGAAATTGATATTCCAGGTGCTATATTTCCGTGCTCGCTGACAACATAGAGAAGACCTGAGGTGATGGTTGATGTGCAAAGGCTTCTAAACCAGGAAAACAGTCACAGCAGAGTCTCATTAAGAAGTAAGCAAGTGATAGGGACACATTACGTACCTACCAGTTGCTTACCTTTTGAAGAGGCTCTGTTATGATTCTGTTTTCTTGGTTTAGAAACCTCTGCACATCAGCCATTACCTCAGGTCTTCTCTATAGTGTTGTCAGCGAGAACAGAGCACAGTAATATAGCACCTTGAATATCAATTTCGCGCAAAATAACTCGAAATTCTTCCATCGCCGTAGTTTTCCCTTCGTAGGTCCACCCGCGGCGATCCCGCTTTATCCCCACAATGCACCGATGTAAACAAACCGTGACGTTGTTATGTCTGGGGCCCATTGGGTGTTTGATAAAATATTCAAGAAATATTCGCCAAAACAAAAGTTTCTGACATATAACTAAAAGCTTACATTCATTTTCTTTATTTTCAGGAGTTCTAGACAGTGAACAAAACTTAAAGCTGTATCATTATAGCATTGCTGAAACCAGCAGCCACCAGGCTCAACCTTGTTTTAGGGTCTTAAGTTTTTTTTTCTGTGGATTTTGTCTGCCCATATATCCAGTTTGAAAAATATATTGGTTGGCTCGCTGTCAACCTTGGGCGATTTGAGATAAATAGCACACAACAAAATGGCCGCCAAGGAAAAATCAAAATACATAATATACATAATTCCCTTACAAATTGACATAACCGTCACCATAAATGGATTCCATGTATTTTGATGACCCAGAAATTCATTTCTCGTATTTTTCATATCCAAAACTGAACAACCATCTTCAATGGCTGCCCTTTTTTTTTTTTTTTTTTTTTTTATGTGAATTTTATACGTATACTAGTATATAAGAGGTTCTTTGTTCACCATGAAGTAATAAAAATTGACAGTTTTTTTTTAGAGTCAGATGTTTTGAGTCCTCATTTCTTATGAGCAATGAATGCATAATTTCTTGAGGTCATTAGTTAATCATCCCTCATCATCCTCACACTGGCTGTTATTGTTTGATCATTGCAACATTCAATGGAGGATTGACAAGCCAAAACATTGTTGCATGGTAGTCTCGCTTGTTACTGCGCATTGTAATGGCTAATCATTTTTATAGGCATTCAATGTCCCCGTTCCCCTAGTTTGCGCTCGCTAATACATTTCTGTTGTTCTCGCTGACGGAATGCCATTTAATGTTTTCTGGTGCGGGAAAAGATGCCAGTCTGTGGGAAGGTGTTTAGGCTCAATGCCTAACAATTGAGTAGCCGGGTACCTTTACCCAGAACGTCCGAAGTAAATTGCATGTGTTGCTGATAGGAATTCGGCATGCATAATGAAAAAAAGGTATAGAAAATATGTTTAAGATGCGCCGAAGTGGCAACTCGCCACCAGCCGCCATCTTGGAGTCGGAGACGGGCGCCTGGTCGCCACCCTCTGTTACAAGGTCCGCGGCCAACGACTACTCCTCCCCCCCACCGAGGGGACGTCTTCGTCTCTTTTTTAAGTTAGAGAACCCCGGGGTTTAGACCGAGGTTGGGTACAGGACTTGCGACACTAGAGAGTTTACAGAAGGCAGTGAAATAAAGTCTTCGTAAGAAGAGAAGAGAGGGGTTTAGTTAAAATAAAGGGGAAAATTGACAAAAAAAAGGGGTTGCTTGAAGGTTTAACTATACAAGCTGTAGGAGTCTTTTAAAAACGATAGATTTCCTGAGAGGAATAAATATTGTAAGGATTTTTGATATAATAGCATTACCAGAAACATGGTTGGAATATGTCAGGAAAGTTTCGATCCGGAAGTCGAGATGCTTGGGTATAAGTTATTTCAAAGGACAGAGGTAGGGCAGACGAGAGGAGGAGTGCGCTTTAAATGCAAGAGAATGCATGCAGTGTTGTGTTGACAATGTTATAAAAACATATGACAGCATAGGTCTATAGTGGGTAGAGTTACGGAGGGAACTGAGAAAAATGGTTTTGGGTGTAGTGTATAGGCCTCCAAACTTATGTAAAGAGGATCAGCTCCTATATGGGAAGAAATACAACACGGCCTGCAGATATAATCGATATGCGTGGTGGGAGATTTTAATCTTAGAATATAGACTGGATTTAATCATAGTGACATCGATGCAGATGACTTTGTTTAAATATAATCCAGGATAACTTCCTAACGTCAAAGCATCAAGGAGCGACTAGAGGAGATAATATTCTAGATCTATTGCTGACAAATCGAGACGATTTAGTTACAACTGTTTGGAGGTCGGGGGAATTTAGATAATAGCCGACCATGTATGAGATCAGATTAGCTTAAAATGGGAAGTTGGAAAACTAAGTGGGCAATATGCATCGAAGACCTTAATTTCAGAAAGGCCAAATTATGCGGGATTAAGAAGACACCTGGAGGTTATTAATAAGAGGTGTGGGATGGAGGAGCAAAGTTTCCCCAGGACAGGGGCGTTGACAGCTGGAAATGCCACTTATGAAGGATTGGCAAGGCACCTGGAGGTGTGTAATTCGCGTCAGATAATGGTAGTGAGGTCGAGGCTGAGGAGAATAATGAAGCGGTTATACGGGAAGTGAGGTCAGGTCTGAGGAGGTACATTTAAGAGTTAGAAGGTGAAGTGAGAGTCGGAGCCGAGTAGGATTTACCTCTTTTAAGGATATAATTGACGGACAGAAAGAAATGTTTCCTTATGGGAAATAGGTCCAGAAAGAGTGATCCAAATGGATGACCACCAGTTAAAACACAACATTGGAGTAAAACGGAAACATTTATTTAAGGTTCAAGGCAGGACATTGGTAAACAAAGACCAAGTATAACGGATGGCGAGGATAGTGAAGAATTAACTCAGTTTGCTAAGAAAATTATGAGATTAAGTAGCAGAACAGACGAACAGGGACCCAAAGGGTTCTATCAGGTTTTATAAAACATAAAGACAGGAATAGTTTGGGCCGTTAAAGGTCAGGACAGGGGTGATGTCTTAAATACGGATGAAGGATATGTTTAGGAGTCTAATGATTATTTCTTAGTGTTTTTCCGTAGGAGGATACACAATACGATACCTGATAATGAACAGATTGTTCCAAAGGAAGCGAATGAGGAAGAAACTCAAAGATATTGTGATTAACTAGGGAAATGGTGGGAGGAGGGTATAGAAAAAATGAAACATTAAATCGCCAGACCAGATGACGTGTATCCCAGGTATTTAAGGAATTCAAGGATGTTTTTAGTGAGTCCGTTAGTCACATTTTAGGAAATCGGTTGAGATGGCGATGTGCCATTTTGTGGAGGAAAGGAATGGTGTTTCCCATATTTAAGAGTGAGACAGAGACTTAAAGTCAAATTATCGACCCGTAAGTCTAACATCAGTGTTGGGTAAAATTATTGGAATCTTATTTATTGCAAAAACATTAGAGAGATCAGTTAGATAAACCTAGTTTTGATCAATGATTCACACATGGATTCCACGCAAGGGTAGGTCATGTCTCACCAATTTTATTGATTTTTTATAGGAAAGTTTATGAAGCGGGCAGATAATGATAAGGATTATGATATAATATATCTGGACTTTATAAGGCCTTTGCCAAGTACCCACACGAGCGACTCTTAAATAAGGTTAGGGCTCATGGTATAGATGGGAAGGTTCTTCTTGGACTCAGGCTGGCTAGTAATAGGCAACAAAGGGGTCAATTAATGGTTCCAAATCTGATGGGACTGGTGACAAGTGGAGTTCCCAAGGGGTCTTGTTTTTGGGCCCCTTAACTATTTTTGATTTACATCAACGACTTGGATAGTGGGATTGCAGTGATATCAGCAAGTTTGCTGATGATACTAAGTTAGTATGGGGATATTATTGGATCACGTCTGACGTAAACATATTGCAGGGAGACTTAGGATAACTTAACGAGTGGGCAGTCAGATGGCACATGGAATTTATATTGAGAAATGTAGCGTTATGAATTTGGTAGAAAAAACCCTGGTAATTTCTACACATAAGCAAATATATCGCCTGAACAGATCAGAAGGTGAAAAAGATCCTTTGGAGGTGAGGCTGAGCCCAGACCTCCACCTCGGAAATCAATGTAATTGTGAGGCCGAATAGAGCTAATAGTTATTAGGATTCATTACCAGAAGTGTTAAAAGTAGAAGTTGCAGAAGTTATTCTAAAGCTTTATCTGGCTCTAGTCAGTCCTCCCTAGACTATGCAGTTCAGTTTTTGGTCCTCCATATTACAAGGATGATATAGTGTATGTTAGAAAAAGTGCAGAGAAGGATGACCCAAATGATACAAGGGATGGCGTTAACTTTAACTTATGAGAGGAATTGAAGTTTATTAAAATTAACACTCACTCCGAGAGACGCAGAGTAAGGGGCGATCTGATAGAAGTTTTTAAGTGGATAAAAGGGATTTATAAAAGGAGAGGTAGGAAAAGTTTCTTACGGCTTTTTTAACCAGGGTAGACAAGAAGTACGGGATTTCAAGCTGGGAAAGCGTAGATTTAGAAAGGAAATAGGGGAAGAAAAACTTTTTCACAAATAGGGTGGTGATGAGTGAAATGGTCTCAGTAGACAGGTAGTTAGTGCTGAGTCATGTGGGGAGCTTTAAAAAGGGGTAGCTGGATAGGTCATGGATGGGGATGAAGGTTGATTGTAGGTAGTGTGTTGAGGTGACAGGAACTACCACGTGTAGTCTCCGGCCTCTTGTAGCTTCCTTATTTTCTTATGTTCTTATGTTCCTTATGTTCTGATTCTCGGGATCTCTTGTCACCTCCTTCCAGTTCCCCCCGCGGGTCTGGTGCTTGATTCCGCTAGCAGAACCAGGGCGAGACACACCGCGAGGAGAAGGAGAGTTTTTGGTTGGGGCAGACGCGAGCTGTGAAGATGAGGTGCGTGGGAGGGCGACCACGTGTGTAACGCCGCACGAAAGACAAGGCTAACAGGTTCCCTCGTCGAAAGCGTTGAGATACCATAACCCCTTATATCTCTTCCCAGCAGATACCAACAGTAGGTTTCGTAGGCGTAATTTAGGATAGTTTATCTAGCGTGATTGGAGTGGTTGACTGTGGTTTGGGGGTGCTATTTTTTGCTATGTGTAGAATCTTGTAAATAAACTAGTATGTACCGATGTTTGTTGTTTACCCTGTATGTAGTCCTGGACCTGATAGCTTCATAGTGATCTCCAACAAAGACCCCGAAGTTGATTAAAATTATTGAGAGTCAATGAAAAGTTTAAGTACTTAAAACCCCATTAAAATCTAGAACGTTACATTGGAGCCCACAGGGACTCATTCTTTGCTATTCCCAGGATTAACACAGGGTGAATTTTTCTTAGGCAGCAAATAGCCCCGCCAGCATTAGTGGCCCTCAGATATATAGGGAAGAGGGGAGTTTGATAGGCCTTGTGGAGCCAAAAAAATACAGAGTATCTTCTCCGTAGGCAACGGCGAGGATAAAGCGAAAGAGATCGAGAGAGAGGGTGGGAGAAAGGAGAGAGGAATATAGGGAGAAAGAGTTGGAGGAGAGGAAAAGGAGAAAGAAGAGAGAGAGAAGATAGGGATAGAGAGGAAACGAGGAGAATGCAAGAGAGCGAGAAGAGGAGTGGGAGAAAGAGAGAGAAGATAGGGAAATTGAGACAATATAGGTAGCAAGAGATGGGAACATGAGTTGGAAGTGTTACGAGCAAAGTAACCCACGGGGGAAGCGCGCCGACAGTTATGAACGCGGCCTAAATTAAAACTTCCGATGTTCAAGAAAGCGATAGGGATTGAACACTTCATAAGGAAGGTTCGAAGATGCGGCAGATCTTTTGGAATATTACGAAATCACGCGTAGACTTCATTTTATGACCTTGTTTGAGGGTAAGGCACTCGAGGTTCTCTATAGATTGGATAAACTAGCCGTGACTATGGTCAGATGAAACTGCCCTCTTAGGCAGGCATATGGGTCCTGAGCACTGAGCGCCTTAAAGCACAGTATTTTTGACAGCTCAGAAGTGGCAAGAGAAAAGAACTGCCTCACAGTTTGGCCGTGAGATTCGCAGGGATTTTCGAGACTGGCGCCGAATTGATGGAGCTGTGAAGACTGTCGAGGGCACAAAGATTTAATTTTGCGCGCTCAATTCTTAATCACGCCCGGAACCGCTATCGCGAGGTTGAAAATTGGATCGGGTCAAACAGTTGCCTGAAATGAGTACAGTCGCCGATGCGTATTTTTGAGGCTCATGATGACAGAGCTGAGCACCGAACGTAGTTTGGTCGAGGCTGCAGATACGCCATGGGAGACATAGCTCGCCACGACGGGACAACGGCGACGGCCAGCCCGTTAAGACTGAGCCCACATATCGTGCCCAGTTCTAAGCCCTCGTCGCATTTCAGGCAGCTTAGGCCAGCACAAAGGAACTGTAGGCCGTGAGTAAATCCGAAGCGAGTAAATACCCGCTGGCACAAAATGCTGCGGCCGTACACAAGGAGCACCCATTATACTGCACCAAACCCTGTATATCGTGATTCGCCGAGCCACAAAGGCTCCGGCACGATATTCCACGGCGAAGGTAGTTAGTCAGATAATGGCAACGCCGGTCATGCAGGAAGCAAAAGTTCGGGAACGGGTAAAATGTATTCTCCGCTGACTTTGAAGACAGCGAGGCCGTCATGAGGGAGGTAGCGACAGATCTTTTCACTCGATAACGTCGACGGCATTACTGAGAAGGAACGGATCAGAACAGTGGCGGCGGTATTATACGAGCTTTGTAAGCGATTGGAAATTATACCGCGATTCATAACTCCCCGTCGCCACGAGAGGGGATTTCAATTCGTCCGTGGCCTGATAAATACGCTATGGGCCCGTATTCGAGTAGATACTGCGATGCCACAGGTGCCCACCTCGAGCACGGAAGAAAACGTGGAAACGTTCGCCGAGACATTTTATTGGCCCAGGCATGGGCCATGATTTAGCAGAATGGGTGCATTCCCTGCGAAGTGTGGTCAAAACCAAACGACAGCGAGACATAGAGCTGTTGATCCTCTCGAGATTAAGTGGCTGAGGAGCCTTGCAAGTTAATCCCTACAGTGCTCCTACTTATTGAGGTAACCTTAAAGGGCAGAGGGCCAACGTGAGGTGCTGATTTCCTTTCTCGAGATTAGTTGCCGGAATAGTCGCTCGAGCTAGAGTTTAGAATAGGACGCCAGGGCAGTGTCCACCCCACTGAGGCACCCTAAGGGTGATCCTCCACGGCGGCATGTTAGACGGATAAGATTGCATGTCCACTAATAGCTCCCTAACCTGGCAACGTGCATGTATTTAGGAAATCATAGGCGGTAGACAGTATTTAAAATTTTTGTAAACACTATTGTATACGTACATGTTACTCACCTGTACCACCTACACTATGTATATCTACCCTACACCACATAACACGTGTCGTTACTTAAATGTGACGCGTCTTGACGTCCAGATTGGGTCCGATACCAGGGTTTGAGCTAGAACTTTGGAGTTTTTTATCCCTCTAGACTTTGAACTTAACGTAATGCGGGGGGTTTTTTCCGTCTCATATGGTTTACACGCAAAACCCCTTAAACGGTGTTAAAGACAAACACCACAGAGTGTCCCTGGATGTGTAACTGCTTGTTTGGTCGGATCCATTATTATATAATTTACATTTAACCTGCATGATGCTTATAGACATGTTCAGGGTAGTCATAAAATTCTTTCTGCGGAAAATTTTATCTAGGTGGGGCGAAGTAATGCCCTAGACATATTTATATCATTCAAGTCCCCGTATCACCCATAGTTCGCTTCGCTAGTCAGTTTCTTTTGTTCCCGCTGGTGGATGCCAGTTAATGTTTTTTCTGGTGGCGGGAAAGGATGCCAGTCTGTGGGAAGGTGTTTATGCCTTCAATTGCCTAAACCATTAGATTACGGGTACATTTACCAGAAACGCCCGAAGTGAATTGCATGTGGTGGCTGAGTAGGAAATTAGGCCTGCATAATAGAAAAAATGTATAGAATATGTTGATATGAGCCGAAGTGGCAACTCGCCACAGCCCCGCCATCTTGGGAGTCGAGGCAGGCGAACTGGGTCCGCCCCCACTCTGTACAGGTCACGGCCACGACTACATCTCCCCTAGAGCCGAGGACGTCTTCCGGATCTCTTGTCACCTCCTTTCCCAGTTCCACGCGTGTCTGGTGTTGATTTCCCCGGCTACAGACCGCATGCGAGAACCCCGCGAGGAGAAGGACGAGTTTGGTTGGGGCAGAACGCGCTGGGAGAGGATGAAGTGCGTGTAGAGGGCGACCACGTGTGTAACCGCGACGAGGAAACAAAGGCTACAGGCTCCTCGTGCGAAATCGTGAGATAACCATAACCCCTTATACTATATCCCCCAGAGCAGATACCAGACAGTAGGTTATCGTAGGTCGTAAATTAGGGATAGTTATCTTTCTAGGGCGTGAGTGAGTGATGCCTGTGTGCGGGGGGTGCTATTTTTGCTATGTGTAGATCTTGTAATAAACTAGTTAGGTACCAAGTGTTTGTTGTTTACCCTGTATGTAGTCTGACCCCGATATTTCATAGTGAGTCAAACAAAGAACCCGAAAGTGTTTTCATTATTGAGAGGTAAGTGAAGTCTAAGTAGCTTCAACCCCCATTAAAAAAATCTAAAAGTTACACACGCATCTTGAGGACTTACATGGGCTGTTTACTTGAACATGTCATCATCTCAACTTTGTTCTGATATTCCTTTACGCGAGTAAGTCTAACTCACATAAGATACTCACCGTGAATGTAGGTGGAATAATGTCCAGTAAACACAACGTTCCAATCAATCTGTTACGTTTGGGAATATTAGTTGTGTCGTGCGGATGTAGAGAGACGCTTGGGTTGGGTAGTTTCGTATAATTAAGTTTAAACCTATACACTTACGAAATATGGTATATGAGGAATCCTTCGTATGTAACAATCTCCGTTCTATTGCTCTAGCTCGCCCCTCTGCCCGTCCCCCGGCGAAGGCCACCTCTGGCCCCCGCCTCTGTCCCTTTCGACCTGCCAATATTGCATTAATTGCCAACTGCCAAGCAGTTTGGCATTACTATTTTATTTATCTACAGTATTACTCTGCCTCCACTCTTAAACATATAGTAATTAGCAAGTAATAGTTTCTATCTACCATATAATAAACTGATAATATATCTACTTTGATATAAATATCTATTATGTTACCATTTATTTATAAGAGATGCTTTATAAGCTACATGACATCTCTCTATCTATCCTTGCCGTCCCTCTCTAAAGTGCCGACCCTGCAGTAGCCTAGGTGACGCCGGTCACTCTGAGAGCCAAACTCATAACATCTACAGGTACATTCATGCGTTTCTACCCCTCCATATACCTTAACAACTTTAGTATATGATTCTGTGCTAGCTGAACATTGGTAGTGACTGTTTGTGGCAAGCAGTGACTTGTGTTCTGCTTTCCTTTGATCCTCCATAACTTGTGGTTTCCAAATCTGTGGATTCTAGTAGCAGGGCATTCTTTCCCATATGCATGTTTGCAGATTACCCGCTTTGGACATTCTCAATGAAGGCCTCTTGTAGTAGGTGGACGAAGAACATAACTTTGGAGTAACTGTTCTTCCCACGTTCCCCGTTCTTTAAGTCACACCTTACTCGGCCTCAGAATAGAATTGGTCCTTTGATTGTCCATAACAGGAAGCTATGAATTTTGTTGCCTGTTCCAACATTTCAGGCCAGTTAGCCTCGAGCATTACTATCATATCCGATTCAGAACCTGTTTTCAGTAATTTCAACAGCTTTCCTTTCCTATAACCACAAATGCTGCCACTGTATCACATTCAGTAAGACCACGGACCCTGCCAATATTGCTGGAATTATGTTTCTGATGTTTCTTTTACGTGGGCCTGGCTACAGCACTGCTATATCCTGCTTCACAATGATGTTACAGCTTTCATTATTGGTTGCCTGTCAGCTCTTTCTACAATTGTACCACACAACTTACTTCTACAGGTGTTTGTCTGACCTGTTTATCATAAAGTTTTGTGATTTGTTGTATTCTTCTGATGAAATCTAGGTCATTCAGAATGTTGTCGCAAATAATATTGATCGATTGCTTCTTGTTTCTTCTGTCATTGTAAGGGCGAAGCTTCTGAGAAGGCAGATGCGCTGTGGGACTTAACTTAAATAC
Organism: Chionoecetes opilio; assembly: GCA_016584305.1. NCBI lineage: Eukaryota > Metazoa > Arthropoda > Malacostraca > Decapoda > Majidae > Chionoecetes > Chionoecetes opilio. The sequence continues at coordinate 193,542 of JACEEZ010004832.1, read as the reverse complement.
GCGGCAGCCTCATTCCCCTCTCAGGTCTTTTTTGTAGAACATTGTTGTACTGAAATCCTCACTCTGTCAAAGATCATAAACACATCTTCAGTTTGTCAGCCTCTGTTCTATGTGACTTTTATTATCTACATAATCAAGTACCACAGGCTGTTTAGTTGGACTTTTGGATCCTGGCCCATGAGGAACCCCACAGAGGGCACAACCCTCAATGCATACTGCTTCTGAGTCAAGCTGTCTGTTTTGATACTCTATCTTGTCTGGGTTTTCAAGAACAACTTTGATGTTAAGATTCGTATTTTCTTTCTCCTGATTCAGTAAAGAGAGCTGTGGGACGGGTGAGAGCTCATATGACAGAACCTCTTTTGATATCTTATATCCTGACTAACTGTAGTCCCCTCACTCGGGATCAATCAGGTTTGGTATCATAACCTTATGGTCCCCCCCATATTGATTGACTTTGTTTCTTTCTGACAATTCATAGTTTCAACTTCTTTCTTAAGTGTATCATAGAAGCCTTTGGTAATTTTCTTCAAATTCATTTATTTGTCTTGGTGTCAATATCTTAGTACTTTATCAACATTTACTGATGGTAGAGTCATCGACATTGGATAACTGGTACGCTTTTGGGTGTTGTTCTGGGGCTAAAAGGGTGTATACTCATATCAAGTTTTCCTTCGAAGGCCCTAGTCTTTCAGCCTTATCTCCATCCAATGCTTAGCTGCGCCTCTTCTTTGTGGTTGTCTTTTGAGCTAGCTCTGTAACCTGTCAGATCAAGCTCCATGCATGAAGACATCCTGTACTATCTGGCCACAAGAATGCAGACAAGAGCCCAGATTTTCAGTTGGTTGCAAGTTTTTAGGGCCGTCTTCGGGATTCTTCTGCACTCCTTCCCAGTTCCTCCCGCGTGTCTGGTGTTTGATCCTGCTAGAAAGAGCAGGGCGGAGACACACCGCAGGAAAAGGAAGTTGGTTGGGGCGACAGCGAGTGGGAAGAGGAGTGCGTGGAGAGGGCGACACGTGGTAAAAACCGCGACGAGGACAAAGGCTACAGGTTCTCGTCGAAAGCGTGAGAAAACCAAACCCCTTATATCTATTCCCCAGCAGATACCAAAACAGTAGGTTATCGTAGGTAATTAGGGATGCTATTAGGCGTAAAGTGAGTGGTTTCCCTGTGGTGCTGGGGGGTGCTATTTTGCTATGTGTAGATCTTGTAAATAAACTAGTTAAGGTACCAAGTGTTTTGTTGTTTACCCTGTATGTAGTCCGGGACCCGATAGGTCATAGGAGTCTCAAACAAAGAACCCGAAGGTGATTAAATTTAAATTTGAGAGGTAAGTGAAGTCTAAGTACTTACAACCCCCATTAAAAAATCTAAAAAGTTTACACGCATCTTGAGGATTACATGGCTGTTTACTTGAACATGTGCATCATATCAACTTTTTTCTGGATATTCCTTTACGCGAGTAATTCTACTCACATAAAATACTCACCGTGAATGTAGGTGAGTAATGCCCAGTAACACAGGGTTCCAATCAATCTGTTACGTTGGGAATATTAGTGGTGTCGTGAGGATGTAGGGAGACGCTTGGGGTTGAGGTAGTTCGTATAATTAAGTTTAAAACTATACACTTGACGAAATATGTATATGAGGAATCCTTCGTATGTACAATCTCCGTTCTATGCTCTAGCTCAAGCCCTCTGCCCGTTCCCCCGGCGAGGCCGCCTCTGTCCCCTGCCAAGCCATTTGGCATATTACTATGTTTATTTATCTACATTACCTCTGCTCCACTATTTAAACATATAGTAATGAGCAAGTAATGTTTCTACCATATAAAAAAACTGATAATAAAAACTACTTTATATAAATATCTATTATGTTACCATTTTATTTATAAGAGATGCTTTATAAGGTACATGACATCTCTCTATCTATCCTTGCCGTCTCTTCTAAAGTGCCGATCCGCAGTAACTAGGTGACGCCGGTCACTCTGAGAGCCACACTCATACATACATACATTCTTTGCGTTTCTACCCCTACATATACCTTAACAACTTTAGTATATGATTGGGTGCTAGCTGAACATGGTAGGGAACTGTTGTAGGCAGCATGATTTTGTTCTGCTTTCTTTGATCCATCCATAAACTTTTTGGGGTTCCAAAATCTGGTGGATCTAGTGCAGGGCATTTTTCCAAAATGCATGTTTGCAGATGAGCCCGCTTGACATTCTCAATGAAGGGGCCCCTGTAGTAGGGGAAGAGAACATAACTTGGGAGTAACTGTTGCTCCCGACTTCCCCGTTCTTGAAGTCCACACACTTACTCTGGCCTCAGACATAGAATTGGTTTTGATTTTCCATAACAGGAAGCTATGAATTTTGTTGCCTGTTCCAACATTTCAGGGCCAGCTAGCCTCAGCATTACCTAATCATATTTCCCGATTCAGACCTGTTTTCAGTACTTTCAACATCTTTCCTTTTTCCATACCCAAAAACATGCTGCCACCTGTAATCACACTCAGTAAGACCATGACCTGCCAATATTGCTGGAATTATGTTCTGATGTTTCTTTACAGTGGGGCCCGGCTACAGCAACTGCTATAGCCTGCTGCACAATGATGTTATCAGCTTCTTCATTAGTGGTTGTCATGTCAGCTCTTTCTACAATTGTACCACAGCAACTTACTTTCTACAGGTGTTTTGTCCTGACCTGTTATATAAGTTTGTGATTTGTTGTATTCTTCTGAATGAAATCTATGTCATTCGAATGTTGTCGCAAATAATATTGATCGATTGCTTCTTGTTTTCTGTCATTTTAAGGGCAAGCTTCTGAAAGGCAGAGGCGCTGTGGGACTTAACTTAAATACGCGGCAGCCTTCATTCCCTCTACAGGTCTTTGTAGAACATTTGTACTGAAATCCTCATATCTGTCAAAAGATCATAAACACATCTTCAGTTTTCAGCCTCTGTTCTATGTGACTTTTATTTATCTACATAATCAAGTACCACAGGCTGTTTAGTTGGACTTGATCCTGGCCAATGAGGAACCCACAGGAGGGCACAACCATCAATGCATACTGACTTCTGAGTCAACTGTCTGTTTGATACATCTATCCTTGTCTGGGTTTTCAAGACAGACTTTGATTTAGAGACTCGTATTTCTCCTGATTCAGTAAAGAGAGCTGTGGGGACTGGTGAGAGCTCATATGACAGAACCTCTTTTAATATCTATATCTCTGGAACTAGCTTGTAGTCCCATCACTCGGGAATAAATCAGGTTTGTATCATAACCTTATGTTCCCCCATCTTGATTGACTTCTTTCTGACATTCATAGTTTCAACTTTTTCTTAATTGTATCATAAAAGCCATTTGGTAATTTTCTTTCAAATTCATTTATTTGTCTGGTGTCAATATCTAGTACTTTATCAACATTTACTGATGGTGGAGCAATTCGTCCAGTAACCACATTGATAACTGTACCTTTGGGGTGTTGTTCTGGGGCTAAAGGGTGTATACTCATATCAAGTTTTCTTCGAAGCCCTATTCTGTCAGCATTATCTGCATCAATTCTAGCTTTCGCCTCTTCTTTGTGGGTTGTCTTTGAGCTCTGTAACCTGTCAGAATCTTTCATGCTGAAGACATCCTGTACTATCTGGCCACAAGAATGCAGACTAAGAGCCCAGATTTTCAGTGTTGCAAGTTTTTTTGTGATGCCTATTATGCCAGTCTTCCCATGGCCATATCGTTATATATAGTTACATCTTAGCTGACGCTGAACCCCATGCTGGGTTTCACAGCAGTGAATTCACCAGTGTGCCCTGGTAGTGCAAGGACATTCACTCCATTATGATAAACAATAAACAGAGAAATAAAAATGCCACACAACAAATGGATGTGAGGATTACGAGGAAATAAACACGGGAGGATCAATTACCTATACATATCTAATGTGAATATAGCATGTTTCAGGCATCCCTAGTTTTCAACAGTTTCTATCAAAAACTATACACACTGCACCTTCAGATAATTTCATGAGTAAATGTACAAAATAGTAAAATCTACTAGTAAATTAACAAAGTGTACGAATCATACATACGTCAAAATTACGATTTGTACACTTCAATTTTTTATTTGTTGGGCAGTCATTTTGAAAACGGTGGCCATTTTGAAATTGAAAATACCAGAAATAGATTTTCTGGATCAAAATACCCTGGAATTCATGTATTGGTTGACCCTCTGTGTGAATTTTCAAGGGATGTATGGTATTTTATGTATTTTGATATAATCTTGGCGGCCATTTTGTTTTATGCTAATTATCTCAAATTGCCCAAGGCTGACAGCGAGCCAACATGTATATTTTTCAAACCGGATATGTTGGCAAACAAAATCCACTTAAAAAAAAAATTAAGACCACAAAACAAGGTTATAAGAAAAATGTACTTATGGCTGCCGGACAAACATAACTTAAGGCTGTATCATATAAACATTGCTGAAAATATCAAGAAAATGTAAAAAAAATTGATTGTTTCGCGAGAAATGTTAAGTTTATGCTACTTTTACCACGGAGCACATTCCCTTATCAGAAAACTAATGGTTTCTATGGAAGACTGATATAATTCCGCTTCTTTTGGTATGCAACACTTCGAATGTTTTCTGAGAAAATATTTTCTAGTGAAGAGTTGAAGTCAATTTACTGTTTATGCATATACATTCAGAGTCTCATAATGGCATTTATTCTGTGTGCTTTATAGTTTTTTATGCGATAATCTTATAGAAAAAACATATCCAAAGAGAACAGTATAACATTTACACTGATAAGAGTATTTGGTATGGGAAACAAATACACTAGCAAGTAAACTTTTTTACGCATAAAAAAGCCCTTCTGAGGGCCTCTCCCATGGGCTGCCACGAGCAGGAATTCATAAATATAATTACGGAATGCAAGAGGGTTAAAGTACTTATCGTTACCACTGCAACCATTTATATGTTACCCTTTTCTATCTTGTTGTTTAAAGGTAACTGGGGTCAACCCATTTAACATACAGCGTCAATGACCTGTAGGGTAGGGTACGCCGTATAACAAAATTTCTTTTTCTCAACTTTGGCATGCCAATTTCCTGTGTAAAATGGAATTCTAAGACGATTCTATCTGCTTCCATTTTTGCATTTGAGTAATTCTTACTATGCAAAATCGCGCTTTTATATTGCACCCTTATCGAATAATGCTTAAATGAGTGCACAGTGTCCGGTTGGTCCTGTTTATTGCATCATGCACCAATATGAGTTCCAAATGACTAGCGTGGTAAGCTCTTTCTGATCAGTTGGTTCATCAGGCACTACATCACAGTGTCACAGCCTCTACGTTGGCCTAGAACGTGTCCATCAGGTCCTTCTTAGACCTGAGGCAGGGCATGGTCTCCCGGTGGTAGGCCCGAGCCCGGATGAACCCGTCTCTGGCCTGCTGCCCCACCACTGCTTCCGCAGCCTCTGTCACCTGCTTCACGACTCTTTAGGTGCTCTGAGTGTGGATAGAAAACTCTGGAACCTCGTACGGCTTGACCAGGATTTCCTGGATCTGATCCCCGGACAGTGAACAGGTGAATGCCGGCTCGTGCACCTGGCCAGGCTGCCAGCTGATCAGTGTCTGCAAGCTGGTGGCTGACAAGTTCAGCTTGGGTGTGATGCGAGGTCTTACACTGGTGTCCCCATACTCCTCGCTAGCCCTCAGCTTCAAAATCTGGGTCACGGCGAACCTGCGGTCGTCCTCACTTTGACTCGCCATCAGCGAGAGGAGGACACATTCTGAGTGTGCGAACCATGCTCCTGTCCGCACGTAGAAGGTCACAGCTGTTTGGACCTTCTTGGGCTGCGACCTCATCACTCTGAGCTGCGTGAGGACGTGCTTGGAGCCGTCCTCTAGTCTGTGGTGAACCTCGATGTCGTAGTAGAGTTTGAAGTACACCTGCAAGCAGTACTTGACTAGGATTTCCAGGGTGTTCAGTTCTTTGCCAGTCAGTCCATGCTTTCTGGTCCACATGTACACGAGCGACTGGGCTGTGATGAGCCATCTGGAGTGGGACACCTTGCCATACTTGATCTCCTGCAGCTCTGACGGGAAAACGCCCCGATTCACAGCCTGGACCAGCTGGTAGGAGACCTGCTGGTCAGTGGACATGTTGACCAGGATATACTTCGGTATCTCCGTGAGATCTTCAACGCCTGGCACTCCTCTGAACTCTGCGTTGTACTGCATCTCTTCACGCTGGACAGCAGACTGCACACTGGACCCGTGAAGCCAGTGTCAGATGAGGTAGGTCCGTCGATGCTGGTGATAAGGTGGCGCAGGGGCAACTCGTTTGTGTGCAACACGCATATACTCCAGAAGAGCTTGCGTTCCAGCATCTTCTCCAAATGGGCGTGAGTACCACCCTTCCACCCCGTGTTGGCCCTAGTTGAGTCACCTTGCAGTACGATCAGTGAGTCGGTGGAGTCGTATGTCACCAGCAGATCATAGAGAGCCTGAGCCACCTTGAACGCAGGCTTCTCAGGTGGCACCGGGTCCTCTGGTACAAAGTGCCAAAGGTACCTTCCAGATGGTTCCTCTGTCACTGACACATGCTCCTCCCTGATCAACCTTGGGTGCAGTTTCCCATAGCTGTCGGGTACCATCGCCCTGGTCTTGTCCTTCCTCCCATCGTAACCCAATCCAACTATTTTGGTACCCTGGAGCTTCCCCTGGTCAAGGTCCCTGGCCGATGCCATGGCATCCTGCCTGGCCCTCCTCAGCTTGTTAGGATCGCAGACCAGGTACGACATGTCTGGAGAGAGGTGGCCGTCAGCGATAAGGTCCTGGAGGAATCCAGAAGCCAAGGCATGGTTTGCATGCCTTGGCTCTCACACACACACACACACACACACACACACACACAACACACACACACGGACGTTGTGTGTGTGTGTGTGTGTGTGTGTGTGTGTGTGTGTGTGTGTGTGTGTATTCAGCTTGACCTCGATTTCTAATTAAAAGAAAAAAATATATAAAAAAAGCTATGTTTTGCATATAAATATAAAAGTCCATTTTTGCATAACAAGAAGTGCTCAAACCAAAAAGTTGAAGAGAACAAACCACCCTTAAAATTCAATTTTACATAAGAAAACACCCTGCCAAATTCGAAATCTATAATAATATAAGCAAAAGTGTGGCTGTCTGTCTGTCTGTCTGTCTGTCTGTCTGTCTGTGTGTGTGTGTGTGGTATAGGTTCCGCCCCCCGTGGCGCAATCACCTCATATGGCACATTTTTGGAACCAGGTCGACCAGGGGAAGGTCATGATCATCTGACTTATGAGATGATCAGATCACTTTTTTTTTTTTTTTTTTTAGCAGCCTATTAGCGAGAATTGTGAAAAAAAAGTGGGTTGCGAGAATTGAGGAAACCTTGATGTAGGGTGATGGGTAATGGGTGAGGAATGGGTGGGTAATGGGTAATGGGTGGGGTGAGGGTGAGTGATGGTGGGGTGGGTGATGTGTGAGGGAATAGGTGGGGGGTGATGGGTAATGGGTGAGTGAATGGGTGTGTGGTGATGGGTAATGGGTGAGTGAATGGGTGGGGGGTGATGGGTAATGGGTGAGTGAATGGGTGGGGGGTGATGGGTAATGGGTGAGTGAATGGGTGGGGGGAATACATACATTTCTACATCCATAATTTCAGGAAAGTTAGAAGGGGCTATCTGGGGAGTCCGTGTTTGGTGGGCCGAAGGCCCACCAATAGCCCTCCGCAGGAGCTAGCCAAAAAGTCCGCCCGGAGGGCGGCTTTGCGGCTAGTAATCAAAATTTCACTTTTCATTGGACCTACGGCGTACCCTACTGTAGGGGTGATTGCCAAGGTGTGGTATGGTTAATAAAAACTAATCGAGCGGTTTCTTTTAGGTTTATTAATATATAAGTACCAGTAACGAGGAATACAATATACAATTATGTAAAATATGTACAATGTGAGGAAGAGCGATTAGTCACAGGTTCCAACGGCCAAGGAACTTAAGTCTTAAGGCAGGCCTGAACCATTCAGTGACAACAGCGTGTAACCACACGGGCTACTCAGAGGGAATCGTACGTGAGTGTAGGTAGCGTCGCCCTCTCGCTTCTCCTTCCGGCCGTTCGACGTCTTATATAGGGGAT
>JACEEZ010004832.1:155000-182280 GCA_016584305.1 Chionoecetes opilio | reverse complement strand
AATCTTCTATATTTTACAAGAATTAAACAGATTCAGAGATAACAGTCTATCCTTTATACATGTATAACATGATATACTGCGGGATCATGCCTTGAGAACTTCCACGGGTCTTGGGTGAACGAAGAGGCCCTGGTACTAAGATAGCGCCCATAAATGGAGTTGTCGCTACTCTATTATTCAAGGTACTCTAGTAATACGGAAACCAAAACTGAACCGCATAGTCTACGTGAGGTCTGACTAGAGTCAAATAAAGATTTGGAATAACCTAATTCTTCCACGGCAATTAAGGCTCACGCAAAAAGTAAAGTATGTCATGCGCTTAAGTGTATTGCTTTCGTTAATAAAAAAAATAGTTGTCGTGGTTGCAAGGTTGCACGAACTTTTTGTGTTCTCTGTCTAAATCAAGGCTTCGGGGTTCAAAATGGAACACGATTGTATTATCTGAATTTACTGATTTTGTGTCAAATAACCACTTTTCTCCGTACATTCAATATTCCCCACTCTTAACACTCCCTATAATATTCTATACATATTCATATAACATCCTATAGCATCCTATAACTTAACACTTCCTATAATAGTATATGCATATTCATATAACATCCTATAACTTAACACTCCCTATAATATTATATACATATTCATAATAACATCCTATAACATCCTATAACTTAGCACTCCCTATAATATTATCTACAGATTCATATAACATCCTATAACTTAACACTCCCTATAATATTATCTACAGATTCATATAACATCCTATAACTTAACACTCCCTATAATATTCTATACATATTAATTTAACATCCTATAACATCCTATAACTTAACATTCCCTATAATATTATATACATATTCATATAATATCCTACAATATCCTATAACTTTTGAATAACAATATTAATAGCTGCGTTACAAAAGAATAATTCCGCATTACAAGACAAGTTCACTTACTATTTTTTAGGTGCCCATGGCCTCAGGGTAGTCTTTCTGAGACTTTCTCTCAGAATGTGTATATCAGAATAATGTCTACCTACTCTCTTGTGTCCTTGCTTATATATTTAAGTAAATTAATTTGAGTGACAACTTTGTCCTTCTGTAAGGTACCACTCCCTACTTACAATTATACATACGATTATTGGTTGTCTGCATCTGGTCACGGCCATTAGGTGTGTCCTCACATTTTAGTTCAATCAGGATTACAATCATTGGTGACGTTTTGATGACGTACACGTACTGTAGGTCATGCCCTAATAGGTGGAATCTTAGGCATGTCATCTTACCCTACATGAGTTATAAGTGAGTCGGTTTTCTGTCCTGATGGTTAGCTCCTAATCTGTGCATGTTTGATAAATTTGTGTTTCTGATAATCTTACTATGTCTTATAATCAATGAATCATAGATGACTAAGTGTAGGCTACCTGTTACCCAGGGAGCCAAGCGAAAAATCGGTCCCGGCGTGCTGTAAAAGGTTGGCCTACAAAAACCCAATCTACATATACCTAGGATCATGATCTAGAGGGCCAAACCTTCAGAAAAATATGCTGGAAATTTTTACCAGCCCAAAAACAAAAAAATAGAGAATTCCAGCCACACCGGCATTAACTCGGACCTTAGTAGTGATGTTCTCTGCAATGATGATTCAGAGCATGTATTTCTAGTGTTTTTCAGTGTTTCTAGGTGTGCATGTGAGCTTTGTGGTCAATGCATTGAGCTTACGCTGAAAAAAGTTCAATTTCAGTGTAATTATGATTAGTTTATGCTAAGCATTGGAACAGAAGATGAAAATGTAGTTGTTGATTTGGCATTCGTTATTTTCTGTTTCCTATGACTTCTGTTTTGTGCTATAGTGGTGGTGGGTAGCTACAGCATGCGCTTTTTTATTTTTTACAGGTTTCTATGCCGAGCAAAGGAGGGAAAACAACTGAAGCAATAGTGGTGTCTCTTATTGTTTTCGATGGTGCATGACTGCATGTGAGTTGAATGGTAAGGCTATTGAGTTAATGCTGATAAACAAATCCTTTATCATTTTGGTCCTTTTCTATCTAACACTGAACGTTCACTGGAACAGATAAAGAAAATGTAGTTGTTGGGTCTGGCATTCATTTTTATCTGTTTTTCTATATCTTTTGTTTTGTACTATAGTGGTGGTGGGTAGTTACAGCATGTGCTTTTTTATTTTATTTGTTACAGGCTTCTGAAAAGCAAGATGAGCAAAGGAGTGAAAAGAGAAGCAGCAGGAACGGTGTCTCTCAACCCGCCAAAAAGGATGAGAGAGTCTGTGGATTACTCTAGGTGTGTCATATGCCAAGACTCGTCTGAGGTACAACTGATGAACATTCAGACTACATCTGTACCAAAGTTCCTTGATGCTATGAATGCTCGGCAAGATAAAACGTACTCAATGCTTAAAGATGAAGTAAGAAATGAAGCATGGACCACAGACAAATCTCCTAAGTGGCATAAAAAGCGTCGGAACTGGTATACCCTCAAAAAGAGTTACACCTTAGCTAAGGAAAAACGTCTTGGAGATGAACCAGCTCCCACCTGCAGTGCCAATCTTCAAGCAGCGCATCATCACTGGAATCACCAATCAAAACTAGGAAATATGCTCCAGCATTTGATGCAAAAAACAACTGTGTCATATGCAACAAAACATGGCACCAGGGAAAGAAACCAACCAGCAAGGTATCAACCAAACTAAGCCAGCAAGCAATACATGACAAGGCCAAACAGTTGGGCAGGCGAGATATCCTTTAGATTTTTCCCCAATTTCTGCCAACAAAGAAGCACTTTTTAACTTTTTCTGCATGAAATGGAGCCAGGATGAAGAGCTGAAATCATCATTAGGTTCAACATGCCTATACCTAGGTGGTGGCTTCAAGAACGTAACAGAAAGTGTTGTGGTCTCAAAAGGTACAGTGAATTAAGTTGCAGAGCTGCAGTCCACTCAGAATGAAGCAGACACCAACATTATACTACTACTTCCATCTACAGCTTTCAGAAAGAGGGATCTGAACGTGTAGTCATTTATGCAAATGACACAGATGTCATCGTTTCATGTGTGTACTATACTTCTACACTCCTTAAAAGAACTGCCTGAAATGTGGGTGCGCACCACACAATCCAGCTACCTCTCGATCCATCAGATGACAAGTAGTTTGGGCCCAGCATAGTGCAGATCCCTTTCCTTCATCCACAGCACGAGTGGACGTGACTTCATCAGCTTCCCTTTCTTCACCAGTAAAAAGACATGGCTGAGGTGCAGCAAAGAGGTAGAAATTCCAGCTCTTGAGGACTTTGGAGAAGCAGATGTGAATTCTCAAGGCACCGTAACGACAGACGTCATCCAGGAAGCCAGAGAACTGCTGGTAGCTGTGTATACAAAGAAGGATGATGACTTTAAAGGCTCTGTACTGGGAGACTTAAGAGTACATAAATTATTAAACAATAAGTCTACACTTTGGATAAAATGAAGTCGATTGGTTTATTTCCATCTCTTATAAATAGATGGTAACATAATATATATTTATATAGAGTAGTTATATTATCAGTTTATTCTATGGTAGAAACATTACTTGTTCCTTACTATATGTTTAGTAGTGGAGCAGATGTATATATGTGATAGATAAACTAGTAGTTGACACCTGCATGACAAGAGAGAGCGGCGGCTCACCGCCAGCGACTACAGACGGGAGAGCTGTTATAACATTTGTCAGGGTAGGACGGAGATTGGGCTCAGGGACTGTCCATTTCGTCATTTGTATATAATATCGGTGTAGATTTGCACAATTATACTACCTTAACTACCTTAGCGTCTCTTTACATCCTCACGAAACCACATATTAACTTTCCAGCGTATACAGTGACTGAAACGTGTGTTCATGGATATTACTCACCTCCGGCTCTCAGGGTGAGTACCTATGTGAGTAGAATTACTCGCTAAAAGGAATAACCAGAACATTTTGGTGGCGGCGTTGGCACGAATGGCACTGTTATCAGTGCTGTAACAACTACTTTGAAAAATATCACTGTGTGTTGAAGTGGTTGTGAGGTAGACGTAACTATTTGAAACAAAACCGAAACTTTTTGAACCAAGCAAGTACATAGCTTGGCGAGTGAACGATTCTGGAACGGAGGCAAGAGAGGAGAGGTTCAAGGTTAAGATACTGTTGGTGAGCCGAGCTGACACCGCTAGCTGCTGACGCAGCGTCGCAAGTCTTCGCTACCACATCTCATTCATCTTACTCGTGATCATCGTGACATCACTGTGACTCATCTCAACAACTGCAATTTATCTCCGTATCCACACCTGTTCCCTGTACCCACCTGTGGGTATACCGGTTCCTCGACTGAATCGAGGCCTATTACCTACATAGTCCGTCAGCGCCAACTTCAGCTATATGGGCATGTGGCACGCTTCCCTGAAAACGATCCTTCCCATCGGGTTGTATCTGTAAGAGACAATCCGGCGTGGAGGAGGCCAAGGGGGCACCCACAAGACTCGTGGCTGGGACAAGTTGATGTTTCTTGTCGAGAGCTGCTTGGTATGAGAAAGAAGCCTGCATGGGGACTCGCGCGTGGTGACCCCCGGGAGTGGCGTCGTAGGGTGGGCGAGGCGACGCGCCCCCCGGCGTATGCCCCCAATATTTTATATATATATATATATATATATATATATATATATGTAAGAAGTTCAAATTTTGGTTCAAACTTCGCGGTGAAAGGAAGAGGAAAGGGAGCGGCATGAATTTGCGGGAAGGTGTGACCACGTGGGAGGGAGACAGGAGGGAGCTTGGTTGTGGTGGTGCGGGCGGGCCCGCGGGGCGGGGAGAGAAGGGAGCCGTGGCTGGCGTGGGTGGTAAGCCGTGTGTCTGGTGAAGAGGTGTGTGTGGTGAGCCGTGTGTCTGGTGAGCCGTGTGTGTGGTGAAGAGGTGTGTCTGGTGAGCCTGGTGTGAAGGTAAGCCTGTGTGTGGTGGTGTGGTGCCTGGCTGCCAGGATGGGCGGCAGGGCGTGCTGTGTATAGTGTGAGTGGCTGCCTCACGGGGTCCCGTGTGAAGGTAAGCCTGTGTGTGGTGGTGTTGCCTGGCTGCTAGTGTTAGCGTCAGAGCAGTGTGGTGTGGTGTGGTGTTGCCTGGCTGATAGTGTTAGCGTCAGAGCAGTGTGGTGTGGTGTGGTGTTGCTTGGCTGCTAGTGTTAGCGTCAGAGCAGTGTGGTGTGGTGTGGTGTTGCCTGGCTGCTAGTGTTAGCGTCAGAGCAGTGTGGTGTGATGTGGTGTTGCCTGGCTGCTAGTGTTAGCGTCAGAACAGTGTGGTGTGGTGTGGTGTTGCCTGGCTGCTAGTGTTAGCGTCAGAGCAGTGTGGTGTGGTGTGGTGTTGCCAGGCTGCTATTGTTAGCGTCAGAGCAGTGTGGTGTGGTGTGGTGTGGTGCTGCCTGGCTGCTAGTGTTAGCGTCAGAGCGTGTGTGGTGTGGGTGGTGGGGTGTTGCCTGGCTACTAGTGTTAGCGTCAGAGCCTGGGTGGTGTGGGTGGTGGTGTGTCTAATGGTGTAAGCCATTGGGTCTTCGGCCTAATGTGCAGTGTTATGTAGTGGGTGGTGGGATGTGTAATGGTGTTGTGTAAGCCATTGGGTCTTCGGCCTAATGTGCAGTGTGGTGTAGTGGGTGGTGGGATGTGTAAGGGTGTTGTCTAAGCCATGGGGTCTTCGGCCTAATGTGCAGTGTGGTGTAGTGGGTGCAGGGGTGTGTAATGGTGTTGTGTAAGCCATTGGGTCTTTGGCCTAATGTGCAGTGTGGGGTAGTGGGTGCAGGGATGTGTAATGGCGTTATGTAAGCCATTGGGTCTTTGGCCTAATGTGCAGTGTGGTGTAGTGGGTGCAGGGATGTGTAATGGCCCATTGTGTTGTGTAGGCCATTGGGTCTTTCGCCTAATGTGCAGTGTGGTGTAGTGGGTGCAGGGGTGTGTAATGGTGTTGTGGAAACCATTGGGTCTTTGGCTTAATGTGCAGGTTTGTGTTAGTAAAGTAGGGCAAAAAGGAATTTGGTGTTTCCTTGTGCCCTTGCCGGAGTTGTCTAAAGGTAGGGTTTAACCGGGAGAGTGTGACGGGTGGGGGTTTTCTGGGTGAGTTGCAGGAGAAGGGCGAGCCCTGCCCGCTGGTAAGCGGGTGAGTGAGAGGGTAGCTCTATTCTCGAATCTTCTTAAGGAAGATTTCGCCTCATTACATATATTGTTATGCATGTGGATTCAGCGGGGTGGTTATGTGGACAAGCGTGGAGGTCGAGGGACTCAAGTGTGGTTGGGTGGATCCGGAGGTGGAGTGTGGGGCCGGAGTGGAGTAAGTGAGATGACGGTTATAGTTGTATGTCTGAGTGAACACCATGTTTGTGCGTTTGTGTGTTCATGTAACCGTCACTGGGTGTGTGTGCGTATGTGTGTACACAAGGATGCCGTCCCCTGGTCTACGTGGGAGTGCTCTGATTGGCTAAGGAGTTTGTGGCGCGAATATGAGAGAGGCGGAAAGCTTTGGCGCGAGGCCGGAGCTGCAGGCCCTGCGGCAGTCTGGCTGACGACTCGATTGGATTAACACCTGTGGGCGCCGAAGCGCTTCCGCACCCCTCCCCCCCCTTCTCCCTAGCCTTTCGCGTCCCACTCCACCATTTCTCCACTCAGTGTCCACCTTCTTAATTAGCAAGTGTTGAAAGATAGTGTCGGACCATAACTCCCAGCCTGTACGTGTTTGTAATGTAACTTTTGAGTATCAGTAAAGGAACAAAGGAACAGTGAGGTGTTTATCTCTCTCCCGTGTTACGCCTAGCGCTCCACCTAACGCTCACCGCATTGGCATCCGTATCGTTCTCTAGCCCTGGGGTGTATCTTGGTTTAATAGAACAAGGAGAAACCCAATTCCGTTACATTGGTGTCATAAGTGTGGATTATAAGCCTACAGTGAAATTTTGGTTGTATATGGGGCCAGGCGATCGGTGGAAGTGAGCTTGGAAAATGGCGACCGCAGAAAGAGAGGTGATGGTTGTGGGGGGAGAGTTGACGCCAACTCTTCTCGCACAGAGCAATGGGCGGGAAGGAGTCGGTTCGGGCACAGTGGCTATGTTAATCGTCGAATTGAAAAAAGAACAGTGAGGACATTAGTGAGTGGAAACGTGAGATGGGACGCGAGCTAATAGAGGCTAGGGAGGAGGCCCGGCGCTACACACAGGAGGTCTGTGGGACCCTGGGGGAAGGAGGTGGCTGCGCTGAGGTTGGCGGTATCGATCGCAGTACACCAGGCCAATGCGCTGTCAGCTGCCCTAGAAGGACGACAGCTTGTTACACCGGCCCCAACGGAGGAGCTGCCTGAACCTGAACCCACGTGGTCTGACCCAGGGGACACGAGGGAGCAGACACCGCCTACACACACACCTCGCGGCTTTGGTGGCAAGCGGCAAGGAAGTGATGTGGGTGTGTTGCCGGCCGTGACCTTCGCTCCGCGCTCCGTCGACCCATCGCTGTCGCATTCATCGCCCCCGCGCCACACGCAGAGGATATGTGGCCACCTTGGAAGGAGGAAGCCGTCGGAGTTTGATGGCAAGGTGGCCTGGGAGGCATACCTGGCCCAGTTTGAACTCCTGGCCGACGCGCAAAATTGGGGAGGAACAGAGCGGACCATGCAACTTGTGGCCAGTCACAGAGGCGCGGCATTGGAAGTACTAGCTCACTTGACGTCCCTACTTCGTACTCAAGTGTGGTGGAGGCGCTGAGAAGGAGATTTGGACACCACCAGCAGGCGGAGGTGTTTCGCGCTAACCTGAAGGTGCGGGTTCGTGGTTGGGGTGAGCCACTTCCCCAGCTGGCTCAGGAGATAGAAACACTCGTTCGACGCGCATATCCAACCGCTCCAGAAGAGATGCTGGACGTGCTGTCTCGTGAGCACTTCGTGGACGCACTCCACGACAAGGATCTCCAACTCTATGTCAAACAAGCACATCCCGGGGATGTACAGGAGGCGTTAACAAGAGCGATAGAGTTGGAATCATTCCTACGCACCTCAGCTGACGGCGGCGCGTGGGGAGGGGCACGCCGGTCTTCCCCCGCCTTAGCGACCAGAGCCCGACGGGTGCAGATGAAGAGAATGCCAGGAGGAAGGACGAGCCCCACAGGGTTTGGAGTCTCGTGTTGGGGGTGTGGCCAGACATGCCACCAGCAGGCCATGTGCCCGACGCGGCGCCGGACGCGTTCCCCTGAGCGGCCAGTCGCCAATGCCTTCCATCCTTGCTGTCGGAGTTGTGGCCAGTATGGCCATTCTTCCGTCGTGTGTCCCCGCCCAAAGGAAGTGGTGCGGGCCGAGGTGCGTGCGGGAAACGACGTGAGGCTGGACTTGGGGGCCGAGAACCAGACGGCGTACAGAGGGCCCCGAGCAATGTAACGCGCCACTGTACAGTGGCCACTACGGTCCAGGTGGAGGGGACCGTAGATGGGAAGCCGTGTAGATTGACCGTGGACACCGGCGCAGAAAGGACGATCGCGCACCCGGACGTAATATTAATCAAGGATCTGCCTGAGGCCCCAGCGACTCTGTGGGGTCACCGGGCATTGCACGCCGCTCAGAGGCCCTGTGGAAGCGCGAGTCGGCGTCGGAGGTAGTGAGGAAGTGTTGCCTGTCCATGTCGCCAATATGTAGGACTCTTGCCTCCTGAGCCTGGATTACTTGTCGCTGACTGGGGCGTGTGTCGACCTGGGGAGAGGGGCGCTTAGGATACGGGGAGCAGAGGTGCCGATTCTCCCCGGGGACGCTCCAGCGGCGGTGATAGTGGCCAAGCGTGCGCTGCTTGCCCCGGGAACGGAGAGTAGAGTTACCTGCTCGTTGACCAGGAAGATGGAGGGCGGTGATGGATTAGTGGAGCCTTCTGACCACCTGAGGTTAGCAGACGGCGTGGCGGTGGGGCGGAGCCTCGTAGGACCCGGGGAAAAGTCAGTTACGGTTCTCGTGGCTAACTTTTCTGACGAGGCTCGGATAATTCCAGCTGGGACCAGTTTGGGCACTTGCGAGGAAGTGCGACGTGAAGAGGAACAACGGGGAGGAGAAGCGACGGCAGCAGCGGGTCTATTACCGGGGGATTTGAACGACTTGACGCAGAGGAGTGCAGGCCACCTCTCTCCCTGGCAGCAAGAGCAAATGCGGGGCACACTGAGAGATTACGCGGATGTTTTTAGCCAAGGGGACCTAGATTTGGGCCGTACGGGCCTCGTGAAGCATCACATCAAGACGGGGAACACCCCATCCATCAGGCACGCGCCCCGAAGGATCGCGCCAGCCCGGCGGGGAGAAATGCAACGGGTAGTGATGGAATGGGCCCCAGACATAACTACGTCACGGTTTGTTTACATCGGTGCATTGTGGGGATAAGTCGGGGTCGCCGCGGGTGGACCTACGAAGGGAAAACTACGGCGATGGAAGAATTTCTAGTTATTTTGAGCGAAATTGATATTCCAGGTGCTATATTACTGTGCTCTGTGCTCGCTGACAACACTATAGAGAAGACCTGAGATAATGGCTGATGTGCAGAGGCTTCTAAACCAAGAAAACAGAGTCATAACAGAGCCTCGTCAAAAGGTAAGCAACTGGTAGGTACATAATGTGTCCCTACCACTTGCTTACTTCTTAATGAGACTCTGCTGTGACTGTTTTACTGGTTTAGAAGCCTCTGCACATCAACCATCACTTCAGGTTTTCTCTATGTTGTCAGCGAACACGGAAATATAGTACCTGGAATATCAATTGCGCCCAAAACGACTCGAAATTTTGTCATCGTCGTAGTCTTCTCTTTGTAGGTTGTACATATTCATGGTTATGATAGTATTAAAATACCTTATTAATTGAGTTCCTTTTGTTGTCTTTCCTCATAATAAGTAGTGGTACATCATGGTTTAAGTGTTACTTGACGAGCCAATGCATACTCTGAGTCTATACCAACATCACCAACCTTTGCTTTGATTTATCTTATTACTCCATCCATAAACAAGTTGCATAACCACGGTGACATTACCCATCCTTGCCTCATGGTACCTGGTACTCTCGTCTACCGAAATGCTCGTCCCTACACAAATAGGGAACACTCGCCGACGGTAATGGTTAGGTTAGATTTTGCTTTGATTTATCTTATTACTCCATCCATAAACAAGTTGCATAACCACGGTGACATTACCCATCCTTGCCTCATGGTACCTGATACTCTCGTCTACCGAATTGCTCGTCCCTACATAATTCGGGAAAACTCGCCGACGGTAATGGTTAGGTTAGGTAATCGTTAGGTAACCTAAGGTTACCTAAGCTGTGGTAAATGTGGTAAAATTCCAGGGCTGTGATTAGCTAGATTGGCAATGTTGTTACCAGGTTGGCTTATATTTAGCTTCATTGAGTCATCATGTACTCCACAGTCATGAGAAACTGTATGGTAAGATCATAATTGGAAGAGTACAAAAAATCACAAATGGCAAGGTTAGTGAGGAGCAAGGCAGATTTATAACTGGTAAAGGTTGTGTAGATCAGATCTTAGATATACGAATGATAATTAAGACAATGTTAGCAAAAAACAAGAAGATGTATGCTGCATTCATGGATTTTGAATTGAATGGATGGAGCCGCTTACAGCGCTGGCGACAGAGTGGAGTGTGTGGCTGCATAACCCCCTTAGGAAAAAGGGGCTTACGCCTAAATTGCAGAGCGGTTGGGATGGACCGTATGAGGTGGTGGATGCTCTGTCTTACGTGACTTATAGGATTTGCCGTGGAGCCAAGAAACGCTCGCGGGTGGTACACGCTGACCGTCTCTGGGCTTACCACGGCCCCGGACTATATTCGTGGGGTGACCAAGGAACCGAGGAAATGGTCGCAGACAGGAGTGGGGCGGACGCGACGTCGGATCCCACCACCCCATGCACGAACGGGTTACAGGAGGAGAGTCGCGGCGAAATTGGCTCAGGAGGGCTAATGGGAGGAAAAGACGCCACCCCCCCTCCCCTGAGTCCAACTCAGAGCACACGGCGGCCTTTAAGGCACCCTTTCTGGATGCAATATTACGAGTAGGGCGTACCAGCAGTTTACCCGACAAGGAATGTGGCGCGCGCCATCCGGGGGAAGTTTAAAGGGCCCAGGAATGCGGTGCGCGATGGTGAAAAATACCGCCCCGGGGCAGACATTCAGAGAGAATTAAAGGCCACGGTTGTTCGCTTAACAACATCCCTCTATTTCTACACCCCGGAGCTAGTGGGTATCCCAGTACGAGACATGGCAGTGGCGGTACATGGTTGCTATGGGCATCGATAGCTGATTGGCTGAGCGACTACAATAACGCCACAGACTCGCCAGCAAATCACAATTGTTTAAAAACAAACGTGCCAGCCAATCAGATTGTGTCTCAAACGTGTCAGCCAATCACAAGGCAGCAGCCGCGGCCTGCATTTCAAGGTCGTTGTACTTATTTTTATTTCTAGCTTTTTCCATCATTCCTTCATCCCCTGTGTCACCTCCGTCGCTTCAACACTTGTTTCTACCTCCACATACACGCGGGTAACACACCGGTTTCTTGTACTTCCTTGTATTCTAGCTAGTCATTATTCCTTCCGAGTAATAAGCCAGTCTTCTTCTTCTTCTTGTGACCTCTTTCGGTAGTATATCGCTTCGTAGCTCTCCTTCTCCTAGTGTTGGCCGAAGCCACCACCCCGGGCGGCGGGTCACAAACCCTCGGCTAACACCCGGTACCCATTCACTGCTAGGTGGACAAGGGCTCGGGTTTTAATTACGGAAAAGGGCACACCACATACCTGCTGTCTGCCGGAGCCATGCGTGGTGCTGTCTGGCATCGCCACCCGGGTCGAGATGCCGCGCTCACCACTCACCACAGAACAAAATCACCACAAGCGCTTGGGTTTGTTATATGGCCTAATTTCGTTTGTATACTTGCCCTGCTGTCACCTCCGTCGCTTCAACACTTGTTTCTACCTCCACATACACGCGGGTTACACGCCGGTGGCTGTACTTCCTTGTATTCTAGCTATTAATTATTCCTTCAGACCTTCAGTCTGACGCAGAGCCGTGCGCGTGGTGGTGTGTGGCATCGCCAGTCGCTACCCGCGCGGGTGAGATGCCGCAGCTCACCACTCTTATCCCATCACCCAAAACATTATCACCACAAGCGACTGGGTTTGTTATATGGCCTAATTTCGTGTGCATACTTGCCCTACTCAGTTCTTGAGTCAGAAAACATCATATATATCCAATTTATGAGTATTTTTATGTACAGTATATTGCGTCCTCCACACCACCCTCTAAGCAGTTGCCTTGTTTTGACAGCTTAACATCTTTAAGTACGTCATCAATCTCCACGCAGAATACCAAAACAGCTGATGGCAGTCGCTAGGTTGTTTAGCTTTTTAATTTTTTTTTTTTTTTTTTTTTTTTTTTTTTTTTTACGTTGTAGCCTATAGCGCCTGTAGGCATATGGAGAGTCTTGATGTTGGTCGAACTCGCCCGTTGGTGGCGCAGGCTGGATTTTTATAGTGACACCTGCGGTCTCAGGTGAAGATCCCATTTTCTATGATGTTCTTGATCTTCAGTTTAGGCGCATGCAGCCCCTAGAGTCCACCGTCACACTCGCAATCGGCAGACAGGTATACGCTGCATGTGAGCTGCTTCGGTCACTCGACGATGGCTTTGACAGTTGCTCCTTGGTGAAACTTGAACTCGGGACCTTCTGCTCCCCTACCAGGCTCTTGAAAGAGTTGCCCCCGGCAGGATTCGAACTCGGGAGATTGAGTTCAGCACTCCAAGACGCTAACCACTTGGCCACCCCCTCCCCAAGCACGGACGTCCAAGCAAGCATGGACGTTAGCGTCGCTGAATGTGGCCCCGGGCCAAGAAAATGTGCAGCGCGCGGGAAGCTACCAAAAGTGTGGGTGTTGTGTGTGATCTTGCACTGAGTTAAGGTGGTGCGCGGTGTTCCTGCGGTACGCCTGTCGGGACTGACGGCGACGCAGAAGGGGGGTGGATATGTCGTCAGGTTTGGGCCGACGACGGAGGCTGAGGTAACCCTGCTGCAGCAGGAGCCTCTGGTTAACACACACGTGGATTTAAAGGACTGTGTAGAGGTGGTGTATTGTGAAAATGCAGCGCGCGCAGAGGATTTAAAGGACTTGTATGTAGAGGTGTGTGTTGTGAAAAGCACACAAGTGGATTTAAAGGAGTGTGTAGTAAGGTACGCCGTAGGTCCAATGAAAAGTGAAATATAGACTATTTCGAATTTGGCAGGGTGTTTTCTTATGTAAAATTGAATTTTAAGGGTGGTTTGTCCGCTTCCACATTTTGGTTTGAGCACTTCTTGCTATGCAAAAATGGACTTTTATATTTATATGCAAAACATAGCTTAGCCCCGCTAAAGTAACGGCTTCATTTGCACCTATCATCAATTCTTGATCCACGTTACAAATGAAGGTGAGACTGGGGCGAAATGATACGAGGGCAGGTTGATACTGCGACAATAGCTTCGCAAAAACGCCAACAGGTGGCAGGTAAATAGCCTTGTTTGGAGCGTTGCCATGGCAACTTCCTTGTCTGAATGGCGCAAGACGCGGGGTATGTCAAGGGGTAAGTAATTGATTTTAAATAAAAAGTAAACTGTTTTTGGTTGTGAGAATGCGTTAATTGTTTCATCTACTGTCACTGATGTGCGTGTTTGAAGGGATTTTACGACTCTTTCGTTCATTTTTCTATAATATCTCAAAGTTTGGGAACAATCAATTCTGTCAACAATTGTAGTTTGTCACCACGATGCACGATTTAAACAGCCGGGGCATGTTGTATTAGGCAATATCAACCTCCTCAGGTGGGAATTCCTGTATTGTCGGGATGATCGCATGGCAAATGGTAAAACAATTATTTACAGTGTCAGGTGTTATAAATGGGCCTGATTGCCCTGTACCTACTGGTGTCGAAGAAAGGTCAGGGAGGATATGTGTGCGAGTTCTGTACATTAGGCATTTCTCTCACAAACAGACATTTCTCTCACAACTATAAATGAAGTTCATATAAAATGATAGCGTCCAATAAATTGTATCGAAAACGTCTTTTTCAGGATGGCTTCTCCTTGTAAACCAAGTGGGTCGAAGCCCGCAACTAGACAGAGCTCTGGATCCAAGTTGGCCGCCTTTGTTGGCGGTGGACGAGAGTTTGTTGAGAGTGAGGTGCCTACTTATCGCGGCGTGATGAAGAGGGGAATCCTTCTCCAAGAACTCAGCGGCATCCGGGAGGGTGTTGACAAGCGGGGGTACCCAGTGAGAGACATTGCGAAGGATCTGACCCCCATGGTGCTTGCCCAGTGGAAGAAATCAAACGCCCAGTTTGCACCTCCAGTGGTTGTTATTGACCGGTCCGTGAACAGAAGGATAGATAATTTTTGGAAGAAGGTTAGTGAAGTGGTGAGAGACAGAGCAACTAAAGCAGTAAAGAAATTCGTGGAGAAGAATATGGACAGGCTGTTTGACATAACGGCCTGCCCTCACACGATCTTCCTCTGCAAGGACCAGGAATCCCACTGCTCCAACCCCCAGCTGTGCCACGCGAGAGCACACGTGCAGTGTGACTGCCCCCTGGCCAGCAAAGTCCCTACTTTAGACCTGGAGTGGCTGTACTACCAGAGGATCAAAGTTGGGGAGGAGAGTGCAATGATGATGACAGGGGTAGACAAGAATGAGACGCATAGACAAGTGAAAGCAGCAAAGACAAAGCAGTTGGAAGAGGAGGCTAAGCTGAAGACGCAGAAGCAGAAAGATAAAAAGGTCAGACGTCTTGAGCTGCAGGAGCAGATGTTCCTGGGCCAGGCTGAAGATCACCAGGATTCTGAGGATGGGACGGAGGAGTCGTTCACCCTGCCACTCAGAGGAAAGAGGCAGGAGCAGCAGGAGGCTGCCATACTGGTAGACCGACTGCTCAGGGAGAGGCTGGGGTCCCTGGCACCCCTTGTGATGCAGTACTTGGACAGGCCAGCTGCAAGAAGAAACACAATGCCAGTCCGGAATCTGGCGCTGGCAAGCATCCGGTTCGACGTTCCGCCCACTGCTGCTGCTGCCTTGGCTTCTGGATTCCTCCAGTACCTTATCGCTGACTGCCACCTCTCTCCAGACATGTCGTACCTGGTCTGCGATCCTAACAAGCTGAGGAGGGCCAGGCAGGATGCCATGGCATCGGCCAGGGACCTTGACCAGGGGAAGCACCAGGGTACCAAAATAGTTGGATTGGGTTACGATGGGAGGACCATGCCCTGCTTCAGGTCTAAGAAGGACATGATGGACACGTTCTAGGCCAACGTAGAGGCTGTGACACTGCCTGATGAACCAACTGATCAGAAAGAGCTTACCACGCTAGTCATTTAGAACTCATATTGGTGCATGATGCAATACACAGGACCAACCGGACACTGCGTACTCATTTAAGCATTATTCGATAAGGGTGCAATATAAAAGTACGATTTTGCATAGTAAGAATTGCTCAAATGCATAAATGGAATAAGATAAAATCGTCTTAGAATTTCATTTTACATAGGAAATGAGCATGCCCAAGTTGAGAATTTTTTTTTTTGTAATACGGCGTACCCTACTGTGTAGAGGTGGTGTATTGTGAAAATGTAGCGCGCGCGGAGGATTTAAAGGACTTGTATGTAGAGGTGTGTGTTGTGAAAAGCACACACGCGTGGATTTAAAGGACTTGTGGTGTGTGTTGTGAAACTGGGCCACACCCACAGAGGATGTTTAAAGGACTTTAAAGTGTTTGTGTTGTGTGTTGTGTAACACATTGAGGACTTACAAATGAGGATTTAAAAAGAAGAATGTAACACTATATATGATGTCTACCATTTCTGTATGACTATTTTGTTGAAGGCTGGGAGTGTGATGACGGTGTATTTTTGTACGGCTAGGGTCAGCCTTTGATGTAGGCGGGGTTAATGTTATGCATGTGGATTCAGCGGGGTGGTTATGTGTACAAGCGTGGAGGTCGTGGGACTCAAATGTGGTTGGGTGGATCCGGAGGTGGAGTGTGAGGCCGGAGTGGAGTAAGTGAGATAACGGTTATAGTTGTATGTCCTAGTGAACACCATGTGTGTGCGTTTGTGTGTTCATGTAGCCGTCACTGGGTGTGTGTGCGTATGTAGTATATACACAATGATGCCGTCCCCTGGTCTACGTGGGAGTGCTCTGATTGGCTAAGGAGTTTGTGGCGCGAATATGAGAGAGGCAGGAAGCTTTGGCGCGAGGCCGGAGCTGCGGGCCCTGCGGCAGTCTGGCTGGCGACTCGATTGGATTAACACCTGCGTGCGCCGAAGCGCTTCCGCCCCCCCCCCCTTTCTCCCTAGCCTTTCGCGTCCCACTCCACCATTTCTCCACTCAGTGTCTAACTTCTTAATTAGCAAGTGTTGAAAGATAGTGTCCGACCATAACTCCCAGCCTGTACGTGTTTGTAATGTAATTTTTGAGTATCAGTAAAGGAACAGTGAGGTGTTTATCTCTCCCCCGTGTTACGCCTAGCGCTCCACCTAACGCTCACCGCACTGGCATCCGTATCGTTCTCACGCCCTGGGGTGTAACTTGGCTTAATAGAACAAGGGGAAACCCATTTTTGTTACAATATATATGGATATATATGGATATATATATATATATATATATATATATATATATATATATATATATATATATATATATAGATATATATATATATATATATATAATATATATATATATATATATATATATATATATATATATATATATATATATATATATATATATATATATATATGTATATATATATATATATATATATGTACATATACAGGGTGTAACACGAGTTTCTGCAAATATTGATAGGGGTGAAAGAACATGTAATTCTAAGCATAAAATTTTTCTAAAAACCATATCTTTTTGAACTTCCTTAAGAATTTCTTGAATGAATTTAGAAAAATTAGCGTTGCCAAAATTTCACCATGGCGGGCGGTTGCCGCTCGGTGACTTTTAAAATGATTTAATCATAATGTTTACTATTTGGGAGCTACATCCCTGGGGAAAAATATAAAAAAAAAAATTGTTGATTTAGATTTTGAGCTTTTTTAGACAAAAATTTGGCAGCTGTTTCCAAAATCGTAGCCCTTTTTTTTTCTACACGTTAAGTTTTTTTTCCCACTTACCTTCAGAAAAGCAAATTCCATTTGTGAGCCCTTTCACCCCTCATTCAGCAAAAATTCCAGTCCCAGTTTCGAACAACTACCTCCTCCAGAAGACTGGTGATGTTGAAGAACGAAAAGTGAAGCAATGATCCGTTTTTGAATTCACGAGGATTCAGTTCGTGGGGGATTTGATCACACGGTTAAAGTTTTAGCACGTGTTTGGGCCTACCCAAAAAAAGCTCGAAATCTACATCAGACTGAACGAGAAAAAATACTAACAAGGAGTGAAGGTATCATACTTTGAACCAGAGAAAGTACTTTTCTCAGACTTCGAAGTGCCAGGGGTTTTTGTGTTTTGCATAAATTTTCCGGTTTTCTAAGGTTAGGCTTTGAATCTACAATCAAAAAATGGGGATTGTTTATTTATTCTCAAAGCGGAGCTTGAAGTGTGTCCTTCTACACATGCAATTTTTTTGCGCAGTCCCCATTTTGGGGATTTGGTCTTTTCGTGAAGATATGGGATGTAAAGAGAGTCATTGATTATTGCAAATGACAAAAAACAATTGGGTCATCTGTGTTGACCTTAAAAAGGTGTCCTTCTTCTTGGTCAACAAGGGATACACAAAGTATCCCTGCTTTTTCTGTATGTGTAACAGAGCCGAGAGAAGCATTGGTTCAGACGAATTTGGCCCCCGAGATCGATCTTTAAACCGGGGATCCTAAAAATTTTCATGAGCCTTGTTTACAGGAAGAAATAATTTCCCACCTTGCACATAAAAAAAGGTCCCATGAAACAATTTTTAAAAGCATTGCAACTGATGGCGACTTTTTTGAATCATCATCTTGGATTTCCTGGACGTCAAATTTAAAAAATCAAGCCGGTGTGTTTGATGTCCACAATTCGCGCTCATCAAAAATTTTAACATTTTAAAAGGACTTGTCAGACCTTTAAAAGAATGCTTGGCTATCATTCAAGACGTCGTCAAGAACTTTTTTGGAAATACACGGCAAGTAATTCACAGAAATTGTCAGAAAAAATATTTGGGGAGCTACATGCGTTGGTTGCAACATGAGTATTAAAGTACATTTTTTGCATTTGCCAACTTTCCGGAAAATCTTGGTGTTTTCAGCGACGAGCAAGGGGAACGTTTCACCAAGATTTGAAGTTTTTGGGAAGAACGTTACCAGGGTAGATGGGAGTGCATATGATGGCGACTATTGTTGGAAACACAAAAAGCGATAGTCCCCAAATTTAACACTCCAAAAAAGTCAAACTAAAAATTTTTCCTTTAAACGCACACAATTATGCTTATCCTTTTTAAAAAAAATGAAATGTTAAATAAAAATTCTACATGCCTATTTCTTTCATTTTTTTATTGTATGTTAAAATTTGAACTTTTTTAAAAAAGCACTGTTATGTTATGACAGTATTTTTATATTTTTTTAAGAAAACGAAAATCCTACAGTTCAAAAACTTGACGTGATAGAGAAAAACTGAGATCAGTTTTGGATTCAGCACCCAAAAATTACTTAATAACAAGTGTCAGACCTAACTCAACAAAAATTTGTTCTCCAGTGTTATCTAATAACAACACAATTGGTATTAATGGACATGTTTTTACTAAATAAACAGTACATGAGAACAATCAATCAATCATTGGGGGCATACACCGGGGGGCGCGTCGCCTCGCCCACCCTACGACGCCACTCCCGGGGGTCACTACGCGCGAGTTTCCATGCAGGCTCCTTTCCCATATCAAGCAGCTCTCGACAAGAAACATCAACTTGCCCCAGCCACGAGCCTTGTGGGCGCCCCCTTGGCCTCCTCCACGCCGGATTGTCTCCTACAGATACAACCCGATGGGAAGGATCGGTTTCAGGGTAGCGTGCCACATGCCCATATAGCCGAAGTTGGCGCTGACGGACTATGCAGGTAATAGGCCTCGATTCAGTCTCACGGTGCAATCGCTGATTTGACACGTAATCATCCCAGCGATACCCCATGATTCTGCGAAGACACTTATTACCAAGGGCATTGATTCGTCTCTTCAAGTCACTATTTAGTGTCCATGTCTCACAACCATAGAGTAAGACAGGGATCACAAGCGACTTGAAGATCCGGATCTTTGTCCTCCTGCACAGGTACCGACAACGCCAAATACTCCCGCTGAGCGAGTCCATAACACCGTGGGCTATGCCAATCCGGCGTAAGACTTCTTGACGTGACCCGCCGTCATTATGGACTGC
This sequence comes from Chionoecetes opilio, assembly GCA_016584305.1. NCBI lineage: Eukaryota > Metazoa > Arthropoda > Malacostraca > Decapoda > Majidae > Chionoecetes > Chionoecetes opilio. The sequence continues at coordinate 162,827 of JACEEZ010004832.1, read as the reverse complement.
GCTACCAAGGTATGTAAAACTTTCCAAGATCTCAATGTCCTCGCCACACGCATGAACAGACTGTAATGCTTCATCTAGTAAGTCTCCAAACACCTGGACCTTGGTCTTGAGCCAGGAGACCTCAAGTTCCAAAGGCTTTGCCTCCTCGTGCAGCGCCTCGAGAGCCATCACCAGGACCTCCAGCGACTCAGCGAAGATTACTGCATCATCGGCAAAAACAAGATCAGTGATCTTGGTGTTGCCGACGGATGCTCCACAATCACTTTGATCTACAACCTTGTCCAATACCCAGTCCATACAAGCGTTGAAAAGTGATGGGGCAAGGACGCACCATTGCCTCACTCCTGTATTCACAGGAAAGAAGCTGGATACACCTGCCCCACACTTCACAGCACTCTCAGTCCCAGAATACAGACCAGTTATCAAACCAATAGTCCTTGCAGGAATCCCTCGAAGTCGCAGAAGATCCCAGAGTGAATCACGATGCACTGAGTCAAACGCCTTCTTGAGATCAACATAGGCTGCAAGCATCCCCTGTCGAAACTCACGTCGGCGTTCCATCAGGACACGAAGCGCTAGGATACGGTCCGTTGTTGACTTACCAGGCGTGAACCTAGACTGCTGAGGTCTCTGATGCTTCACCAGATGACTGCGAATTCGTGTCAGCAATAGATGGGCAAGCACCTTGCCTGGTACGCTGAGCAGTGTAATACCGCGGTAATTGTTGCAGTCCTGACGGTCCCCTTTCCCTTTCTAGATAGGGACGACCAGCCCCCTTTTCCAGTCAGGAGGAATGGTACCTGATTGCCACACGGCAGTCAGGACAGCATGCAACCCGCTGATCATGGCCTCACCCCCAGCTTTGAGAAGCTCCGCACTGATATTACAAACACCAGCTGCCTTTCCACCCTTCAACTTTGCTACAGCCTCTCTTGACGAAGTCAAGAGAGGGTGCGGTTTCGTCAATGGGAGGATCGGCATCCACTGCCTGTAAAGCCCCGTCCACACTACCACTCACCACCGTCGGCGCTTGCCGTCGGTGCTTGCCGACGGCAAGCGCCGTTGCCAGGGTTGTGTCCACACGAACGGTTTTGTTCGGCGGTCAGCGCGCTTCCTGATTTCAAAGTGAGAGTCATGTTTTCTGCATATCGTGTACTCTCACTCGAAATTATGAAATAACCACAGGAGGTTTAGAAAAACTGACCCAACTATCATCTTCATGACACATTTCTGCATATCATAAGCAAGAAAAATATACGAAAACCTTTTTGCGTATTCTAAAAAATATAGCAAAAAGAAATAGTGTATAAATATTTTTCTCACTTTTTTGTCTTCAACTCGCTGCAATTTCCCGACCATTTCTCCCATTTAATTTTTGATCACATATTCGTAATCAGCTGACTTTCTTGGTTCTGATGGTATACGGTACATAGCAATACAAAAATATATAGATAGTGAAAACTGCCGATAACTTGAAGCATATGTTTGGCGCTGACCCGTGAGTGACGGGCATGCCCGCCCAATATTAAACCTGCTGAATGCTGGCGGGCAGCGCCGACGGTTACATTTTGCTCGTCGGCATCGTGTCCACACTGCCACTTTTGAGTGACGAACACTGTTCGACGGGAAGCGCCGACGGTGGTGAGTGGTAGTGTGGACGGGGCTTAACCCAGTGGTGTGAAGCTGCTCAGTTGGAGGGTCCACCGTGAACAACTGCCTAAAGTACTCAGCCCAACGAGCCATCTGCCCATCCATGTCCGACACGAGACGCCCATCTGCTGTTCGAATAGCACTCGCCCGAGAAGGAGACTTGGAACGGAGCTTCTTCAGGGGTCGGTAGGCTGGTCGGAGGTCATTAGCGTTCAAATGACCCTCGACATCCTCAGCGAGACTCCTGACATACCTCTCCTTGTCTCTCCTCAGGAGGGTTCTAGTCCGGCGTGACAGAGCCATGAGAACAGCAGGGATGTAATAAACAATACTGTATAAGGCTACATGGCATCGTGTCAGGGAGGGGTAGGATGAAACACGTGGCACAGCTGATCGGCGTGAGGCCTCGCAGCCTAGTCCCTCCTTCCTCCCCCGCCCCGACGCATTGCCACTTAGCCTTTTACAGTATTGTTTATTACAGCCCTGCTGTTCTCATGTACTGCTTATTTAGTAAAAACATGTCCATTAATACCAATTGTGTTGTTATACGATAATGTAATGCTCCATTACTAGTAAACATTATGATTAAATCATTCAAAATGTCACCGAGCGGCAACCGCCTGCCATGGTGAAATTACTGGCCGCGCTAATTTTTCTAACTTCATCTCACGTCTAAAGGAAGCTTCAAAAAGCATATGGTTATAGAATATTTTGTGCTTAGAATTACATGTTCTTTCACCTGTATCAGTATTTGCAAAAACTCGTGTTACACCCTGTATATATATATAATTATCTCATTAAAAGTGATAGCTAGTTCAGCGTTTATTATCTTTTTAAAGATATTTTCTCTTTGTCTTAAGAGTGTCTTATTCTCTTTTGTAATCACTTGAATGACTTCGCCGTAGCTTGTCATTTTGCTGTATCGCGATTTCGGGTCTAAGAACCCTTCTTCAGCAGCATGTGGAAGATGTTTTCTCCTCAGTTGTAGAGGTGAGCAAATTAGGGTACGCCGTAGGTCCAATGAAAAGTGAAATATAGATTATATCGAATTTGGCAGGGTGTTTTCTTATGTAAAATTGAATTTTAAGGGTGGTTTGTCCTCTTCAACTTTTGGTTTGAGCACTTCTTGTTATGCAAAAATGGACTTTTATATTTATATGCAAAACATAGCTTTTTTTATAATTTTTTTTCTTTTTATCTAGACATCGAGGTCAAGCTGAACACACACACACACACACACACACACACACACACACACACAAACACACACACACACACACACACACACACACACACACACACACACACACACACACACACACACACACACACACACACACACACACACACACACACACATACACACACACTCACACACACACAACGTCCGTGTGTGTGTGTGTGTGTGTGTGTGTGTGAGCCGAGGCATGCAAAACATGCTTTGGCTTCTGGATTCCTCCAGGACCTTATCGCTGACGGCCACCTCTCTCCAGACATGTCGTACCTGGTCTGCGATCCTAACAAGCTGAGGAGGGCCAGGCAGGATGCCATGGAATCGGCCAGGGACCTTGACCAGGGGAAGCACCAGGGTACCAAAATAGTTGGTTTGGGTTACGATGGGAGGAAGGACAAACCAGGGCAGGGCGATGGTGCCCGACAGCTATGGGAAACTGCACCCAAGGTTGATCAGGGAGGAGCATGTGTCAGTGACAGAGGAGCCATCTGGAAGGTACCTTTGGCACTTTGTACCAGAGGACCCGGTGCCACCTGAGACGTCTGCGTTCAAGGTGGCTGAGGCTCTCTATGATCTGCTGGTGACATACGACTCCACCGACTCACTGATCGTACTGCAAGGTGACTCAACTAGGGCCAACACGGGGTGGAAGGGTGGTACTCACGCCCATCTGGAGAAGATGCTGGGACGCAAGCTCTTCTGGAGTATATGCGTGTTGCACACAAACGAGTTGCTCCTGCTCCACCTTATCACCAGCATCGACGGGCCTACCTTATCTGACACGGGTTCACGGGTCCAGTGTGCAGTCTGCTGTCCAGCGTGAATGAGATGCAGTACAACGCAGATTTCAGAGGAGTGCCAGGCGTTGAAGATCTCACGGAGATACCGGAGTATATCCTGGTCAACATGTCCACTGACCAGCAGGTCTCCTACCAGCTGGTCCAGGCTGTGAATCGGGGCGTTCTCCCGTCAGAGCTGCAGGAGATCAAGTATGGCAAGGTGTCCCACTCCAGATGGCTCACCACAGCCCAGTCGCTCGTGTACATGTGGACCAGAAAGCATGGACTAACTGGCAAAGAACTGAACACCCTGGAAATCCTAGTCAAGTACTGCCTGCAGGTGTACTTCAAACTCTACTACGACATCGAGGTTCACCACAGACTAGAGGACGGCCCCAAGCACATCCTCACGCAGCTCAGAGTGATGAGGTCGCAGCCCAAGAAGGTCCAAACAGCTGTGACCTTCTACGTGCGGACAGGAGCATGGCTCGCACACTCAGAATGTGTCCTCCTCTCGCTGATGGCGAGTCAGAGTGAGGTCGACCGCAGGTTCGCCGTGACCCAGATTTTGAAGCTGAGGGCTGGCGAGGAGTATGGGGACACCAGTGTAAGACCTCGCATCACACCCAAGCAGAACTTGTCAGCCACCAGCTTGCAGACACTGATCAGCTGGCAGCCTGGCCAGGTGCACGAGCCGGCATTCACCTGTTCACTGTCCGGGGATCAGATCCAGGAAATCCTGGTCAAGCCGTACGAAGGTTCCGGAGTTTTCTATCCACACTCAGAGCACCGAAAGAGTTGTGAAGCAGGTGACAGAGGCTGCGGCAGCAGTGGTGGGGCAGCAGGCCAGAGACGGGTTCATCCGGGCTCGGGCCCACCACCGGGAGACCATGCCCTGTTTCAGGTCTAAGAAGGACCTGATGGACACGTTCTAGGCCAACGTAGAGGCTGTGACACTGTGATGTAGTGCCTGATGAACCAACTGATCAGAAAGAGCTTACCACGCTAGTCATTTGGAACTCATATTGGTGCATGATGATGAAACAGGACCAACCGGACACTGCGTACTCATTTAAGCATTATTCGATAAGGGTGCAATATAAAAGCGCGATTTTGCATAGTAAGAATTGCTCAAATGTAAAAATGAAAGCAGATAAAATCGTCTTAGAACTCCATTTTATATAGGAAATTGGCATGCCAAAGTTGAGAAAAAGAATTTTTGTTATACGGCGTACCCTAGTGAGCATAACTTAGCGGTTTAACGGTTGGGGGGGGGATAGACAGGGGGGGGGAAAGAAGAATTGAGTTGAAAGAAATGTAAAGCAAGAGAAAATGAAATACAGTATAAGAGCAAATAAATGGTGGGCGATCCACCTTGCTTTATATTAGATTATAGTGATTTGCCACGCACTTCTACCACATTTGTTATGTTGTTATATTTGGAAGGCATTGAATATGTAATTTATTTATTATTATTTTTTTTTTTTTTTTTTCTATTTAAAGTCAACGTCTGTAACTTTGTATTTGATGAATACATTTATAAATTTACCAGCCTAACAGTCCTTAAATAAATACACATACCCACATTAATACTATTATAATTATTTTTTTTTTTTTTTTTTTTTTTTTTACATTTAATATATACTCATACATACATGCATCTACCCATGCATACACACATTCATACATATAGAACAATTATGATTTATGATTTTTTTCTAATTTTTTTCCAGTAATTAATTTGCAGTGAAGATTGGATACGGTTCTCCTATATTTAGCTTTTTGGAAGGCTTCTGAAACCATCCATGCTCTTTATTGTCTCTTTCTCCTATTATTTCTAGGTAGTGTTTATCTATGATTATGTTCGTTAATCTGTCTCTTGTTCTTATTACCTTTTCAAAAAGTCTGATATTTATTGGTTTTAATTTAGCAAGGTTATGCATTTGTTCAGTATTAATATTGTATGGGTATTTTTCTTCTAGAGCAAAGCGAAGAGCCTTGTTTTGAATTATTTGAAGTATGAGCAAGTTCGTTCTTGATAATGTGAGCAATGGGTACTATGAATATTCTAGTATTGGTATTATTAAGGCCTTAACTAGATGTACTTTTATATCTTTTGGAAGGCAATAAATCTTTTGATCATGTTCAATGCTTGGTTTGCTTTATTGGTGGTGTGTTTGACGTGTGGAAGAATTCTTCTTGTGTTTATCTTTAATCCTAAAATCTCTCCCTACCTAGAGTAGGGAATGATGTTTCCTGCTATTGAGACCAGATGTGTTTTCCTAGCTGTTAAAGGAATTATCTTAAATTTAGTGGTGGTTTAGCGTCTCCGTGAGTGGGAAACGCTTATTGGTTCTTGACTCCTCGCTTTGCTTTTCTGTGAGTAGGCTGTTATTTGCTTTTGTTCTTTTCATGCTGGGTAGAGCTTGTAGGTCGTTTGCCTGTACGTTAAGCTTGGGATTGATCTCTTTTATGTATAGTGCTTCTAGAATTGGAAGTCGCCGCACATCTGCACACATGTCGACCAATTCTGTATTTTCTTCTAGAAATGTTCTTGTGATGATGATGCCATGTTTTTCTAATAGGTGACTTTTTGGGGCTCCGGAAGTTAGGTGGCAAGTAAGACGTCTGGACAGCTTCGTTGTCGTCATGCCGATGTAGGATGAGGGGAGGACTTCACAGTTTCCTCTTTTGCATGTGATCCTATATACGACATGGGACTTTTGTTTTGTCTCCTTCGTCTGGCTTGGGCTGTTACGGAGAAAGAGGTTGCTGGTGTTCTTGTTTTTGTAATAAATTTGTAGTCTTATTCTCCTCTCTGGGTCTGCAGGTTTGTGACGTAATGTGAAATTTCAATTTATTTTGATAAACTTGAGTAAAATAGATTTTGTTTGAATGTGTGTGTATGTTCATGTTTTTCAAATAGGCATATTTTGAAAATTATGATTAAAGACCAATTTTTGCTTAGCTCTTAATATTTTGCCATAACATAATTAAATTTTTGCTCAAAATTGTTAGCTGTTTTATAGCAAACATTTATGTTTCGTTGTAAGTGATAACGAACATCAATGGAAGTATTATTCTATAATATCCATATTATATAATATTTTTATATTTTCCAGTGCATTGTACCAATGTAGTCTTAATTCTTTCCCAGCATTATCCCTGTGGATTTTTAGTGCCTTATACTGAACAATGATTGCAAAGCTACTATGGTTTGTCACGGTATATTGTGAAAGGAGGTTTAATAAGGGGAAGGCGCATCAAGCAGCCTTCCCTTATTAAACCTGCCCATCTCTCTCTCTCTCTCTCTCTCTCTCTCTCTCTCTCTCTCTCTCTCTCTCTCTCTCTCTCTCTCTCTCTCTCTCTCTCTCTCTCTCTCTCTCTCTCTCTCTCTCTCTCTCTCTCTCTCTCTCTCTATATAATATATATATATATATATATATATCATTAAAAGTGATAACTAGGTCAGCGTTTATTATCTTTTTCAAGATATTTCCTCTTTGTCTTAAAAATGTCTTATTCTCTTTAGTTTATGACATCGCCGTAGCTGGTCATTTTGCTGTATCGCGATTTCGGGTCATGGACCCTTCTTCAGCAGCGTGGAGAGATGTTTTCTCCTCAGATGTAAAGTGAGCATGATGTAGGTGCAGTGTGGGCCGCTACTTAAGGAGAAGTCGCGGCCTCGCAAGTGGGCGGTCGACGCTCATTGGTGGATGACTTCTGCTCCTCCTTGCTTTGCATCTCTGAGGGTTGGATATCGCTACCCTTTTTTCTTTTCATGCTTGGGAGAGCTTGTAGGTCGTGTGCTTGTACGTTAAGCTTGGGATAGATATCTTTTATGTACAGTGCTTCTAAAATTGGAAGTCGCCGTACATCTGCGCACATGTTGACCATTTCTGTATTTTCTTCTAAAAACTTACTTGTTATGGTGATGCCGTGTTTCTCTAGTACGTGACTTTATGGGGCTCCGGAAGTTAAGTGGAAAGTATGACGTCGAGACAGCTTCGTTGTCGTCATGCCGATGTAGGAGGAGGGGAGGACTTCACAGTTTCCTCGTTTGCACATGATCATATAAACTACATGGGACTTCTGGATTGTCTCTTTCGTCTGGCTTGGGCTGTTTCGGAGAAGGAGGTTGCTGGTTTTCTTGTTTTTGTAATA